>VZRI01012376.1:16714-74860 GCA_013397515.1 Upupa epops
GGGGAGAGGGGGGGAGATGCGGGACACCCAGCCCGAGTTCGTGTCACCGTGTGTTTGCTGACATCCCGGCGCGGCGACCCACGGGCTAGCAGCGCCGGGTGCCGGGCGGGCAGTTTGCAGTAAAAGCAGAGTTGTTTTGACTCAGCTAAAATAACCGAGTTCTGATCGTAAATCAGCGATCATTCGTGTTTATCTTTGCTACGGAAAAACCATTCCCCCGGCTCTTGCTTGTAATGCACAAAATGCAGATTTATCTTTGCAAGATTTGCACCGCTCCCACAGCAGTTTGTGTTTTTAAGTGAAGACCTGAAGAGGTCTGAAAACACTGTTAAACTACCTGAGAATCTAATAGGGGAAAAATGTGTAAAACAAGCTGAATGCCGAGAAGGAAGTAGGGGAGCAAATTGTGGAGACCTTTTGACATAGGAAAATGCACCAATGTGCTTTTCTGATGCGAAATCTGCTGGGAATCTCTGTCACAGGCAGCACAGAACGAGCACCAACACAGAAACTAGGAAATCTTAAACATACTTGTCTTTCAGCATGACAGCTTTAATTCCCTTACATTCTGTTTTGTGTGACAGGGAATAGTTTGTGACAGTTACTCGGGATTTAATTTGCAGGCTCAGAAAGGCCTGTGTGCTTAGCTGAGAACTCATGGACAAAAAGGAAGGTATTTCACATTAAGATTTTCCAAATGCCCTCTCCCTCTACTCTCCCCCTTCTCTAGTATCTTCTGCCTTACCTACTACTTCCTTGCCAGACTGCCCATTAGCTTCCCTAAATCTACCCAAGGTCTTAAAATTATCTTTTTAGTGATTTTTGTCCCCTTATTTTTCTCTCCTGTCCAGAGTATCAGTGGCCCTAGCTAACATGTTTTGTATCCAGAACTTTGTTCAGAGAGAAACGCAAGCTGGAACAGTCTTGGAAGACAGTTCCATCCCTTCATACACTTACTTTGTGTTGTTGTTTATATTAGAGATAACTACATAAAGCTTCCCATTGTCAATGATGCATATAATATACTATTTTAACACATCTTTTTCCTTATGATGGCCGAGACATGATCCAGAACGATAGGAAAAGCGTGCCTTGGCCTCAGAGAAAACCTGCAGTTAGTCACGTTTACCTACCATTGCTGCCAGCTTCTTCATATAACTACTGGAACGGCTCTCGTTTGTGTGAAAATGTCACTGTCACCTCAGAATTGTGAAAAAAAGAGAAAACCACACCATTATACTTCTTGGGGACCAAGTTGATGCAAGTGCAGCATTAAGCCTACCCAAATTAATTGTTGTCCATGTCAGGTTCCTTTATATTTCAATATCAGAGTCTACATGGATGTGTAATAAACCCAAAGATTTTCAACCTGGCATTAAGATGCCAGTTTTGAAAGCAGTCATGCTTGGTGTTCTGTTAACTTGCTTTTCCACAAATGAAGAGCGACCTCCAGGATAAAATACAATAGCAGTTTGTAAGCTGTTAGGTGTCTTCTGTTCACCACTATCTTTTTGTGTCCAGAGCAGATTAGAAACAGAAGTTACATAGTACTGGAAGTCCCAGTATGGGCTTAATTTTGTGCAGTTGTTCCTATTACAATTTTTCTGGGGAGAAAAAAAAAGATTACATAGTCATGGGGTAGCATTCAGATTTCTTAATGGATGATAGCATTACAAAGAGAGTCAATTATAAAAAATGATGACCTTCATAAAAGACATTTAAAGTGGAAAACTATTTTCATTTTTTCATCTCAGTACTGAGATAGTCCCATAAAAGTTGATGTTAAAAATGTAAATTGTGTTCTGAAAATGTTGATAAATTCATGTTCACCCATCATGAAAATGACATGAAACCTGGGATGAATTGCTGTAAGTAGTGAGTGAAGGTGACTAAATGTGGTTAAAATAGTTTCTTCTTATTCAACTAGATCTTAGTAGGAGAAACATAGTTTTGAAAACAATCCAATCCTGCTATGAACAATTCTAACCAATGAAAAATGACAAAATAGTCAGGAATAGCATAGTCATCTTCAAAATGGTATATTTAGCACATATTTGCCGGGTTGCATGTACCATTGTTGTTTTATACTCATCACTAGTCAGACTAGCTGATCTAAAGCTGTTCAGGATATGTGTATACAAACGGCAATAGAAAGTACATGTGGTTTACAGTGTAGTCATAGCTGAATCATGTAGCTGAGAGAGCTCAGTGTAATCTCAGGAGTGAGGGCTTTTTCACTTCTACAGAAGAGGTTTGGGCCAGATTTGCTGAGGATTATATGCAATGTCCTATCTGTGTACTGTTCACGTGAAGTTAGCTTTCCACAGAAATGCAAGTTAGAATATTTATCAGTTTCCCCATCTCTTCAACAGTGTATACAAAAATGTTCTTTATGTTGCTGCATTTAAGTAGGAAGGTATATAAGACATTTGATGAATCAAATTAAAGATAACTCTTATGTAAAGACAGATCATTGGTCCATTTCACGAGAAAAGATTTGTTGTGCTTCAAAGTTTTGGAAATCATTTCCAGAGAAATAAGCGGGTTTTCTCTGAGAACATGGCATTGCTGAATCATGTAATGTTAGCTTGTTTACTGAAACTGCTGTGTGAGTAAAGCGTTTTACAGTTAATGCCACTTGATGAAATCACCTTAGAGCTAACGGCTAATGTCACTCAAAGCGCTCCTTTGGGTTTTGAGTTTTTAGATAAGGAAGATTGTGTATGTCCAAAGAAATTATTCCATGCTTGACAAGATTTCCATGGAATGAATGTATTGTCAGCTCATGCCAGGTGAAACTGCACAAGTGCTGACTGTATTATTACAACTTTTACAAGGTTATGAAGTTTACTTAGACATGCTAATCCATAGCTTCATCTTCAGACAGCTTCAAAATGACAGTGAAGTGGTACTTGACTAGTGTTGAAAAATAACGCTTCAATGTTTGGAGGCCATTTTTAAGTCCTTTCAGATACAAAGTATGATCTAACTTTCCAGTGTGGATGTACCCGCACTTCTTCACGCTTCTCCATTTTTATACAATATACGGTTATGCACCTGCAAATAATTTTGCCAATTAAAAAAGTTATAATGGGTTCAAAAATGACTTAGACAAATTTCTAGAAGACAAGTGTATCTAAGACTAGAAAGCACATAATGGTTCTGGAAGTGTCTCCTTTCTGCCAATGTTCTGGAGATCTCGGAGTATTCAGTATTCATTATGCTTCCTCTCTTTTCCTTGCTCAGCTGCTGCTGGGTATCTGGGGAGAAGATCTGAACAGAAGACTGAACAGATCTTTGATTAGGTTAGAATGGTTAGAATTAGAATTGGAACAGGCTGCACAGGGCATTGGTGGAGTCACTATTCTGGATCTGTTCAAACAACATGTGAACCTGCTGCTTAGGGACTTGGTTTAGCATGGCAGAGCTGGGTCGAAAGTTCCAACCCAAGAGATTCTGTGGTTCTGTGATTAGGTTTTCCTGTTCATACATTCTTACGCTGCCAAGATTAGCAAGGTGAAATTATGCAATTTAGAATTTCCTTTATAGGGAAAAGTAATTGAAAACGCCTGTTACACAGCCATCAAGATGAGATGTTTATCTGTATTTAGCATTAGTTGAATATATGGTGTAGGTTATGGGCTGCAGAGGTAGGAAGAAGACACACGTTTTATTTTTCAGAGATGTAATGGTATCATTTCTCATTCACAAACTGTGATACTTTGTTGATTACCTTCCCTGTGAAGTCTAGTAACTATCTGGATAGTTTGTTTTTAAAGCTACTCTGTAAATGTGAGCTATGCTTGTTTAAAGAAATGTAGCAAAGGTAGCTCAGAAGTGCCTAGAAGGAGGTGGCTACTTGAGGTACATTTCCCATTAGCCCTAATTCTCAGACTTGGAGTAAAAGATGCTGGATTCTCTATCTCTTAATTAGATTTCTGTTCTGAGACCTGATCTTTAAGTCAATTTCTGTTCAAAATACAGAGTGTTCTTTCTCTAGAATGGATGACTGTTGCTCTTGGGGCTTTGTTCAGACCAGAGTCCTGTGTCAGCCTAAGCTCCTGTGTGAGTCGAATGAGTCCAGCTTTAGTAGCCATGCTGGTTTAGCCTGAAAGAGAAAAGAAAGCCATGTGCAGGGAGTGTCTTGAAAAGGTGGTGCCTGCTGCGCTAGAGAAACTGGCAGCCCTGAAAGATGAGTTGGTCTTGTGTGTTTGCAAGATATGAGAAGACTTGAGTCTGATCTTACTCATGAAGAAGGTGGTGTGCTGCACAGTGTCTTTGGTGCCTCAACCTTTTGCAATGGAGCTCTGATCTCTGCATCTCCATTGCAACTCATTGAACTTTCTCCAAAGGTGGTGGGGCAGTGTTTCCCTTGTGGTCTTTGTGTTGTTGGTCTTGTACTGTTCTCATGACCTTACACTTGCACATCCTGATATTGCTGTTATATCAGGTTTCCCAGGGGAAGAGATTGCCAGTGGTGTAAGAGTCACTCGTTTTTTTGCCCCAATTTTTTGCAGTGTTTAGTCTGTGTAGTAGAGAAACCATTAAGTGTTAGCCAGTAATATATGCAATGCTTATCAGCCAGTTAGATTGCAACACCAGCCTCTAATCAAAGACTACTCCAATCAGGGCTAATAGCATTGTAAGTGGGTGCAGGCAGTTGGGAATTTGAACAGTTTATGAGGACAAAATACTAAATACCTACTTTTCCTCAGACTTTGTCAGCAATGCCAGTTGCTTTCTCAGTGCCCAGTCCCCTAAATTGGAATATTTACTCCATACTGCAAGAAGTACTGGACGTTTACTTATTAATTCAGGATGTAATTATTGGTGACCTACTGTGCCACTTAGATGTGAAAGAATCTATGGGGCTGGAAGGAATCACTGAATCACAGAATAAACATGGTTGGAAAGCACCTACCAGATCACCGAGTCCAACCATACCCACACCCACAAAACACCTAAATACCTGATTGATGGAAAACCACAAAATCATAGAATCATAGGATCATTAGGGATGGGAAGATCATCTAGTCCAATCTGCCTGCCACAGTAGGACCACCTAGACCAAGTAGCACAGGAACGTCTTGAATGTCTCCAGAGAAGGAGACTCCACAACCCCCCTGGGCAGCCTGTTCAGGTGCTCCGATACCTTCACTGTGAAGAAGTTCCTTCTGATATTGATATGGAACCTCATCTGTTCCAGNCACTTGATCTGCTAACCACCCCCTCCATGCCTGCAATGCTATAGCATGTCATGAAGGGTACTGAGGAAGCTGATGGAAATGCTCACCAAGCCACTTTCCATCATTTATCAATGGTCCTGGTTAATGGGGAGGTCCCTGATGACTGGAGATGAGTAAATCTGATACTCATGTACAGGAAGGGTCAGAAAGAGGATACAGGGACTACAGGCCTGTTATTCTGACCTTGGTGCTGCTGACCCTTATGGAGCAGATAATCTGGAGTGCCATCACTTGGCCCATACAGAACAACCAGTTCATCATGCCCAGTCAACAGGGATTTATGAAGGGCAGGTTCTGTTAGACTAACTGTAGTTCCTTCTACAGTAAGGTGACCTGCCTAGCAGAAACGGAAAGAACTGTGGATGTTGTCTATCTTGACTTTAGTAAAGCCTTTGGCTTTCCCAGAAGTATTCTCCTTCAGAGACTTATGGCTCAAAGCTTGGATAATTATACTCTGCACTGGATAAAAAAACAGGCTGGGTGGCTGAGTCCAAAGAACAGTGGTGGATACAGGGTCAGTGTTTACCTGTTTGAATACAAATTACCTGGTAACTTCCCTGGTTTTTCTTTTTTTGGTGAAACATCCTCTGAGTTTTGGTTTAGTCAGCCTACCTGTACCCTTCTAGTTTGTTTCCCTGTAAGAAAATCTCTGTTCCTTCAGATATCTTTGTGTATGCCTCTGCATCCATTTCAATCTAAATGTATATTTCTTCAGCCAGTGTGACCAGAATGGCAGTCTGTAGCCTCAGTCACACTCAAATTGGAAGGGACCTTAGGAGGTCTGTAGTCCATCCCTTTGCCTAAAGCAGAATTGACATAGAATTCAGACTATGCCACTTAGGAATGTGTGTGATTATGTCTGGAAAATTGTCAAGGATGGAGATTTCACAACTTCTTTGTACAGTAAGACCTGGTGCTTAATTATCCTTATAGCTGCAACCTCCTAGTTTCAATTCATGACTGCTGTCTCTTGTGGCACACACATTTGTGAAGAGCCTTGCTCCATCTTGCTGGTAACCTCCACATAGGCACTAGTGGGGTGATGTTAAGTCCCTGCTAAAGCCACCTCATCTCCAGGCCAAACAAGCTCTGCTCTCTCAGCCTCTCACAGAACAAGTGCTCCAGCCCCTGTCTGTCTTGAAGTACTCAGTGGGAAGCATCTTACAGTTACTAGGAGCACCAACACTGGATGTAGTGTTCTAGCTGAAGTCTAGTGCATGAGTAAAGGATACACGAGAAATGTCGTATTGGTAAATGTACCAAATAGTAAACAGCACAAGGTTCTGAAAATCCATGAGCAGAGCTGTACTGCCTTTACACCATAAACCAGATTATTATTATGTGCTTTTAAGAATTTCTTCTTGCAGCTTACCTAGAAAGATAGGTTATTTGATAATTCTTATAAGACAAGGTCTTGAATCATGTTACTCTGGACTAGGGAAGTAATGTGACACTGGCATTTTATTTTAAAACACTTCACATGTATTATCTCCTCTATAGAAGCACATGAAGATACTGATATTACACAGACATTTGTATGTCTAGGCTTCCCATAACACAAAATACTAATTATTAGATTTTTTGACAGTTATCGTTATGTCTGCTGAGTGTCTAACTGTTTGACTGAAATCTTGCTTTGACAAGAGGTGGGTGAACTGTAGGCATAATGTAAGGTTTCCAAGGAAAAAAATTGAAACACTGAATTCCGAAGGAATACAAGCAGCATGCACATAGTAACTGTGCGTGGTGTGCACAATGCATATATTATTGGCATTTTGCTCAGTTCATAAGATATTTGTAGCCTGTGTGTACTCATTATTGCTTCCATAAAAATCAGAGTAAATAAGGAGCAGTGGGCAACTGAAGTTCAATCTGATCAACAGCAATCGAGTGAACACATGGACAAGATGTAATTCTTAGGCAAGCAGGGCCTGATGGAGTTGACAAGGCTGAATAGTCTGGAGGGGAATCCAAACCAAGGTATGAGTCTGAGAAAGTTATTTTCATTTACAAATGATGTATCTAGATGTAATTTATAGATACTGACAGCCTAGCAATCCACTTGTCATCACGTGTCTGTTCCTTGCTTGAAGGTAGATGATTTGCACTGAGCACTGTGGAATGGCATGTAACAAAGACTTAGCAAAAACTTTTAGAGATGCTAGTTCTCCTCTTTCAAACATTTTAGTCTCTTAGGAAGACTTGTGAATGAAGAATCACTGAGAATATTCAATTGCTCTCAGTAAATCCAGGGGTTTTACATAAAGTACCTTGGAAGAAAGTGAAGTACCTATGTTTTACTCTATGCTGTCACATACATGTTGCCCACCTTGTCTCCCACTCCATCTGCCTGTATTCTTTTTGGTTTCTTCCTCAAAAGAAGTTAAACCCCTGATAAAATAATCTTATTGAATATTGCTGTCTTTCAGTAATTTGGAACAAAAAAGTTCCAAGCTTCCCTTTTGCAAAATGAAGGTAGTAAGTACATTTTTTTGTTCATGAAGCTTTCATCACTAGTGAAACAGTTCGAGGATTAGTGTGATTAGTGTATGTAACTCTGGTATTTTAGTGCATTTGGGTGAGATACATATGACTGGAGCAATAGCACCCTGTTAAAGTGATGAGGCTTCTTTGAAGACTTCCAAAAGCTGGCCATCCAGTTTTTTATCTTGTGCTAATTCATGCCATTGATACCGGTTCAGATGATGAAGAAAATGCAGATTTCAAAAAAAGATCACAGAAATAGGTGTATTCTAAACAACATGCTGAGTAGGACACTGATATTAACAATGATTCTGTGTGAGCACCTGGATTGACAAGGTAAGGATTTTACTTACTTATGAGGAGTTTTGCCATTCACTACATAATGAATTCAGGATGTCACCTTTGCACATGCAATTTTCACCTCTTGGTGGTCTATTTGTACTGGGAGAGACAGGTAAGATTACAAGGAGAAGTTGTGAGGGTCCAGTTCAAGTTTCACATCTACTGAGCTGTCTATCCTTCCCAGCTTGGACAGACTGTCTAGTAGTGGAGGAACCACAAAAGTGTATTAAAAAACCCTTGATAATTCTTCTTTGCCATCTTTTGCCAGCTGCCTGATTCTGGCGTGCACTCTAGATACATTTTTCCTTCATCGGAGTATCTGCATACTTCGTTCCCTTCATCACTACTTTTCCTTAGTGATGCCTAAATAAAAATTTGTAGCTTCTCCAGTATATTCTCACCACATGCAAACAGAGCATGCTGCTATGCGTAGGAGATTACTTTTGGTGTCTGGCAAATCCTTTTTTCTCTAGGCCACAAAGTACCAGCAGAGCTGCTTCCACAGTTACACTACAGTTTTTGTGGAGAGTCCCTTATATATTGTATTGATGCAGTGAGAGACTCAATAACCAGAGTTGTTAAGCAGCATTCTTTATCAGTGCCAGGCATGAAGGGGATATCTCCACCAAAAATTATGCACACCGATTGCAAGTTCAGGATTATATTGCAGTGATGGATACATATTCATGATGAACTGATGTCATTGCTTCACATATTCAGTACTTTTCCAAGAGCTAATTATCATAGGTACCCACCTTCAATGCATGTGCAGTTGAGGTCTTCGGTAGTTGCAAGGGGGGTGCTGATGGTCCACTCGATGAAGGCCCATAACCTGTCTCATCTCACTGGAATGTAGCTGTGTTAGTTTTATCAGGCCTTGTTAATTTCTTACCTTCTTTAGGTCACTCTGCTCTCTAGTGATGTTGCTAAGATGTCTTGTTTTTTTGCAGGTCCCACTGTCTCAGCAGCCCATCCCATGCTCAGCAGCTCCACACATTCCTGTTCTCCCCTTTTTCTATGTTAATTTTCCCATATCAGTATGTAGAAATGTGCAAGTGCTGATTGACTTTGTAGTGACAAATTGAATGTAATTTCTGACCTTGTATTCCATTTATTTATCCTCACTCTGGTCTTCCATACTTTTAGAGACTGGTGACTGGGATGTTTTGTCACTTGTGAAGTATGCATGACTTCACTTCTTTCGTCTCTGTAGAGTGTTTGTACTGCTGCCTGTACAAAGAAACTGGATTAGGAGAGAGGAGAGGAGACACAACTGAGAGTGTCTCTTTTTCATGTGACATTTGGACCATAACTTCATGTGTTTTATACACAGGAATGTCGGAAAGATCAAAATACATTTTGTGTAGACAATGAAGCAACACAATAAATCCATTATTTTGTAAAGAAATACAAAATATGTATTCTTTGCCATGATTTCAGCCTAAATAGTTCAGGAGAGACTGAAACAGCGTGCTTTTCATGTTTTAAGACCACAGAAATAGAACCACAACAAGTGAAAATTAAGCTAGCTTGAAAAGAAACCCCTTCAAACTCTTCCTGCTTACTCATGTGATGTTCTTGCATGAAATTAGTTAACTATGTGCCACGTATACTGAAGTATTTCTCTTAAAACATCATATAGTTGCTTCTTTTTCTGGTCTTAATGCTGTGGTATGTATGCATTCATTTTATGGTACTGCCTTTGTGAAAAATACTAGATGGCTTCCTGCTCCAGATGTGTTGACATCCAGATAATTAAAGATCAAAATCTGTCATTTATGGCACATAGTTATATTACAAAGTGAAAGCATAGATTGCCAAGGCCAGAGCTAGGGTCTGATCAATTTATCTTGTTTTGATCCTATTTGTTTGAGTTTTTTTACCGTCATACTCTTCAAGGGCATGTGCAAAGGCATGCTGAGCACACACAGATGAAAGCAAAGGCCATGAATCATAGCGTTAGTGTAGGTTGGAAAAGACCTTTAAGATCAAAGTCCCACCATTAACCTAACCCACTGCTAAAACATGTCCCTAAGCTTGAGATCTACATGAGTATTAAACATGTCCATGGATGACAATTTAACCCCCTCCCTGGGCAGTCTGTTCCAAGGCCTGAAGTTTTTCCTGATGTCTGACCTAATCTTCTCCTGGTGCAACTTCAGGCCATTTCCTCTGGTCCTGTTACCTGGTACTTGTGAGAAGAGACCTCCTTTCAGGTAGTTGTAGATGATTTTCATCCTTGAAGCAGTTACAGCACATCAGGGCAAAAATCTGTTAGATTTTCATATGAAGGCTATTATGTTCTTATATAAAAGACTTTTCTGCTGTTGCTCCTTCAGTTGGACAGAGGAATAATTAACTGTACTGATATTAACAAAGTTGATATTATGACAAGAGAATCTGACTTGCATCAGGTTCAAAATGTGCTTGCTAGCAGTTGCTTAATTATACTGAATTTAATCTAATTGCATGTCATCTAGAATTCTAATAGCAACTGGCTTTTCATAAAAATCTGAAGCATAATATAAGTTCTGTGGAACGTTTCTGGTAAAATTGAAGTTTCTGGAAGAAGTAAGTAGTGTTTCAAGAAAACTATCCTTGCTTAAGAAACTTTTGTCAGAAACTACTAATAAAGGTATAGTATTAATGTGACCAGTCAGTGTATAACTCTCGGCTTTTCGCCTGTTTTTTAATGTATTGCAGTACTTCACTCTTTAACACAGAATTACAGAGAGTACTACTGGTAATACATCTGCTACATCTGAATTTGCTAGGTTTACCCTAGTGTAAAATAGTGCTGGCTGTGGTATCACTAGAACCATGAATGTAGATACTTGTCTAGAAGGTAGCTGAAGAAATATTTATCTCTGAAGGAATTCAAACAGTTTTAACCATTTCCCAGCTGGTTAATATTTTTTGAAGTCAAAGTAACGTGGTACATATGGGCAGCAAGAACTGATAACAGATTGTACTTGGAACCAGTTTCATTCTGCATCTGACTTTAAATGTGTATGTTGATCAGGCACTAATAACAGCATTGCCAGAAGAAATAAAGGGATGTTTAAGGGAGTAAAAAATAGTATGTTTCTTAGGCTGTAATAGATGGGAAAAATTTGTAACTGCAAAGGTACTCAGTGCTGTGGTTCCTGTTTCCTAATAGTCATAAATATGAATGCTGCAGATTTGCTTTTCATTGGTTTTTCTTTTGCAACAAACGTGAAAAGAGCAGCTTTCCCTATTTTATTGTGATTCTGTAGTAAAAAGAGAAAAAATAAATTTTATCCTAAGAATTGCATGCGAGAATAAACCCAGTAACATTTTAATGATTTCATAGAATCATAGAAAGGTTTAGGTTGGAAGGGACTTCAGAGATCATCCAGATCCAATCCCCCTGCCATGGACAGAGACACCTCTTGCTAGACCAGGTTGCTCAGAGCCCCATCCAAAATGGTGTTGAGCATTTCTAGGGAGCAGGGCGTCTACAACCTTCCTGAGCCACCTGTTCCAGCACCTCAGCACCCTTATTTTGAGGAATTTCTTCCTGAGTTCTAATCTACCTCCCTTGACCTGATGTGAATGGAAGTGAATGTTTATGGGAAGCAAGTGGAATCTTTGGACTAACACAGGCAACTGAATTGCTCAGGATCATAGAATTAGAACATAGAGCCAACCAATGACACTGACAAAGAAGTATCACAGTAGGAAAGTACACTTAATCTCCATGCTACCTCTAACCTCACCCTGGAAGCTGCAAGATGTCACTGCAGAATTGTTCTCAGTGGCATGGTATCTTGGATCTATTCCTGAGAGTCAAATATTTTTCTCTCTCAACTGATAAAGAGACTTTGCAAAGGTCATATCAACACGTTACATAGCACAGAATGAAAATACCCTTTTCACATAAGATGAGTCACATAAATATTGAAAGAGCTATAATAGATAGAGTTTCAAAGTTTAAAAAAAACCCCAACCAACCCACCACAGTTTTGTTACTTGAATTTCTATTGTGCTGGCAATGTATAGGATGTACAGAGTTGAATAATATATGCCTGGATAGGCAGCTGCATCAAATAACAGCAAAGTCTGATTGTTTCTTGATTTTATTGAAGGCCTGTTCTATTTTGGTGCAGAGTTCCTGATTAGAAGGAGTCATCTTTCATGTCCCAGTGGAAATAAACTAGATTTAATAACACAAGAGAATTTATCCACTATACCGTGTATAATTCCTGGAATGAAAAAAGGTCAACAGAAGAGCCCTACATTTTGAATAAGGTTGTAAAATCTGCCGTTTTGTTATAGAATGGGGCATATTATCCTTTTTTTCTTGGTACTGACACACAGAAGGTAATTACAGCTTTGTGTACAGGCACAGGAGACAAACTGAAGTCAAGAGAATAACTGCAGTAAATGAGATAAATGAAAGGAGACACTTTCTTTCATTTTAGAATACTGAGTTATGAAGAAGCTGTGGCCTCACCTCTAAGAGAAAGAGCTGAAAACTACATTCCTCTCTAAAGTGAGGTTAAATGTGCTAAGTTTCAGTTTGCTGTTTCACCAGTGAAGGACATTTTCCCCTTGATTCATGCCCAAAGAATGTTTCTTTATGGTGTTACTAAGGTTTCAGTAACCCTCTAATTACTGTGTCCAGTGGGCATAAGTACTATTTAGATTAAGTGGAATGCTATGACTCTGTCTAAGCACGTAGAGTTCTATCCATGATAGCTCCTGAAGACTCGCATTTGTATTCCTGCAGACGAATGTTAGATGCCACTCTAAAACTATGAATCTGAATTTAGTTGTGGTGAAATTGCTCTTAGTTATGGACTAATTTCCCTATGTATTCAACTTTATATCCTCTAGATGCTCAGGCCTCCATCCCAAGCCATTTCACTACAGAAGTCTGAGCATTCTTAAACATGCAAAGTGCTTGCAGTATTGTCCAGCAATCCAATAAATGGTTTAGTTTTCTATTTCATCTTCTGACTACTGCACTGCACTGTATCCCATAGAGAAGGGTCCATAATTCAAGAATACTGCAAAATGCCTGTGTTCTCAGTGTCTTTTCAAACCCTTATAGGTGAGCTGGTTAAAGCGATGATGAGGTGAAGCATGTTACTCAGGGAAAACAACTGGCTGATGCATTGGCCAAGTAGCAGTGTAGTCATTAGTAATCACAGTGGGATTCCCTAAGGAGCACACACTGAGCCAATATAGATACATTTGTGCTGGTACAAGACCTTCTTAAATGTGACGGTGCTTCTGTACCTCCTTTTGTGATTAAGGATGGGTTTTTTTATCCCGTGTTCTTCCCCACAGCTTTTTCATAGTCTCCATGGCAGCCTGAGTCTTAGTCTGTCTCACAGTTCTACACAGAATGCTCTCCACCAACCACAGACAAGTCTTATCCTAGTTTTAACCTCTTCCTAAGCAATGCAGAATTTTGGATTACAGGCCTCTTAGTGACCTAGAATCAAGAGAGTCATCTTGTTATAGGAGGAGAAGGAAAGAGTTTATTCTGGGCTCCTCAGTTCCAGAAGGACACAGAGCTGCTGGAGGGTGTCCAGCATAGAGCAACGAGGATGATGAAGGAAGTAGGACACCTCCCTTATGAGGAAAGGCTGAGGGAGCTGGTTCTCTTGAGCTTGGAGAAGAGGAGGCTGAGAGGTGACCTCATTAGTGCCTATAAATATGTGAGGGGTGGGTGTCAGGAAGATGGAGCCAGGCTCTTCTCAAAGTCATCTGGTGATAGGACAAGGGGCAATGGGTGCAAGCTGGAACAGAGGAAGTTCCGTATCAATATCAGAAGGAACTTCTTCACAGTGAGAGTACTGGAGCAGTGGAACAGGCTGCCCAGGGGCGTTGTGGAGTCTCCTTCTCTGGAGATGTTTAAGACCCTCCTGGATGTGTTCCTGTGCGACTTGGTCTGGGTGATCCTGCTGTGGCAGGGGGATTAGACTGGATGATCTTTTGAGGTCCCTTCTGATTCTTAATGATTCTATGGTTCTATGATATTTTTCTGAAAAACTGTCTGAATAATGTCTGTGTTCTTCCAAGTCATGCAACAGCCACCATCCAGCTCTACCTGCAACTTCTAATGCTTCTTGACTGGTTTACATGAAACTGCAGCTATAGGCTAGGAGAATGTCTGCACGTTGCCAACAGCAATTGTCATTTGATGATAGGAATGAGATGACAACCAAAGCAATATGGGTTTGACAGACTGAAAACAGCAAAACTCAGGGAGCACCTCCCTGTTGTTCAGTGTACAAGTGATTACTAGCTCACAGCACACAATTCTGGACAAGCCTAGTACAAAGCTTGGAGACAAAGGAGGGGCATGAGTAGCTTTTTATGTGTATTCGGCACTTAGTGCGCCAAGCCTAACTGGAGATATCAGTGGAGGAGGAATAAACAGTGTTGTCACCAGCTGGCAGTCTGGCCAAATCACAGAAGAGGCTCTTTGTTATTATAAGATCACTGAATGGTTTATGTTGGAAGGAACCTCAGAGACCTCCTAATTCCCAGCACCCTGCCATCAGCAGGGACACCTCTCACTAGACAAGGTTGCCCAGGGCCCTGTCCCACTTCCTGCAGTTCTTTTCCTTGTGGAAATGTGGAATTCATTGAGCCCATACACACATCCCTCAGTGTCAGCAGGTATTTTAAGGTCCAGTTCCCTGTTCTATGTCCTACCAAGCCAGTCCTCCATTTTCAGCATGCCAATTCCTGAAGTCATGAACAAGGAAAAAACTCTCTCCATTTCTGCAAACAGTGGATTGCAAGTGAAACTTTTCTTCCACCGATCTCTGAGGGGATCATTCACTCTGCCTCCATTCACCATGTGCCCAGGACATGATGGCTGCTGTGCCAAGCACATGTGCTTGTGCTATGTACTGGTGCTCCAAACAAAAGCAGAAGTGAAGGAAAAGCAGGAAACTGGAAACAGGAAGCTCCAAACCAGTCATACTGGTTTTTACAGAGTGAAAAAAATTCCACTTGGAATTCCAAGCTAAATACTCCTCAGACTACAAGAAGTCATGGTAGTGCTTCAGCACAAGGCTTTGTTACCTGTCTTGCATGGGGGAATTACGAGGCCTTGTTTCCCTCTTTTTGTACAGCCAGTGGTATGTGAAAGCTCACGTCTTCTCTTGTCAGGTATGAGTGGTGAGATAGGTCTGAATTCCCCTGGTTCTGGGAACTGGCAGATGAGTAGGCTATCACATCTGGCTTTCACGTCAGCTGAATCAGATTAAGTTGTATGTAGATGTATCTAGGATAGAATTTAAGCTTCTATCAGGCGATTTTCATGTAAAAGCAAGGGGAAGGGCAGTTCTGACTTCTTCAGGTGTCAGCTTCTGTAACTGCTCAGACAGGTTGTGTGACAGGTATCTAAAAACACAGGTGTCCTCTAGACAGACCTTCTATCTTTATCCTTGAGCTTCCTTTCTGTTTAAGTGGCAAAATTAGTAGCTGTAGACACAATCTAGTATATTCCTTGGTATATTACGGGAATTCAGTGAGATCCAGGAATCTTGTCTGAGAGATTTGTTTTTAGGCTGTGCTAGGTTTGTGAGAAAATCCTATGGCAGGAGAAGAAGAGGTTGTCTGAAGATTATTCTGGCACTTCACAGAAGGTGCCTCCAGGATACACCGACAGGGTTGTTTATATAGGATAATACATATGAATGTTTTATATAGAGCCTCATGGAAGGAGAGAATGCTGCATGAAGCCCAGGATAGTGCTCACAATTTGTGAATACTGGACTTTATTTTAAACTTCAGTTTAGAATGTTTTCTTCTCCTGGAGTACCTGACATTCACAGTACTGATGAATGACCATGAAGTTTCACTGGTAGTGCAGTTCTACGTCAACATGTTGCCTTCCAAATGTGGTCACATATGGCTCCCCAGTCTCCTCATTGCTGTGCCGTCCTGGCTTGTGCCAAGGGATTTTCTTTGGAAATGAAATGGATGTGTCTCTATTTTTCACACACTAGCTTCGTTAGAGCCTTGCTAAAGGAAGGGTGAGATATGATGGCTTGACAATGTGGCAGCACATTTTTAGTTTTGCTTATTGCTTGGATGTTTTTCCTAGAAAGTTGCCTTTTAAATGATACTAACACTTTTCTTCCTGAATTATGCATTTGCAGAAGTAGGTGAACACAGTATTCAGCAAGTGCTACAGAAAGTCACAGATCATAAAGATGTCAATGAAGAACTTGTTAATAGCCTGACTGCTCCTCTGCAGCGCAGAGAGGAAATCTATACACTGCTGTTGCTTGAAGAGGCCACTCTTCTTTGTTCAGAATGATCATAACAATTCAGCCTTCCTCCTGTGGCATTTGTGGCTGCCTTCTGTCAGATCTCATTTAGATGAGATACACCATCAAATGGAGTTATGAAGACAGGTGAAAAAGGACCTCATGTTAGCTTTCAAAATTGGGATAGGTAAGTGGAAGCCCAAAGCTTTCTGGGCTTAAGTCAGGCTTATGCATCTTAAAATAACTAGTAATACATGATCATTCTTAACTGGTTTCATGCATTGATAGGAAAATTCACTGATGGTTGCTATGAAATTAAGAGTAAGCGTACAGCCAGATTGAAAAACAGAAGAAAAAAGTGGTTGTTTACCTCTTTGCTCCAAGGGAGCTTTCTATCTTGTGGGTGAAAGCTTTTTCAAAAATACAACTTTTATTTTCAAATTTCTCTTTCAAACTGTTCGAGAAATTCTTCTCTTTCTCCCAAGTCATTTCTCTTTGCCTCTGTGCAGTTTCCTGAATGGGCTGTAAAAGCACTGATACTGTGCTTACTCCTCCCTAGAGTAGTTTCCATGGTGCTTTCTCTTTATATCACATCACCTCTGATGCCTCCTCATTGCACCAAATGAGATTACTTTTTCAGTGTTTGTGGCTTCAATTCTCATAGAGATTTCACTTTTCTCTCCAGGTGCTTCTATAACCTATGAAGACTTTTTTGTCTTAGAAGTTTAAGGACAGTATTTTCTATAGGAATGTGTGGATACTTGCAGTTCTGAGTATTGTACTTTTTAAACTGGATGTACTTTGCAGGGCTTTAAGCTGAACTTCCATCTGTACAAAATACATGTCATGTCTGCTTAGAGTCAAATTAATGTGATGAAAAGTAATGGACTCAGTAAAGTATATTTAAAACACTGTTCAGCAATGCCACTTCTGCTAAAAAAAGATAAAATAATGTTAAGCTGCTATTTATTAAAGCATGAGCTGTGACAATTTTGTGAAGCAAATGAAATACATTTTTGTAATACAGAAATGCAATATCATTGAGTAAGGTAGATTTGTACTTACATACAGTCTGTGTGGAACTGCATTTCCTGTCTGAGAAAATCCATTTGTGTGTCACGTTCAGTTTAGGTGCTGCTTAGCATAGAGGAAAGGCATCACATACTTAGCTCCAGCAACTGGAAGGCAGAACACAACTTATAGTCAGTAACTGAATTTTATATATAAATTCATACTGTGACTTGATATCAGAAATACACCAGTCTAGTCAATCTGTTCTTATACTTCTTCTAAAAGAAAGGGTTTTTTTTCCTTTCAGATTTCAATTTAATCATTTACAACTTGGTCCTGCATTGTGTACACTGCAGTATTTCAGGTGAAACCAAGGCTTGGTGCTTTTCCAAGTATTGGTGACAAATATCAGACTTCAGTACTCTGGAACAGTAGTACCCTATCTGCCTAAATGGAAAGATGTGTCACCTGTTGTTTATCTTCTGCTGTCAGGCTGATGATATTCATGTTCTTTGAACACTCACTCTATGACGACTTTTTCTCTAGAGAGGTTAACTACATTGTCGCTGTAGTCTTGGTAGAAAGCTGAGGTTTTAGCTCAAAGTAAAGATTGAACACATCACAAATTTTATCAGTGTTTCAAGTCAGTGAAGGCCTTTTGAAGAACACAATGATGTCACACTAGCTAAAGAGCAAAGCTCTTAGATTTATTTAGTAAACTTCAGTGTTCTCTGAGTTGTAGTGATGAATATGACTCATATGAGATGAAGAAACCCTTTGATATTCTTCTGTCTCTGCACCAGTGGAAGTGTTGTAGTCAAAGAAAAAAAAACAGATGGGAGAAGGCAAATCATAGAATCTGGTGACATCAGTGGGCAGTGTTGAAAAGAGAGGATTTTTAGAATTGGATTGATGGTTGGGAAGCACATCTAAACAGAACCATCTTTGTTGCATTATTAGCCAATAAAAATAAGTATATAAACAGATACCTGGAAAAAAAGTCAGGGGATATGAAGAATTTTTCTTATGCCACAGATAGCCAGGCAAAATATTTCCTCGATCCCAAGTAATTAGAGATGCCCAGTTTGAAAGTGGTGCTGGAGGACACTAGACTGGTAGGATGCACATAATCTTGGAGCAGGAATGTGCTGGGAAAGGAAGGAATTGCAGAAAGTCGTTAAATCTTGGTCTGTGGAAGAAAAATACCGACGTTAATTGGTTGTGGGTAACACTAAATTCGTGTAAACAGAGATGTACATTGGCAAGGTAGTTGCTGAGGCAACTGGTTAAGATGTGAGGAGATCTGTGAATGCAGAGGGAAGGCAGACTCAGATTGGTGGTGATACTGAAATGTAAGGAGAAAGGCAAGATGAGTAGACTAGCTAATTAAGGTGATGAGAGGGAGCATCTGAGTAGTAGGTTGGTAACTTATATAGAAGAACTGAGTTGGCGGTAGCTAGCTTTGTGGCTGTTTTGAGAGGATGGATCTAAAAAGAGCTTGAAAGTGTAAGTTTTGAAAGGTTGCCTAATATCTTTCTTAATTATGTTTGAATAATGTTCCAATAGATGTTCTTGTGCAGTTGTTAAACCGATGTGCTGGAAGAATCTGGTTTAAGTGTCAAGACTTGCTGCAGGTGCTTAGTTGAAGAGGTTACTTTGATGTAAATTGGGTATGCAGAGAACTACTGAATCTGGAGTTGTTACCAGTTTAAATTAGTGTTTTTCAGAAAAGGCTGCATTTTGGCCTCATGTGTGTTTGAAATGGACGTTACCATGTAGGCAGGACACCTACTCTATCTAGCATGTTCAGTATGGAAACTAGTTGTTTTGGGAGTTTTTTGGCAGGTGATTTAATTTTATCTTTTTATTGGTCTGGTTTCTAATCACAATGACAATGAAATTTCTGGGCCCAATACAGCCTTAATATGCTGGTCTTTACCTATGTTGATGGCAACAGACTCAAATTTATTGTATAGTCTGAATATATCCTTCCAGTATTCATCATTAACCTAATTGAATTATTTATACCAGTCAGTTTAAAAGCTCTGTTTTCAGATACTAGCAGGAAATAATTGCATTGAAGCATAGGTTTAGAGAGATTTTTGTTGTTTTTGGGTTTCGTTAAATCAGTTCCTTTTTCAGTGTTACTAGTGAGTGCATTTCAGACATTAAATTCATCCTCCTTTTCTTACATAACACAGGTGTGTCAGCTACTTTCTGTTTCTTTATAGAATCACTTAAAAGCAAAGTGAAAGTGGCAGATTGCACTGCAATGCACTTATGTGAAGCTTTGTGTATGTGCTGTAGGTTTGGTATATCTATATTTTTTTGCTGAAGGGTAAGCTGTGTGGGTAACTTCATGTACACCATCAGTTTTGTTGATTGTTCCAAGTCCTCCAGGAAACAAAGTTTGCCCTTGTTAGATAAGTTCTTTAAATGTTACAAAGAGCAGGCATTATGAATGTGTTCACAGTTGCATAAATGCAGCTAATGAGTCCCAGGAGGCAGATAAAGACCACAGCATTATGAATAGAATAACCTCTAATGAGCACACTGACCCCTTCCAAAAATTAGTTGCGTTTGACTTAATACTAGGCAGAGAGCTTTGAAGAGCTGTAAGTCAACATAACAGGCAGTATGTGTGGTATGGAAGATGTGGGAGACAGAGGAAAATGGAACTTAAGCATAAAAAGAAAGAGATTGAATTTAACTTCCTGTGCTATAAACTATGTGACTGTAAGAGTAAAGTAATTAACAAACACCATGTGAAAAATGGATTTATTGTTCCCGAGCATTAGAGAATTAGAGAAGCAGACTCAAGTCATCTGTTCCAAACGGCTGTGTTGGTTGTACTTTTGGCATAACTTTAGTCTGGTTATCTACTGTTTGACCATAATCTGGTTATATACTGTTTGACATATGATTAACTCAGTGCCCAGTCAAGTGATGTGGCAATCCCAGGCAGAGTGGGTTTGATTACAGGAAGAAATGATGTTGAGAAAGCTTTAGAGTTGTTGACAGCAGCCAGTGAGTACTAGCAGTACCTCAGAGCATTAATCTTAGTTCTGAATCCTGCTGCGATCAATGAAAGAACATCAGATATCTAAGGTCTTCTTTAGTCACCTTTGTGCAGATACTCCACTAAATATTTCTAATGATATTTTCAGAAATAAATGAGGTTTGGAAGGGGATGTGGCTGCAGTAGGTTAACATCTCAGTGACAAGAGACTAGGAAATACAAGACAAATGAGGAGGATTAAGGATCAAAGAACTACTGTGACTTTACTGTGGGTGAACTGGAGATGAGACAATGCTATTCAAGGTGTGTTTTTCAATATCCCAGGTATTTAGGTTTTTGTTGGTGTGGGTATGGTTGGACTCAGTGAACCAGGAGCTAATTTTCAACCATGATTTTTTTGTGAAGGTTAAGAAACACTCAGGAGTGGGACAGAATATGGCCAGTGTTCTGTTGTGTCTTAAGAGAGCTATTATGCAGTAAACATCAAATGGCATGAAAACTTTCTTCTTTCAAAACAAATGGATTGCAGCTGACTACCTGGAAATGATGCAAAGGCAATGGGGTGCTGAAGATTTAAAGGCTGCTATTCCCTTCGGTCTTTTCTATTAATTTAAAGGAAAAACCCAAACTGGTGTATAACACTTATTTTTCCTTGAAGTCTTGTTCTTTTTTCAATCCCCAAGTTAATGAGGTGTTGATTTGCTGACAAACTAATAAATATAGGATTTTGTGTAGCTGACCCAAGCCACAAGTCACTTTGCAGAATACTGACAGTAAAATTTAGCTTGTACAGTGTATAGAATAAAAAGTGTCTCAACAAGAGAGCTTTACCAGTATAAATGCTACTTGCTCAGTGCTGAGTGTTAAAAGGAATGGAGCAGGCTGTGGCTCAGGTGGAGGAATGGAGCCATGCAGTATTCATTAACCTAGAAAGCAAAAACCTAAATGCTATTTTTGTTTCTGGACCAATTTGTCCAAGAATGGGGTCTTCCTTCTTCCCAGTCTAAACCTCCCCTCTTTCAGTTTAAAATCATTGCCCCTTGTCCTGTTACTGCAGTCTTTGGTAAAAATTCTCTCTTCTTTCTTACAAGTCTCACTCACATGTATAGAAGGGCCACAGTAAGGTTTCTCTTAATTTACTTATACAAGAAAATATCAATTCCATGAAACTAATTAATCATTTTTCTGGCTGAGAACTAGTCAGATTGTGGATTAGTGCTGAAATAGAGGACTGCTCAAATAGCGCTATATTCAGTAACTGTGGGCTAGCAGATGGTTTCTGATTACTGTTATCTCTGCTACTTACTTTCATAAAATTTACATTTGACCCATTAATCAACAATTCTTAGTCACAAATCCTGGATATTGCTTCCTAGCCTTATTCAGTCTTTCATTAGACTAGAAATCCCTGAAAAGGCTTCTGCTACTTTTGCCTGTTCGGTTTTTTTTGAGCCTGAAATGACCTGAGATTTGGCTTAGCTCGGAATTTGAGTGGGTTCTGAAAAAGGAGATGATGTCACTACACTAATTTCTTGGGAGACCTCATCCTGTCTTACACAGGCTATTTTACCCACAGGTTTATGATTAGGGATGTTTATGTTCATGAGGTAAGTAGCTTCTTCAAGTTGTGGGACAATGTAGTAGTTCTATAATTGCTGGTTTTAAGCTTAAATTTTATATTGCCAAGGAAGCATAGTTGTATCTGACTTTTTTTAAGGTGACTCTCTTTATGAAATGATGGTTATTTAGCAGTATATTAAACATTTTCCTCTAGATAGTGGTTTTTTTTGGTTTTGCTTTTCAATTTTGTGTAAGGTTTTACTTTGCTGTTAACTCTCATTAGAGAAATCCAACCATGAAGTTGTCTGAGGGTCCTAAAATTAAAGGAAATTTGATTTTCCTGCTTCAAGTTTCAAAATAAAATAAATACAGTAACATTTTTATACTAAGTAAAAAAAACAACCTTAGATATACTGCAAAAAAAAGTCAATGTGATCTTTATTTACCCGTGTGTGGTATAGCGTGAATAATTGCCTCAAATAGAATGAAGCAGCTTCTGTCAAAACTTGTTTCCAGTTGAGTTTGCAATATGGTTGATGTTGTAACAAAACAAAAGGAGTTGGGTATCTGCAATGAGGAGTCTGCAGCAGGAAATCTGCAGCTGTATGAGCTGTCATGGACTGCAGACAGCTTGTTGGGACTCTGCCAGTAAAAATATTAATCTATTGCTGTTTGTGCATCTGGATTTACTTGCTACAATAGTTTGGCAATAAACCCAAATATAACATTAGAGCTTTAATTCTTTTCCCTTACATTGTGGAAATAAACCTAGCACTGTTTTAACTTCTCTCTTAGTACAGAAATATTATTACCACGTTAACATATGCTTGAATGGCAGGTGGCAGTTCATTTGGGTACATATGCCTTTATTCAGGAAAGAACAAGGAGCAAATGGTATCTTTTACCAGTTTAAAACCTTAGTTTTTCTGGAAGTGGACTGTCAAATTAGGTCACAAACCTCTTTTCCTTTCTGGTACTTGCAAACTCTGTATTTATAACTTTATCTTAATTCTAGTATGTTCAGAATGTACCAACATAGTTTTAATAATTACAACCTCTAACTCTGGTTTTGTGGTTTTATTTCTTCATTTTGTTAACTTCTGGAAGACCTGTCTTGCTGAAAGCAACATAGAAAAGTTGGTTGTCACATCGTTCCCCCTAGATGTATGCTAGAAACCTGTTTCTGTACCACCTCCCCCTATTTACTGTTTCCCTTCCTGCCTCTGTGCCTTTGCTAATCCATCTATGCACTGTTGTTTGAGTCCTAAAGGCTTAAAAAAGACCCTGTTTTGTTTGACATCATTTTCAAGTACATTAGCTTGGCAGGTGATGGTTTGCTATAGAATTGCTTCTGCAAACTGAAAATCTTTCAGTTTGGTTTCAAACTCTACTGGACTCTTTAAGTTTCAGCAGTAATTAAAATAATTTCATTATCTAAAGTTTGTGATAAATGTATGATAGATAAAATTAATTCACTCTTAACTAGTAGGCAATGTAATGACGTCCATGATTTATCCAAATCTAAGTGGAATACTGTATTACTGAAAAATAAAATGAGTTCTGTGATAATGGTTGACATCATCATACCTGTTCACTCCTACAGAGTAACAAAAAACCCCACAATCCCGAAATCTTCTCATATGCCTGAGCACTCGGAGATCATGTTCTGAACAAAGAGAGGGGTGCCCAGTGAATTTAGCATCTCTGTTCACAGATTCATTCATTCTCTTCCATGGGTATTCAGTTGCTTACTTTGAAAGAATAGGAAGAAAAAGATTGAGCATTTAATGCATTTAATAATGCACCTGGGGTATAGTTTTTGTTTTATAACAGCAAGTACAATGTTCTGCAGGGTTCCTTCTGAAGTGGTTGGCAAACCCACTGTTTTCATCCAGGCAGGGTTGTTTGTTTAAATAAGGGTGGAGTTGTCTTTAGTCCTGGTTTGGTGGTTTTGTAGGGTTTTTTTGTAGGCTTTTTTTCTGCTTTTGTTTTTACCTGAATCATGTGGGGGTTTCCATCATGTGCATGGTTTTGGTTTTCTTGTTGCTCTGTGTGTGTGGTTTGTCATCTTGTTTTTTCTTCGTGAACCATGATTTTTACAGCTGTGATTTTTCTTGAGGTCTTGAGTATATTAAATCTGCAATTCAAAACTGATTTATAGTGTTGAAAGGACTAGCCCACGCTGAAACTACTTCATGTGAAATCTTTCAAATAGAGCACTTGATGGAAAGGAAACTGAGTCAGTTGGTAAAGAGCCCGTTATTTTTTTTAATGTATGAAACTAGTGAAAGTGTATGGATACAGAATTTGTGTTATCAAATGAGAATATTTACCTGTAGCTTCTTGCTAGATAAAATTTGTAAACCTTTTCCTCAGGGGTGGTATCTGAGCTGATGCTTACATCTGAGATTTGCAGGTGTGTAAGCTTCTTTGCAATTAAGTTGACATTCAAAGTGATTTGCATTAATTTGGAGGTATGTGTATGTCTGTAGTATGTCTGTAGTATGTCATAGGGCCTAAACTAGTCAATTCTATGTGAGCTGGGCTTTGTTTTATTTTTGTTCTTTTTCTCAATCCTCAGACACTGAGTGATTATAAATTTGATCAGAATGTGGGTTGTGTTTAGGTTTTTTGTTTATTTCCTCCTTCATGAATGTTGTGCTCTAGTGCTTCTGCTAAATGACAATATGCGCTTTCAGCAGAGGTCAGAATTATCTCCTAAGCTCTGCTTTATGAGTTCAGTTCATCAACCAAGTAGATTAATAGGTGTCTTGTATTGTTCCTGGCAAGCCCCTCTATGAGGGATGTGTTCTAACACTAACCTAATATTGTCTTTGCTAAATTTTCCCTAGTGATTCGAAAACTGATTGCATCTGGGGAAAAAAAAATCAGACTTCTACCTGTGATCGGGTTTACCTGCCTGATGCAGAAAGTCTGATTGTCATTTGTATTCCAGTGCTGAAAATGCCAAAGTATTAATCAAATGCCTATGTATCACTTAGTTCCTGCTGAACCATACTCTTAAATGTCAGTTTTAATCCGAAGTTTATCTTGCAGAGTCAGGTCAATTTTGACTGTAAAGGAATTCGCTGTCAAAGGACTTTTAAATGTAAATGGTTTTCAAAGCGTCAGCTTTACTGAAGTTTATTTTCTTAGAATACAAGCTCTACAAAATGTATTCAAACTATGCAAATAACAGCTTAAGCAATTAAAGACTTGATGATAATAGTTTTTTAGACACTGAAAAGCCACAACTGAAGCCTGATATATGTAGAAGATGATTTAAAAACAGAAGTCCAAACTTCGATGAAACTAAATGACAGCAAGTAAATTTTTTGATAAATTTATAGGAAAAAAACTTGGCTTATGTTCTCTGGCTATCCATATGCTTTTGCTGAGGAAAAAGTGACTGAAACTTGTTCGGAATGAACAGCAAAATACTTGGTGGCTAATTAAGCAAGAAAGTCTGAAGGACTCTTGATGGCAAAAAGCCTTTTCCTGCAAAGCAAATAAGCCCAGTTTTCTATCATAAGTTTGAATGGAAAATTTTGACCCTTCTCAGCTGTATTTGCTGTATGAAATACACTGTGTGTTGTTCAGTGTTACCACAAATGTGGAAAAATTACATGTATTAAATTATTCTTTCTACTCCCTGTGAAGCTTTAGTATCTTTTGTGTACCTGTACCACCTTCTTTGTTGATGCTTTCATTAGTCTATAGAAGTCTTTCTTATTGAAGAATCAATCAATCAATTGCCATGCACCGTTGTTCTTGGTGCCTGGACTACCCCTTGTTTACCCACTCTGCCTGGTTTACTGCCACAGGTTTTACATTTCTTGGAGGAGGAACAACCCAAGATACCTTATAAACCTTTAGTCTTATTCTCAACAAGGCTCCTGTCTGCTTCTTAAGGAAGTAGATGACTGCTTTCTGTAGGCAGTTACCTTGGTTCTTGGATTCTGCTTTACCTCTTTGTTTGTGCTTATCTTTGTTTGTATTCTTGGAACCCCTGACATGGTAAAGTTGAGGGGTTTGTTGTGAGCTATTTTGCATGCCTTACTCCTGTGGTTTTGGTGGTTTGTTGTTTTTTGGAATATTTTGTCTAGTGGAAGTCAGAATTACCAGAGATTCAAAAGTACCTGTGGATTTGAAGTTCACTCATTTACATTTTTTGAAAATACTGATCTTTTCAGGTTAATATTTTAAGGCCAATAAGTGATAAAATTCAGAAACAGAGGATTCCTTACAGACTCCGTAAGACATTCTTTTCTGTTAGTCTGTATCAAAAATGTATTGGCAGGTCATAACTTGTTGCTAGAGTAGTTATTTAATACTGAACTTCCAAGGGTGTTGTAATGGGTTAGAGTGAGGGTCTAAACCAGTTTGGATTGGTGCCTGAGATTCAAGCACAGCAACGAGCTCTCAACAAGAATTCAACAGGCAATGAAGCAACTTTGCTGAGAAGAATTTATTGAACCTATCACCAGGAAGAAAAGGAAAACATCCCCAAATAAGTAGAAGAATCAAAAAGATAAAACACAGTGCTTTCACACACACTCAGAGACAAGTGTAAACCAACACTCGTAACCATAAAGCCACTACACTCTCTCTCATCAGAGCCTTCTCTCAGTGGCAGAGCATGCAGCATCTTGGTAGGGACAAAGGAAACATGGTGCTGGTCATGTAGGGTCATGCCTGTTATGGTAGATAGGCCTGCTTCAGAGATGTATTCTCTTTTCTTCTCCCCTGTGGTTAAAGCTCTGAGGGAAGGAGAGGGCTAAGAGCTTGCTGCTGTCTGTTTCAAAGGCAATCAGGCTGCACAAGTGATGTGGAGAAGCTGCCCCTCTCTTCCACCCACTACCAGGAACTGGAACAAGCAGTCACTGGCTTTCTGTGTTTAGCTCTCAGGCGAAACAGGGCCGTAATTACTCCCATGGCAGAGCAGCAGCCATGTGTAGGATTCTTCAGTGTTCTACACTCTGATGGCAGGTAGGCTGAGAGTCATTGCTTGGTCCCTGGCCCTGGGGTGGGGTGTGTGTGTGTGGAGCTCTCTGTCCTACAATACGTACCACAGAAGGGCAGAAAACAGGAAGTCTATTCCCTTTTATAGACTCTGCCCACCCATCACCAATAGGGTCAGGACACTGACCCAGGGGCCTGGTGGGAAAGCTATATCTACCTTCAAAATCAAATGCTCTTTTGGCATAAAAGCACCAAAAAGAACACTTGAAAACTTAATTTTCAAACTACAACAGCTGTGTACTGCAAAATTGGTATCAAAGTTTTCAAGGAGATACCTAGTTAAGACTATGATACCTGAATACTTTACTGTGGAATACAGTGCTGAGCCAATGGATACTGAAGGCTTTACTGTGAAACAACTAAATTCTCAGTGAAAGCAGTTACATACCCCAGTATCTATTGGACAAGACTTGGGTAATGCTACTGGTAAATCTGCTCTCTTCTTTCATCTAAAGGTCACTGTGTAACAGCCTCATGCTGCATAACGTCCTGGTTTTATGTAGCTTAGTAGTAGTTTACATCTGTAACCCAAATACAATGGAAATGGGATAAAAAAGCATGTAGCCAGTTTGAGCTGCTCTCTAAGTTCTTTTTGTTTAGAATTCACACCAACATCCCTTAATGTGTGTAGTCTTATTTTGCCTCTTTATCTAACTCACTTCCTAATCAAATTTTGAAGGTTCATATAAGCTTAGAAGTGTTGGATTTGACACTCTGGGTTTGGCTTAAGTGGGTGACATGCACTTTAGTAAATGCGTACTGTAATTTGTCTTCCAATCTTTAAAATATCAAGCTTAAAAAATATATATAATCTGATTTTCATTATGCATGTAGAGTGAATAACTACTAAAATTTTTTTTATCAAATCTTTTATTTGAAAGTCATGTTCTTTTTTTAACCTTTGTGTTTTCCATGTTCTGTAGAGGAAAATCGTTTTATTTATTTTCATTTCTTTAACCTTTGAGAAGCCTTTTTAATTGTGTTAACTGCTCTTTGGGCAACAGAATTTGTACTGGTTTGGACAGCTGTTTTAGATGCTTAGTTTCTTAACACACAAGCTGTTGTGAGGAGAAGGGATTACTGTTCCTTTCTTGTGATGCTTGAGGGTAATGACCTCCAGCATTATGATCTCAATTCCAAAAGACTGGTTTTGTTAAGTAACTTGCAGCTATTTTAAAAGAATATGTGCAGCAGGGAACAGATCAGATGTGTTATTAAGGGTGCCAACCAGCTATGCTCAGAATTTAAGGAAGCGTATAGTTCTGGTTTTATTCTGCAAAACCTTTGCAAAATGATTTTCTACCCCCCTTTACAAATAAAGGTGTTTTGGAGTAGTGAGAAATCCTCACAGAAGAGAAAGATCAGGAACATGCCTCCAGAATGTACTTTTGAAAAACATGTCCTTACGTTTAATTTCAGAAGTTCTCATAAAAAATTAATCGTGGGGAAAGGGGAAGTAGAAGTAAAAATATGTATTTCATCTGAAGTATTTTAATTTGTATTCACTGTGTTCCATTTCAGAAACTCGATTCCCAAAAGAATCTTGAATTATAGGCACAATAGAAAGAAGGCAGTTAGTGAATATAGGCTTGGGACGGCATAGTGAAAGATGACAGTTTAAAGGTATTAACTTGACATGGTTACTTGTGTTTGAAAATGTACCTATTTATAGTCGTGAGGCACATAACTTTACGGTGACCAGTGGGCATGAAGACCTACATTCCATCTTGTGCTGTTCTTCTGTAGCAGTATCAAAGTTGCATCAATCCTTGCAGCACATAAGCCTTTTTCTTCAAAGATAATTCAAAATTCATTGTTTCTGGGTGAGGAAATGCAAGTTGCTGAAGTACATAATCTTTTCCAGTGATACAGCTGAAGACTGACGTTAATTTGCTCTAGGTTGTGCTATAGCATAATATGCCAAGTTGCTAACAAGGATGAATTATCCAGTTAAAACAGGAAACCTTAGGAAGCATGTATAGTCTATTCTAAAACTTAGAGAGATTTGCTTTACCTTAGTATTGTCAAGATTTCATAAATCAGGAACTACATGCTGGTTTTTGTGGTTGGAGGTGAAATGAAAATACACATCCTGTGGACTGTAGGACCCCACATGAAATGGTGACGTCCTGTGGTCAGCACTATGCTTTTTCCCTTTCAGTGCTAACAAAAAAAAAGTGCAGCTGCAGTTCAGTGTCTAATTTACTCTGCTATTCCTTCAGCAAAGGAAAGAAGTAGAATGGTATTGAATTGTCTGTCTGAATGTAATTCTGGATACAGTGATGTGGTTTCGTGGCTCTAATGTAAGCTTTGCCAATGTGCGCCTCACATCCTATTTGTAAGGAGTTGTTAAAACTGAACCTGAGCAACAGCTTTCAGCTTGGTGAAAGCTTCTTACGTTTACAAGAAATATATGGAAACATATATCAGGCAGGATGCCAACCACCACTTCGTAAAAGAGAAGACTACCAGTGCAGTGGAATTTACAGAATTCCTTAACAGAAATCTTTTTATGGGGATCCCGGCAGAATACTTTCTTATACCAGCGTTATTCTCAGTAGATCTAACAGCAATGAATATTCAGCACTAATGCTGTGTGTGGTGATTCTAAAAGGGGAAAAATCCTTAACTTCCACATCATGTGATTGTAGAGCAGCTGTGGTTGGAAGTGCCCTCTGGAGATCCCTAGTGTGTCCTGTTTTTCAAGGCTGCGTCAACAGCAGCAGGATTCCCAAGACATTATGCCATCTCCAAGGATGGAGATGGAACAAAGTCACTGGGCAGCCTGTTCCCGAGATGTTTGGCCCCAGTAACGGTGCAAGAGTGCCTTCTAATGTTTTAAATGACATTTCCCATATTTCTGCTTGTGTAGATTGCCTTTTCTTCTGTCACTAGGCATTGCTGAAGGATTCTGGCTCTGTCATCTTCACTGCTCTGTCTAGCTGCTCTGCAATGGTGCACCTGCTTTTCCTCTAACCTTGGTGTTCTTTCTGTTTCTCACTTCTTTCCTCACTTCTGTCTGCTGTTTTTTGCCCTTTAAAAATGTTTTTCTCTAAAAATATATTTGAGTCTGCAGAAACTTTGGTGCTGGACTAGTAAGCTCCATCTCCCTGTAAGTCTACATCAGTAACCCCCCATCCCCTTCCATACCTTGCCATAAACATTCCGTTGATTAATTTTCTCTTGCCCATTATAGTCTCTTTGAATGGCAGCACAATTTTGAATCATCTGTTGGATTGCTGAGGTTATGCTCTGTACCCACGAGCCAGGTCCTTAATGAAAAGCAGTACTGACACCAGTACTGACCTCTGACTGTTCCCATCAAGTGACTGACTCCAGATTGACTCAGGGCTGCAGATCACAATGCAGCCTGGCAGCTCAAACAGTTTAGAGCCATGGCACTGTCTGCTTATTTTTCTGTATCTAACACTTTGTCTGTGAAGATGTTACAGAAGACAGCACTGAAAGTCTCAAGATCAAAATTCTCTGCTTTCCCTTCATCTGTGTTTCTAGTAATTTTGTTGTAGAAGGCTGTCAGGTTGGGAAGCACAGTTCTCCATAAATATGTACTGACTGTTTCCTATCGGATGCCTGCCCTTGGCATACCTAGAAATTGTTTTCAGGATTATTTGCTCCATCTTCCTAGAAATTGAGGTGAGGCTGACCGGCCTGTAGTTCTGTATTCTCCTTTCTGTCCTTCCTGAATACAAGAGTAAGGTTTGCTTTCTTAGTCTTTATGAACCTTCCTTGATGGTCATGACCTTTCAAAGGTAATCTGGGAGTAGCTGTGCAATGATTCTGTCCAGCTCACCCAGCACTAATGGGAGCAACCATCTCATCAGGTTTCATGGATTTGTGTATGCCCAGCTTGTTTACAACTTCCATAACTACCTCTTCCTCTTAGGGTAGGAAATCCTTTCTCCAAAAAAGCATGGAGCTATGAAGCAGCTTCTTTCTACAGAGTTGCAGCACTGCTGGGGTCCCTAATGCAGTACTTCAGGACTGGGGGGGACCATTGAGTGTGGAATGCTGGTATTTGCACTGACAGAGGTGTCAGTTGCATCAAGTGATCTGCTTTTCTGTTGTGCAGAGCTATCCCAGTTGTTCGTCCAGCCTGGGTTGTGCACAAATTGACAAGTGTGGGGAAGTATCTGCTTCAGTCAGGGCAGACATGGGCTCAAATAGAGATGTTGGATTAGATTAATGTCAGGGGCTGCTCATCTTAATAGCAGTTTAATTTGGTGATTTGATGAAATTTGGTGCCTGAAGTAACTGAGGGAAAATAATTATGATCTTCATGAAGTAGCATTGTAGATGTTGTCTGCTAAAATACCGAATGTGTCCAAACACCATACCTTTGGTGGGCACAAACACACAAGCTACTGCCTTGCACTGGAGTGATAATTCCCTTTCTGGAATGATAATGCTGCACTTCAGTGATTATACTTGGATAAAATGTAATTTACTATGTGAAATTTGGCTGAGCTCAGCTTGAAACTAAATGTGCAGTTGGTTGCTTAAGAAAAGTGACAAAAGCTGCTAAAATATTCTGTACTAAGAATATCTTTGACTGCCTAGATGCTTCAGGAGCAGTGGCTGAATAGGGTAGTCATGGTCGTAATACACTACAACCTTCTCATCTCTTCCATTATGCCTATTATATCATACTTGAATGGGAAAATATTTTGGTTCCCTGAAAGCCTCTTCTTTGTAGCTTTAAACTTTTAGCAGATGGGAGTATTAGAGAAACGTTTTTTGCCTCTGCATTGACTGTGACTGCTGTAAGACTGTGAAAAGGTTGAGCTGAATTGCAGAACCTTTCTTGCTCTACTCTGAAGCAGTCAATGCTACTACAAACTGTTTCTGTGGTGTCAGAGATGTCATCAGGTAGTCATGGGAGATCCATTCAGCTACGCTAATTATTTCAGGTTCTATTCAAGAATGGTGTAAACACTGAAGATTACAGTAGTAGCTATTCTAGAAAGGCTTCTGGATGCAGATCTGCTTCTGTAATTCATGTTTCAGTGCTGACTGTGGATGTCTACAGTAAAACTATGAATTGTCCATTGCTTACCCATAAAGATATAATCCAGTTATTTTTTCATGTTTTCCAAACCCTAGTTCATGCTCTGATTTTCATAGAATCATCAGGGATTGGAAGTAACCTGGAAGGGTCATCCAGTCCAATCCCCCTGCCACAGCAGGATCACCCAGACCAACCAGGTGGGTTTCAAAGGTCTCCAGAAAAGGAGACTCCACAAACCCCCTGGGCAGACCCCTCCAGTGCCCTGTCACCCTCACTGCGAAGAAGAGATAGAATTGGTCAAGGTTGGAAGGGACCACAGGATCATCTAGTTCCACCCCCCCTGCCATGGGACACTCCACCCTAGAGCAGGCTGGCCAGAGCCTCATCCAGCCCAGCCTTAACCAACTCCAGGGCCAGGGCCCCAACCACCTCCCTGGACAGCCCATTCCAGGCTCTCACCTCTTCACATCAAGCCTACATCTCCCTATCTCCAGCTCTGCTCCATTCCCCCTAGTCCTGTCGCTCCCTGAGATCCTAAAAAGCCCTTCCTCAGCTTTTTGTAGCCCCCTTCAGATACTGGAGGCCATAACAACTTCACCTCAGAGCCTGCTCTTCTCCAGACTGAACAGCCCAAACTCTCAGTCTGGCCTCATAGGAGAGGTGCTCCAGCCCTCTGATCATCCTCGTGGCCCTCCTCTGGACTCACTCCAGCACAGCCACAGCCTTCTTGTAATAAGGGCTCCAGAGCTGGACACAGTACTCCAGGTGGGGTCTCACCAGCGCTGAGGGGGAGAATCACCTCCCTCAACCTTCTGGCCACACTTCTGATGCAGCCCAGGATCCAGTTTGCCTTCTGGGCCATGAGTGCACACTGCTGGCTCATGCAGAGCTTTTCATCCACAAGCATCCCCAAATCCCTCTCCTCAGGGCTACTGCCCAGCCCTTTAGCAGTTAATTCTGTATGATAGAACATCTTATGTGACTATAGATGGGCTATAATGCAAATTTGCCTCTGAACATGGACTGTCCTGAAGCTTGAGGCCTTTTTAATGCTAGGCTTATGTTCAGTGGTCAGTGGCTATTCAATTTACATCAAAAATTGTGTACGAAAGAACACATGTCATGAGAGATTTCAAATGTTCTGTTTAAGTGTTTGATGCATTTATAATCTTTTAAGGAAAAACAACAACAAAAAAACCCAACAGTGTGACTTTAACCTGTAGTCAAAGGTGTCTCTATTTTATTCAGGTTCACCTTGCTTCTGGAAGATCCTCAAAACCTGAACGGCTTTTGCCATTGCTTGGCTGTACACTATCAACACGTTGCCATTCCAGCAAGAGCAATGAGCTCTACAACACCAGGTCAGTTTGCTTTCGTTTATACCTCATTCCTGCAGAACACTGTCTTGTATCACGTTGTGTATAATTCTTTGTGTTCGTGAAATGGATTTGGCACGTGACCGACATGCAGCTGTACTTCATAAGATGTGACTGTCTTATAAAGCAGGACAATGGCTGTACAGGCAGAAAAGGCTATTTTCAGGTTACTTTGTCTCCCCTGAATTTGTAAAGCTGGTGTAATCCTTCACTGCTCTTTAAAATGTTTCTACAGAGTTTATTAAGAATTGAGTAATTGTGGTTGGATGTGCATAGGCATCTTACAAACATTAAGAATGATGATGTTTTATTTATTCATTAGTATATTTTCTGCCTATTTAGCCTCTTACAAAAAGACTGCAAATGCAATTCTGTTGTTTTTCTTTAGGCAAGTATGAATTTAGAACTGTATTGGGTGTTTTCTGCAGGAATGCATCTCTAAGGATGCATAATTAACAGTGATCTCTGAACCTCCTTTATCCAACGCTTGCAAAATGATTTACTGAAGATTTACCTCATGGAACGTGAACCTTTTGGTAGCTGTTGCCAATTTTCAAACTTTAAAACCAAGAAAACAGAATGTTGCTTATGGAGCATGCCTTGACTTCAGCTGTCTTGAGGAGTGAGAGTCCCCAATTCAGATCTGTGCGATGTCCATATGGTTCACACTTTTATCACCCACACTTGAAGTATCTATTTCTAGTACTGTTGGTAAAATAACCCTTTACAGGTGGCTTATTTTATGACTGCTTTGCTTCTGTGCAAACAACCTATAAAAGCATCAGGGAAAGGAAAAACATTAATAGTGAGCTGTATTTTTCAGCTAGATGCCCCATCTCATAGAAATGTAATTTGATGAGGATTTTTGAATTGTTGATTCTAATGTTGAAAATGTAGTGTTGACATGAAATGAAGTCAAGCACAGATAGGTTTCATACTTTAGCCCCTTTATTCTTACAGTGCAGATGGGGTGTTCAGCAGAAAAGCATGTTTTGGTTTTATCTGCATCACAGAGGTGAATAATAATGAATAATCTTGTACCTTTCTTAAGCATGCTGTTCAAATTCCAAAGTACTGCAGTTGATTTGGTATCTTTCTAACATCTTACATTAGAATAGGCTTTGAAAATAGCTTGAAGTGATTGAAGTGAAATTGGCTGTCACAAAAAATAAGCTAAAATGCCTTTACCAAGGGGAAACATATACAGGTGTACATATACATTCATGTTTGCTGTCTTTCCAGATCCAATAAACATCCAGTATAACCAGATTGCCTGTCAGGGTGTTTGGACACTTCAGAAACAGTGCTTTCAGTTGAGGTTAGGTGCATAAATATCTTAAATTTAGTCCTTAGTGTCCTCTATCAGTAGAGTTTACCCTTGAAAACTATGTGCTGCTTCACCAACCACATAAAAACACTCTGTGGCGCTTAGAGTTGTTTCCCTGAGTGAAAGGAAAACAAGGAAGAATTTGTGGACTTCATTTTCCCATTCACTTTAAGTGTTGTGGAGTAGGTTGAGTGTCTCTCTGGTGCATTCTCTGTATCCCCAGTCCAGGGATTTAGAGAGATGTTTTACATAGCACTGTCACCTTTTGGGTATCACTCAAACTTCTGCTTTTAGTGCAGTCTCTGTAACAGAGAGGGGCTAGAATACTAGAACAGGCCTCCTATTTATGTGAGCATTTAACACTTGACTGTTAAAATTTCTGTGGAAGGAAAAATTTGATTTTGTTTTTGTGGTTTTTTTTCAATTTGTACTGCATCCATACTGAGTTCCCCCTTCCCTATTCTGTTCAAGCATGCATAGTCTTATGTGGCAAGTAAATCTGTCCTACTGTATTTTTCCTCCTGGAGTTAATTTTTAGGAAGGTGAACCTAATGAGGTAAAGAAATAGGAGTTTCATCCAACTTCAAAGGTTTCTTCCAACCCAAACTAATCTATGCTTCAATTTCTAACTTGAGGTTATAAAAATATGTACCAAGATGTTCTGGTGCCACTTGTAATTACAACACTTCAATAGATGAGGAAGTGTTCCTGATATTGCAAAAGTAAAGTTGGTTTGAGAGGTACTGATGTGAACATCTTGTAATGGTGAGCCTGAGGAAGGCACGTAGTTTACATGGGAGAAGCTTGAAGATGTGCCTTATAGTGTTAGACTAGGGGGGTTGTGCTCTTGGCTTTTTTTATTCCTGAGGTTCTTGTTGTCCTTCAGGGAGCAGGTTGCCATATTGTTCCAGCCAGTGGGGTTACAGCAGTTTAAAATAACTTCTAAGCAGGAAACTGTAAGCACTCCCATTTAATCCAGACAATACTTCACTCTCTTCCTATTGTGTAATACCAGGATGCTACCTCATTTGAAGTCTGCGTCTTATATGTACAAGAGCTGTGAAAATTTCCATAATCCTGCATAAATCTCAATATTTTAGGTCATGGTTGTAAGTTGCAAGAGAATTATAGATGTAATTCTTTTATTTTGCAATGTATCTGGCCCCTGTATACGCAGCTTGTGTATGTACACTCGTGCTGGCTGACATACTGTTTATACAGAAGGTAAGTATATTTTAAAAACTTTAAACCAAGAGGAAAACTGGTTAAGTAGTCCTAATCTGCTGATGAATGGTATAGACCAGCCCTCTTCATGGATGTTTTGTCATGGAAATTCTGAAATGCTGTATAAAGCTTCAAGGATTGTGCTATGTGAAGTGTCTCTGTGTTTTCACCGTGTGATAAGTTGAGAAAATACTGATTTCCTTAGGATTGCTTTCCTTTCATACCTGAACTGTCACAGTCCAGTGAAACACCTGATGTGGAACAAGAAAAATGATTTATGTTTCATACACGTATGATATGAGTAACCTTGTTGGATAGTGTTTATTTGCATAGGTTTTTTCTTGCCTGGTATGATGCAATGAACAGGTCTCAGGGATAGCAACATCTACTTGCAACAACACTGTAACCTGTTAAATTGAGCTCAACAGTTTGAACCTTGAGGGACCAGGCATTTGCTGATCTGTAGAGCTATATAAATTCTGAGTCTCAAAGGGGAATGTGCTGATGTTTGTTGTTTACTTTGCTTGTTATAAATTGTAAGATCATTAAAGAAATATTTACATCATGTAGCCGTTGCATGCTCTAAACTGCTTTATGAGCATAGAAAGCTTCGGACAGAAAAAGTTTTCTTTTGATAATTTTAAAATACTAAGGAATTCTCAGTTCTGTCTAATACTTTGAGATGCGTCTTCATGGTGCTATGGATTGTCTGAGTGCTGACCAGCAAAGTTTCCCTTTCAAGGGATGTCCCTTGTCTGCAGAGATTGCTTCTTTTCAAGTGTGTGTTGATTTAATGCAGTCTTACTTAACTAGATCATTTCAAAGAAAAACAACACTTGTGGGGGCTGATGGACTATAGTATTTCTGTGAAGATTAAGATTATGGAGGCATGAAGAAGTTAGGTTTTCTTGTTGTAACCCGGGAAGTAGAGTAGGTCCACAAAGATCACAGTTCTTCTCTCCTTTGCCTTTCCTGTCAGCCAGATATTTCAAATTTTGTGCTCTGTTTTTCACTTCAAAATGAAAAGTAATGTTGAAGGGCTGAAATTGACAACAAACACCTTGAAGTCATTAATGGAATTGGTTGAGGCAGATCCATTTCTGTTTGGAAAGAAGCAATAATAGGTGATGAAGAAAGGAAGATACTTGAAACTCTCACCTGTCCAACAGCTTGCTGGATACTGCAAACTATTTCTAAATGAACACTGGATGCTGTAACAGCCTCTCAGTGGAAAACACCACATCCAGTTTATCCAGTTTCTCCTCTTTACTGTTGTGAACAGGTGAATTCTGTTGTAGAGAGTTGGTCAATGATTAGGGTGGGAGCTTTTTGCTGTCCTTGGTTTTCAAAAGCTTATCAATATGTGCCTGCTGCTGAAGAGAACAAGTTCCAAATGTGTACAGTTTACTTATGTGCACCTGGGTGCAATCAGTTTTATCTATCTATAATTAATGAATTAAACCCTCCAGTTTGCTATTAAGTTTTGAGGATCCCTGTTCAAGCTTTTCTCTACTCTTTAACAACAGATTTTTATTATTGTTTTAATAACTGCCTAGCACTGCAGTCAATGGGAAAGTGATTTTTCTTAAGCAATGAAAAGAGAGGAGCCACATGCTGAAACTTTCTACCTTTTGGATCACTTTTCTGTTATCTTGATTCTGAATTTGTTTAATAGGTGTGTGTTAGTTCCTCTTAAGGAGTAGCTTGTTCTTCATGTCTTGTTTTCTTGTTCTGCTTTGCTGAACTTTTTTCATAAATATTCCTCATATTAATAAAGACTAGGGAAAGAAATGGTTCCAAGATGGTATTCCTAGTATGATTTTATAATTAAACTGCAGTGGCAAGTTACACTGTGGCACTGTAACCATCTCTGCACCAGTAGTAGAGGCTGTGAAGAGATGCATATTATGACGAATGATCCTGCAGGAAGTTACTCTAAGATACATTTTGTCAGTCTCTTGTGAAAAGATTTGAGGCCGATGAGTCCTTGGACTTTTTCTTAGTTTGTTTTGAAGATTAAAACTTCCTCATAGAGGGGGGTGGTGGGATTTTTTTTTTTGGCAGGTGTTTATGTTCCACTGAAGCTGAGTGAATGCTTTGGACACCTAACTAGATTGAAGGGATCGAATGCATTTATTCTCTGTAAGGACTTTGTGAAGACTTTTGATTAAAAAGCCTCAATCATTTAGAGAGGCTGAATTAGATACATTTGCTGAATTTACTGGATGTGTCCCAATAACTTTCAGGATTAGCAGACGGTGTTACCAATTCATGGGTATGTCCTCTGTGTGATGGTACTGCAGCTCTCTAAGGTATCAAAGAGGAAAAAAAAAATCTGGAAGCTCAGCCTTAATGAGATAGATAAAAGGATTCTTCTCCCACAGTGCTGCTTGTTTTTTAGCTTTCAGTGCAAGAATGACTCAAATGTGCAGCTCAGATTTTGACCTCTTGAATCTTCTTTACAGAAGTCCAAAATAACCTCAGCTTGATGTAAATCTTAGTTTTGCCCTTGTGAAGTAGAAGTTGCTGTTTATAGGCTTTCTGTCTATAATTTTTTCATGGTAGTCTAAGCTTGACATCCTTATCTTGGGTGTTTCTAGGTGCAATCCCAATAACTGACAAGTGTAGATGAAATATCTGTATCCAAAATGTGTTCTGCCCCTGGGGATTTAATGTACAAGACAACCAAATAAAGAATAAAACGCTCTGTGCATGCATTACATAAGAAGGCATCAACTTGTTCACTTGCTAGTAATAAAGTTTGTGAACACACTGAAGTACTTCCTGTGTTCTTTCTTTAATTCCTCTTAGAAGCCATTTACAGTAATTACCATTAAAATTGATAGCCAAAGTATTAAAGCATCATGATCCTGCTCTTATTTATACATGTATACTATTGCAAGTGCATGGAGCTCTATTGTATGCTAAGTCTTCAAGTTTTAAGCAAGTGAAAAAAGGCAACACTTGTCACTTGGCCACTGTGGAGTCGAATTAGTTGCTGCAGAAGGCTGGGGAGTGTTTGATGTAAGTTTGTGATACTTTAACATGTGCATGCAGATACCACATTATGCATACCTTAAAAATATCCTGTCTCTTCAAACTGTGCTTGAAAGAGACACTGTGCTTGGCAATTACACAAGTATTGCTTTTTCCTTTCAGGAATCACTTTTTAATATTAGCCACCAGATGTTTATGTCTAGGTACTAGTCTTCCAAAATAACTGCTTGTTGGTCTGTGTAGCACAGATCTTATGTTTTGAGCAGTAGTGCTTCTACAGCTAAATTAGCTCTCTGGGAGTAAATTCTGAAAGGCTTTTTTATGTCAATATAGATTATAAAGCTTGTAAAGAATCTTCAGAATGGCTTTTTGTTTAATTAGATGTGCAAACTTTTTCTTATTTTTGAGTATATTACTTATTGTCACAGTTCATTTAGACAATTAAATCACCTCTGGAAATAGCAATCAAACTTACTGTCTGCTGACAAAACTGCTTCTCTGTCCTTTCAGAGTTACTAGAAGTTTTCCTCTGATTAGTTCATTACACCAGGATTACAGAGTTACACTTTCACTGAGACTACTCAATGTGACAATATATATTGAATATATAAATGGCTTTTGGCTCCCATCTGGTATGTTTTAGTGTTTTCTAAAAAATCCCCACCAGTTCACTCACAGTATAAGAATCTGAACAGCTCTTTGTAATGGAAGGTCTGGGCTTTCAATGCAGAAGTATTCTGAAATCCATTTTCCCTAAGTTAATTTTTGATGCTTGCTAGAGGCTATGTTTTCTGTGCATGTAAACTGAGGCTGCACTGAATTTCACTGCATAGCACTGTAAAACTGGTTCTGGGTAAGTATCTGATTCTGCATGGGTGCAAGACAGATGGTACAGAAATGCAGTTCCAGATCGATGAAATCAAGGAAGTAGCATTTATTCCCGTTATATCTTTTTCAGTGGCATTGCCTTGTGGTGGTGGTTAGTGTGCGTAAAGGTGTTAGTAGTGTGGAAGGGGAAATGTTTCTCTGTTAGCTGTTGGGATTTAAGTTTGCATCTCAGAGTAACAAAGTGGTACTCCAATATTAAACATTATGCGTTAATAAGTATTAAGCATCAGGTATAATGCTAAACAACAGACATGGGTAACTTGCATGCAAGTGTGTTAAGATAACTGATTTAAAATGTCCTAATCCAGATGTCAGAGTGCTATAAAATAAAACAAATGACCTATTTGGAGTAGGGATGTGTGTGCATATATACTTTAAATAGATAAACATATACATTTATATTTTGAGTGACCTTAGGAAAAGCAACTCAGAAGAGTGCATTCTCTGTATGGTTGAAGCGTGGTGTTAGAACTTATGTCTGCTAACAGGGTTCTAAGAAAAGTTTTGAGACAAATGGTTAATGATTCTGGTGGTAGAAGGCTTGCTTGTTAAAGATAATTGTTGAGGAATATAATTAGCCTTCTGCAGTATGTGATGATCTGTTAAAAATAACACTATCCAAAATCGGCACAGCCTTAAAAGAAATCAAAACTTGCTAACAGGTTTCAGAAAGCATTGTACATAAGAAAAGTTGTTATCCCCTGGAAGTTTTCCTGGTAGATATCTGCAGAAATTTAAGTGACTTATTGTGTAGTATTTTTATCTGTTATCTAGAGTTATCTAGAGGAAAGGAACTATTAATTCTGGTACAACTAAGATCAACTGTATGTGAATAAATTTGGTTATATAATTCCACTTGATAAAGTCAGTTCTCTTAAAAAAATACATGTTTTAATCAAGTAAATGTAACAGATTTTAGCACTTGAGAAGCATCATAGAATATTGACTAGAGAGACCTTCAGAGGTCCACTAGGCTTTTGCCAACACCAGATCAAGTTAGGTATAGTGTTCTCTAGAGAAGTCCTTAAACCCACAAGGGCCTGAGACTTACAGAGCTCCCCTGGGCATCTTGCTGAAGTACCATGCTGTCTTCTAGGCAAGAAGGTTGAGATCCCAAGTTACACCTAGTGGCTGTTATGCTGTTCACTGTTACCTAAGAAAAATGTAGCGCCCTGATGTTTAACTCCCCTTCAAGTACCTACAGGCTGCTCTTAAAGCACCACCCTCATCACAGAATGTTTTAAGGTAGAAGGGACCTCATTTTCTCACCAAACTAAACAAGCTTTGTTCCTCTGCTTCTCCTCATGTCTTGTACTTGACTTGACAAATAGCTTTGTACTAAGCTGTTTATCTGTAAGCAGGAATGATTATGACTTGTAAGTCATGATAATCACCCTGAATCGCAGAAAGTGATTCTAGTGCCCTGCAATAGCTCATAAAGCACATGGGCTCCATTATGACATAGGTGCTGAATGCTGGGAATATGTAATGTTTCTGAGGCCATGTTCAAGGGTTGGGATGGAGTAGAGAGAAGTTTTCAATCTGTCAGGAATTGGTGTCTGAATTTCCTTTTCAACAAAGAGGAGAGGCGTGGCTAGGGTCAAGCAAAACCCTTTCTTTAGTCTCTGTATAGATTAAGTGAACAAAACTGGAATTAATGGAGTACAAGTTCTAATTCTAAGGGTGTCTTTTCAGCAATGTTGATGGCTAGCCATTGGAATATGCTGGATATGGATATGGGGAGTGGGGGAGCACTGATTCTTTATTTAGCTCATCCTTATAAGTGGCTGTTGGGTTTTATAGCTATAAGTTGTTTCTATTGCCACTAAATACAAAATTATTTGTGATTTTTACTGCAAGCCTCCAAGTGTAGAACTTTGGATTGCAGTGTCCTTGGAAATGTTTAACTAATTTTGCTGCCTGTACTCCTGAAGTCGTTATACTGGCTGGAAGTTTACACAATGGCAGTATCCTGTATTGCTTTAGGAAAGTTTGGCTTCACTTGATGCAAACTCTAGCATAACCTGTAGAGCCTTCCTTAAGGATATAAATTTGTTCTGGGAACAAGGATAGCATTTAATTCCAAATCATGTCAGCATCTGAAGCAACTCTGCTAAAGAACATCTGTGTCCCATCTAGTTTCAGCAGTTGCTGTGTATTATCCTGTGCTCTGATGTCACACAGCTAGGGGCCTAGATTTTATATTATTGGGAATGGGACGGAGGTGTCTGTCTCACTGCTATCTTTGAACTTCCTAGCTGTGCTGCTGAGCTGACGCATATAGAATATTCATTGGACTGAGCTGAGTATGGGAAATACCAGCACCTTGGTGAGTGGGGCCAGCCCTGGATAAGTGCATCTAGTCTCAATGTTCCCTTAATTCTTTCATTCCCCCACAGCACCCACCATCTGAATGTTATCCTTAGTCTGACATACCAAATAATCTGTTAGACCACCTACAACACTGCTTCAATGTTCTGTCTAGCCCATAGTTTGTGAGGGAGTTTGGGATGTTGCTTTTTTTGCTCATCCATATCTTACAGCCTATAAAGCAAAGTTTAATTTCTCCGGGTGCTTCAGTGCTGTTTTTTGGCAGGTCAGATGCTTTATTCGTTTCTTTGTCATTCCTCACATTTCAGTGTGGAGAATTGCTTTTGTGTTATCCAGCTAAAGAACAAAAATATCATTGTCATTATTATCAAGGTTCTTTATATCAGAAAATCCAAGCAGTGTGGAAGATGCTTGTGGTTTCTTTCCCATATTGCTGCAAACTCACTTTACTTACCTGAGTAATTTTTACTAAGGAGATCTGTTGCTCTTCAATCACCTACAAACAGATGCTGGAATGGACTGCCCAGGGAGATGGTACAGTCCTCATCCTCAGAGGCCTTTAAGGACAAACTGGACACAAATAAATATATCTGCCATGGTCTAGGTTTGGGTGATATTCAGTCATAGGCTGAACTTGATAATCTTAGAGGTCTTTTCCAGCCTCAGTGATTTTTGTGGTGTCAACTCTAATTGCTGTGTCTCTTAGTGGGGCAAGAAGACAGAACACACACACATGTAGTGTGGGAGAGCAGATGGGAGACTGCCAAGAGAGGAACTGCATGATTAAAAAAAAATCCATCAAGAGAGGTTACATAGTGAGAAATCACTTTTTCAATGGCAGCGCCAGAATAAGGAGCTCTAGAGCTTGCCTCTTCTCACTCATGACATTGATTGCTTGGTCCTGCCAGATATATTTATTTGTGTGGCCACAGGATGAAACAGGTTTGGGAACTGACCCGGGATCAGCTGTTCCCAAGAAAGAGTTGTTTTTAGCCTGGATTGATTTCTCCTTGTGGTTTACTACATAGCCACACAATCGATGGTATTGGCAAGGTGAGGAGGGAAGAGGGAAAAGTGTGTTTAACTCATGTATGATCTTTGAAAGAAATGACCACTAGTAATTGAGCAAGAGAAGCCTGACCACCTCCAGAGCTGTGGGGTTCCTGAGGTAAAGCAGGAGAGATATGCTAAGAACTTACTCAGAAATCCTCACTTTACTGGTCATTCATGTTTTCCAAAAGTTAAGAGTTCCCAGTTCTGTCGATGCAGGATTTGTAGGCACGGTGGATATTTTTTCCTTTCTCAGCTCTGCAGCTGAAATAAATGATCAACAGGGTCACATCATCTGTCATGCAGCATAATTCTTTGAAAGTGCTATTTCAGCATCTGGCTGCCAGGCTCTTTCCTATTCATCAAGATCCTTCCAACTGCTTTGTAATGTGTGTATGTGAAATGTCCTTTGTTGAAAGATCAAGCAATTAATATTTTCCTGTGTGAATTTGTAACATCTATGTTTTTGGTACCTATCTGTTGATAAAATGTAGATGTTAGAGATTAATAGGACTCTAAGAATAACTCTTAGCTGTCTTCATTCGGTGAGCTCCGTGAATGGTGATTATATTGAATATCCTAAAGACGTGTTTGCCAACTTTTAATTTTTTCCCACCCACACACCACCTCCTAATTTTGTCTCTAGCACCCCAGATGTGTTTCTGCGGAACAAGTGTTTCTGCAGTGATAATTATAATACTTACAGCAGCTAATTTGCAGGTTAGGTAACTCACAAAACCAGGGTACTTTGTAGCACCTTCATTTTGAAGCTGGTGACAATTTCAAAACTGCAGTACAAAGTCCGATATGACATGCTCCATGATTGAATATCTTAATCTATAAATTCAGGACTACTTTATAGCATTTTAGCTTAAGGACTGCTCTATAGCATTTAGCAAATGAAGGTCTAAAGGGACCTTAACGTATGATTTAAATTGGATATGGGACAAGATGTTACTTCAGGCAATGATGTATATGCAGTGGGGTGGAACCAAGTTCTGCTGAACCAACAGAACTCATGATTTAAACCTGCTTCGGGGAATATTTTTAATTCTTTTAAAACAAGTTATTTCTAAGATGGCAAAGCAAATGCCTGTTTCAAAAAGCTAACACCACAATGAGTTACACAGACCACCCTGATGACTTATTTTCATGTGTGATTATACATAGAAATGTAAGGTTTCCATTCTCTGTATTACTGCGTAACACTGCAGTTAAGATAGGCAATGCTTGTAAACAGAGGGGTTTTTGAGTTTCGCGTGGTCCCAAACACATTAACACAAAGCTATCTTATTTTGGACTGTTGGTCACCGAATGAGCATGATTTTGAAATCATGTAACACCTACTTTCTTTTTAAAATTTTCTTAGTTATGACAGAGCTGAGCAGTTGTCAGGGGTCTTGGTGTAATGTCTAATTCTGATGAGGACTGTGGTTCTTGGGGCGATGGTGATATGTGGTGTGGGTGTTGTCAACCTCAATGTTTGTTTCAGAGTTGAGTCTTCAGCAAGTGCTGGCCTCTGGCTGGGAATTCTGGCAGAAAGGAAGGTGACCTGAGATGGTCTGACAAAACTCTCATTCATTAAACATGGGGTATTTTGAGTTTAAAGTTTTTGCTTTAACACTTTAGTATTTTCTGCCAAAACAAAGCACTGAACCACTTTAGTTTTTCTCAATTCCTACCTGAAATGACCTTTCTTACCAATCGTCCTTAACTGCTGTATGATCTGAAGATAGGAGAACAAGTGACATCTGCCATGGTATTTTCTTCTCTCATTTGTTCAATGTTTTTCTCCTAGGATAGCACTTGCCACTATTTTTTGCCAACCTTCTCTTTACCAGATTATAAAAATCCATTTCTTCAATGTTTTCTCATAGACCACACTTCTAAACCTCTTAATATTTACAGTTTTCTTTTAGATGCTTAAGGTGCCATCTGGAAGCAACAAAAAAATTTCTGTTGGATAGAAGTAAAATTGTGCAAGTGATTACTGTTTATTGCTTATTGCTTAATAACCCTCCGTTTGTAGACATAATCACTCTCAAGTGTCTGGAATATGGATTAACCAGGTTTCGAGCCCATCAGTACTTGACTGTAGGACATCACTCTGTGGCAGAGTGATGCAGACCACAACCACTCATATGTGGCTTAAGGCTGCATCTGTGCTGTGCAGAAATTAGGTTTACAGGGTTTTCAAAACTGGAATGGTCATCTCATCCATTCTTGAAAGTGTCACAATGTCTGTATTTTTGATTCTTCCTAAGTCTGATAATGGAGAAGGATCTGGTAATGGATGGGGATTTCACGAAGAATTACTCATCTGAGGCAAGTGTGGAGACCTGTGAGTTGTGTCTACACTTAAACACATCTCCTTGGTAAGGATAGAGAGACTTGAGTCTCAGTGGTCTTGCTAAGCACTGTATTTTTAGAGAAGGTACTTAATAGGAAGAAGCATAGCAGAACCTCTGCTTAAAGAAAACAAAACCAAAAACCCCCAAAAAAGGCAAAAATCAGTATAAAACCCAGTTATTTTTTACTATTTTTGAAGCAGCACCCTTCAATAAAGACCAGTGCACAATGCACACAGTTTAAACTGTGTGAAGGAGAGAGACTTTCAGGTATCTTTCACAACTTCCCTTAAGGTGCTTACAGCTGTTCCTGGAACCTTGAAGTGTATCTTTAGTGACTTGAGGATACCTAAATGAGCTGTATTCACTTGAAGTCAGCATTCAGTAGTTGCCGTGGGTGCAGACAGCACTCTTACATTTCTCAAAAGCTGTCTCAGATCCTGATGAATACCCTTTTTCTGTACTGAAACATTCATCAGTTGCCTTAGACAATTTTTTATGGATGAATTCACAAGTGAGGATAAGTGAAGATGGGAAAATCCTGAAATAGCCACTGAGTGCTATTTCTTTTCTGTTCAGCTATTTTGCACAAAGTGGAAGAGAGGAACTCAAAACATAGTGCTGTTATATGAAATACTACATCAGATTTCCCTGTGTTATTTCTGTGACTTCATCAATGTTTTTTACCTTCCCAAGCTAGTATATTGGAACGTGCCTTATCCTTGGGTGAACTTGAGGGATCTGGCCCCCTCTCACCAAACATACCCGAAAAGTTGTTCCTCTGAGCACTCTTTACAGTCCAAGGAATCTGTGATAAATAACAATGATTTGATTTGCATTAGCTGATTCGGAGTGCTGGTAGACCTGTGGAGCACTATTCAAGATCAGGGAGGCACTAATAAATGACTGTAGTAGCTGTCTTTTGAGATGTGGGAATTTAATTATGTAGTTCTTTCAGTAAAACCCCCAACCAATCAACTGAATAATGAAAAGAAAACCAAAAACCAGCATTGCATGTGGAGGACGATTAGAATGAAAAATGGGTGAGGAAAAGATAAATACAGGACTTGGCTTAGGAGAATAAGGAACAAGGACATAAAGTAGAATCATTAGGGATTAGAAGGGACCCTGAAGAATCATCTAGTCCATTCCCTCTGCCACAGCAGGTATGGAGAGAAGACAGAGAAACACAAGAATGCATGAAGGTAACTGTGTATAAAGTATGAGTAAGGAAAAGAAATTATTTTTTTAAAGAACTTCCTGGGGAAACAGCCTCCCTTCCGCTTGGCACTGGTCCTCGGTGTCATGAAGGAGCTGGGATTTGCCTCTGGCGCGCTACATGTCTGGCGGCTGAAAACGAGATCTGTTTCAAAGGTGACTAACACTCAGGCTAGTCAGTACCTTATGGTGCTGAGAACATTCCCATTGATGTGAATTCTTAGGTATTTAGTTGTCACTAGTTTTAAAGTCTATTATTTTCCTGTTGTAGCTCAGCGGACATGGCTTAGAGGAGCAAATAACTTGTAAAGTTAAGTACTTCCCTGTTTTGTGTTTTCTTACCTCTGGAAAGTGATTCTGGAAGCAGTAAAAAGCCTTCAGTTTCAGTATTGACAGCCCTTTCCATATCTCTTTATCTCAAACCTAAACCTGTGAGCATCTCTATCAAAGAGGCTTTTGCCAGCTCACACTGGCTGGTGCAGTTGCTGGGTTTGGCTTGGAAAGATATGAGGTGGAGGAGGTACCATGTACTCTGTGCAATAGCCTGTACAATGCAATAGGTTGTAAGTTCATGCAAAATGGAGCTAATGTTAGATAATTTTAGCTAAGATTAGCTTAATTGTGTTTAGTTTGATTATAGCTGGTTACTTTAAAACTCCAAACTATCCCTGGCACCTGCCTCTGCCCTCCCCAACACATCCTACCTTTCTGATATGTCCTAGTAGAAGTGATGTTACTGTGAACACAGGAAAGAGCTGGTGTTTTTATACTCAAAAATAACATGTAAGCTCTGTGTGTGTCTGTAAAAAAAATAAAACTGCAAGCAGGTCTGCTAATGCTTCCCAGCCTTGAAGCACTGACTTTTCTGACAATGCCAGGGCACTGGTAGCAGATTTCAATCATTCTACATTACATGTTATTTTCCTGTCCAGGAATGAGACCAGAGGAGGGCCACAAGGATGATCAGAGACTGGATGACTTGCAGGACAAGCTGAGAGTTGGGGCTGTTCAGCCTGGAGAAGACAAAACTCCAGGGAGACCTTATATATGGTTTTAAACTGAATAAGAAGGTAAACTTAATTTAGATGTAAGGAAGACGATGCTGAGGTGCTGGAACAGTTTGCCCAGAGAAGTTAGGGATGTTCCCTCCCTGGAAGTGTGCAAAACCTAGTTGGATGGGGCCTTGGGCAACCTGGTCTAGTGGGAAGTGTCCCTGGTTGGAACTAGATCTGTAAGAACCCTTTCAACCAAAATCATTCTATGATTCTATAAGAGCTGGCCTTAAATATCAAGGACAGCCTTTCCACTACCTTGTACTGCATAACATCTAGAGAGAAGCTGTGTGGTCAGTCTGTAGATTCCATATGAAAAAAAACACGGACTCTTTTGGGGGAGGAGATTGGGCCAGGAGATGTGTTCTTGCCACGCAAACATACTTCTGAATTAAATGATTCTGTTGTCTAGCATGCTCTTCCAGTGGTTCGAGCTCTCCAGAGATGCTTTCCGCAGTCTTGTGAAGAGCCGCAGTACACACGTTTTATTTTACCTGTGTTTTATTTACATGTTTTATTTAACCATCCATCTATGCTGTGCAGTGACTGTGCCATAAGAATCGCACAAAGCTTTTCTTAACTGGAGGCGGTTGTTCATTTATTAATGTAAACACCATGTGCCTTGGATGTGTGAGCCCTAAAAATAAACTTGCAGAGTTAAAAATAGATCTCTGGGAGTACTGAGATGCTGCTTAATCAGAACCAGCTGCAAGCTGTCTAGAAAATGTAAGTTATATGGAGCCAGATGGCTTTTGCCCTTTTTGCTTTAGACAGCATGTAATTTGGGTAACTGCAGCTACAGTGTGATGCATTTTCTCAGTCAGACTGTTTGAGAAACATATTTGTTTCAAACAGACACTTTCAATTAGAGCAGCAGTCAAATGTTAATTTATTTTAATATTTATTTCCATGGGTAAACCAAAGGAGGGTTGGAGAATGCTATGCTGAAGGGCATGTGTGATAGCTGCTCACATCTGTATTGGGAAGGACTTAGGTTATCTGTGCATCTTTGTGTGAACAATCCTACTGAAAGCAAGGGAAGAACTATTTAAATTAATTTAATACCGTAACAATCAGTGGGACTCACGTGGAGTAAAGCTTGCAGGGACAAGGCAATACACAAAATAAAGGAGTGCATCAGAATGATACTTGGTACGCATATATCAAAACAATTGCCCACATGATTTCAGGAAGGGTTCTTATGCCTAGTAGGTGGTGTTAAAACTGAAACCTGTTCTAAGGCCTGCCAATTTGCACAGTTCCCCATCCTGCTGTTCAGGACCTGGGTTCAGGCTGCATTTAGGAGTCTCAGTGACTAGGAACAGGAAAGCTGAAGCTCATGACTACTTTATTTGACTTGGAAACACCTGAGACAGGGAGTTCTGCCTTGATTGAGATGCTTGCAGGTGACCATCTCAACCTGCATTATCAGCTTACATCTTTATGAGATGCAGTGATATGCATCTGGGGGACTGTAGCATGAAATTGCAAGGCCATTCCAGCTGTGTGCATATACATTGCTGTTCAGTCTAGCACTTTCCTAAACAGACTTGTGTTATGATTATAGGAAAACCTGTGGGAAGGAGGTGGAATGTATTTGAGGAGGTAGCCTCTTGCAGGAATTCTTATAGGACAAGAGTACAAACCTAAAAAGCAGCAGTCAGGTTTTTAAGCAGTGTTGTCAGATGGAGGCTGTTGTGTAGATGATCCAGAAATGAGTCTTGGTTTTTGAAGACCAGGATTGATTTAGGTGTCCACTTTACAGACAGTCAACAGAAATACACTGGGCATGAAGCAGTCATACTGAGTGGTTAAATATCTTCTGTCCCTTCTATGAGTGTTTTAGATTTTATATAGCTGAGCTTAGTTAAGATCTTGATGTTGTGGTTAATGTTTTAGCCTTAGCATAGTTTGAATTAAATGAATAGCTATGTTTTTCTGAATGAAAAAGCCTTTTTCTCTGTAACATTTTGTTTACAGTCAGCAAGGACTTTTGTTCTGTTTCATCTAATATCCCAGAGTTGTTAAATTCCAATGTCTGCTGTGCCAGTTGATCCTGGTCCTTTAAACCTCCTAGGAGAAACCACACAAAAATTCCAGCCTGTGTCTGAAGGCACTAGCTTTGTGAACTAAATCAGTGCTGGGTGGGTAGTGTAAGCTCTTATTTTCCCTAAAAGCTTCTATTTAAAATAATCTACATGCTGTCTGAAATTGGTAGTGTGGCATTCTCTCCGAAATTCTTTTGCACCTGTCATACTCGTGAGTCATGAGCTTTTTGTACTGCAAGAAATAGATTAATCAATCTTTTTGTTGTCTGTAATTTTTTATACTAATTGATGCCATGCAGAGTTGTAGGTTACAAGCTTGTTTTTGGAAGCATTTCAGTGTAAAAATAACTTTACAAAGTGCTTTGAAAATGTGTTAATGTCCCTTTTTTTTTGTAAATTGCAGTTGTTTGATCATCAGCTGAAACAACTTGTGATTTAAGAGTCTGCAAATCTATCCTTGCCTGAACAGGATTGCAGGTTCAATTTACAAGCGGATCTTAAAATAGTAACACTGGTAGTCAGGTTCTGAGATGTTTTATGTTGAAATCAAGTTACAAGAATTTACTAGTTTTTGTCAGCAGAAGCAATGAAGCCGTGCAGATGAATTTTAAAGTAGCTGTATACATGACATGCAGTTCTTAGCTGATGTCAGGATTTAGATCATCCCAGCTGCAGGAAAAGCTCTATGATGGTTTGGTTGCTCTAGGCTTTCTCACTGCAATATTTTGTCAGTGACCTAAATATGGTTCTTGGTGCACTTACTGGAGAGATAATTATGACCCCTTCCTAAGCAGAGGAGCAAGACAGGAAGTGGAAATGAATCCCTTGAACTGTGTGGTTGAGATTTCAGCATTTTCTTTATTTGGAATTTGATGGAAGAGAAAAACAATGTATTGCATATCTACTGATCTTCCTTTCCCTCTTATCTGATGAGGAGATTAAGATATGGAATTAGCTTTGTGTTGATTGTGCTGTTCAGCAGATCTGAAGGAGTACAAGCAAACACATATGCTGTACCAGTAACAGTATCCGCAGTAAATTATTTGTGTCATGGGACCTGGTGGTTATTGAGAAGAGCAAGAAAGGATGATTTTGACCAGATAATTGATTTCTGGATTTAGTGATTGTAGTTTAGGTTGTAAAATTTAATAGTCTAAAAGTTACTTTAAAAAAAGTATTTTAGAACACCTTTCTTAAGTGCCATGAACTAACTAAATGTTAACGAGGATCACAAAGATCATCTACCAGTGTTATCTAACATGTGTTTTTAATACAACAACTCTAAGGAAAAATTTTTGGTGGAGCTGGCCCTTAATTCTTCAAAAATTGTTTTGCTTAAATCTGGGTTTAACACTGGTATTAAGATGTAGGCTGGGGTGAATTCAGCGGGAAGCTGTGCCAAAAGAGATGCTGTTTCTTATCAGTCTTCAGCTCAATGTTTGATTCTCTCTGCTAGTTATCTCTGAGCACAGCAGTACCTAAAGCACCTTCTCTGAGTGCACTCTGTTCTATTAACAGCAACCAGATCGCTACCGATAGTTTAAATACTAGGGCATATTTTGACTGAGATATTCCTGGAAACATTTGCACGAGCAGCTGGAAGATGTGAAGGCCATGCTGATGCACAGGTGAAGACAGGTTAGCGGAAGGCAGCACTGGCCTGACTTGTAGGATTTCTTGTTAACTGAATTAAATGAGCTCATACCCAAGTTTAAGAAATTATGGACTTGCTTACTGAGAAATGCTCAGTAGCTCCAAGTATTTAATTATCTGTTCAGGATTTTCTTGTTTCACAGTAGCAGAATCTTTCTTGGCCTTGAGTTTCTGGATCTCTTCAGTTTCTGCATACTTACATTCTAATTTGCTGGAAAAGCTAACAATTTAAAGGTTAAAGAAATGCAAATACCACTTATGCATGTATTCAACATGTCCTCTGGATGCTCAAAGAGGAAAAAACTAGTTAATAAATTGAATGTTACTGGTATTCTTCATCAAAGCTCTATATACCAGATTTTCGTTCACTACTGTACTTAGCTGTTAGATTTCTTTACCAAAAAACACCCGAGTTAACAATGTTGTGTGGCATTATGTAATGGTGGGCTGAACGTGCCTTTGCAGGAAGGTAGCTTTCTTGTAGCAGGAAAGCTAGGTTTGATTTGTAACTTATAAGTATGCTCTTCAAAATGAAGATATTAACTTTTTACCAGTAAATGTGTCCTTCAAACTGCTAAAGCTTTTTCTCATGCTAGTCATTCTTTCTGCTGTCTGCTGAATAGTTTTGTAATTTATGTTGAAATTACCCCCAAATTTGTCAATGTTAGACTGTTAGAAAGATGCCTTTTTAATAATCAGTATTAATTTCCTGAAACATTTCTCCTTCATGCTGTTTCAACATATACACAGGTAATGTAAAATATGCTTGGATTTTAGCTGGGTTATTTGGGGTTTTTTTACAGTGTAAGAGGTGCCGTTGCAACACTGACACAGGGCTTGAAGAGCATGTATTTCAGGCAGGTAACTATACAAGGCTCTCATCTACAGAACGGTTCCTTTTCATAGTGGGTCAAAGTTGAAGTAAACTCAATGAGCCTCAAGAGGTGTTTTGTAAGAATCCAGAGGGTTTTTAATCTATTTTCAGAACTTTAAAGATTCAGCAGACAACAAACTAATTGTGAATTTGCTCTAGGAAACCAGGAGAATGCAGTCCCAGTCGTTTAAATTGAATAATGATTCAAATATTCTCGTTGAGCTTGGTTTTGACAACTCAAATGCATGGAGTTATTTAGCTCTGGAGGCATGTTGTTGATCAAAGTGGCATGGCATGTTTTTGCCTGGCATAGAGAAGCATAGCCACGCTGTTTGCTAGTTGTGGTGAGTTGACTTGCATAGCGGGTACCTCCCAAAGCTGTTCTGTCACTCTTCTCAGATGGACAGGGGAGACAAAACATAGCAAAAAGCTCATGGGTTGAGATAAGGGCAGGCAGATTGCAAATTTGAATCTATCCTGATGATTACATTGGAGAGGAAGACTGTCAGTTTGTCAAATCCTTTAGGAAACAACCTGCTACTTGCCTGTGAAGAATACTGAGGTACTTAATTTCTAAATGAAGTGTTTGTGGTATTTTAAAAAATCCATAGCAAAGATATCTAAATGATGGCACTAAATTATTTCTAAAGATAAGATGGTGGAAGACATCTATTCCAGTAACAGAACCAGTGATGCGTGGGGCAAAATGGCCTGACAGCTGATGCAAAAATGAGGTGTTATGTAGTGTGCATTACAGGCACAGATTGCATAACATCCAAAGAGCAATTACTGAGGCAATGATAATTTATTTAAAATGCTTGAAATGTAAGTTGCTGTGGCTGAAAGTATCAAATCAGAGATTTAGAAAGCTGCTTATCAGATTTGTGAAGAATTTCTTTGTGTTTAACGTTCTTTCACCCACTCTTTAATGAGCTACTTTCACCATTTGGACCATTAGGTTTTTTTCCATTCAGAAACACTTAAAATAGCAGAAAAAGTCATCAGAGGTACTAAGAGATGCTGTTTCACCATTCCTGACACAAGGAATTCTACCAGAGGGCAAATGTGCAAGAACTTTTATGTTTTTTTCCTCACCTCCACCCTACAAGTCGACTAGGGACTGAGAAAGTGGTTTCATTCACTCAAATCAAATTTGGGTTGGGTGGAGGGGGTTCCACCGAACATGTTTCATTACTTAGCTGGATTTTTTTCTGTCATTAAAACAATGTGGAAACTAGCCAAAAAGTCATCCAGTTTATCTGAAGCAGCACACTTGCAGCTTTGTGGAAGTATGCAGCTGAGTAATAGTACAAAAATAGCAAGTTATTTTGAGGAAGAGCATATGTTCTGTAACAATGTGAAATTGGTATACAGATAAAAGAAATTGCACATCTAAATATAAATTTCAGATGAGAAAAATCTGTGGCTGAGTGCCACAAAGTCTTCTGTAGATGCAGCCTTTTAAAGTTGTTGCATGCTCATTCTTCTAGCAATTATTGAGGAAGCGCTATTGTTGGTAAATTGCTCTTCTTTCTTAAAGGTGAACATTTTATAGTCCTTAACAGAAAATATAATGGGTACTTTTTTATGTTGGAGTGCACACTGATATACAGGGTACCATGCAGTGATAATTGCAGGCTTTTGATAGCTCCTTAGAAGAAATGCGTGTTGCAGAGCTGTACTATTTGCTTACTATTTAAAGACACCGACAGAATTTAAAATGAAGACAACATTGGAACAGATTCTCAGGTTACTTAAAGCAGTTCGGTCTATGTGCTTAGAGACTGGAAGAGAATTCCAACACAAGCATGCATGCAATGTCATTGAAAATCCTCCACGCTTCAGAGGAATCCTTGTTCGCTTTTAAAAAACAAAAAGGGAAATAATATATGAGGTGCTGTATTGAGGATGCCAGCTTTTCTCAAAGAAATTGCTCTGGTTCATGGAAGAAATGAATTCCTGTACAAAAAAGAATGTTAACTGTGCAAGTTTGCACCGAATCCCTCAAAATCTCTACTTTTAAATGTTTCTCATCTTTCACTTTTTCTTCCTGTGCATCTGGGATCTGTTCCTTGGTGCTTACTGGTATCTACTCCGTTTGCTGGCTGGGCTATGGACTCAGTTTTGTTCTCTGTTAAAACGAAGATGCAGAGAAATTACTGGTACATATCCAGTTCTCCTCCCAATGCTGACTGACTGTGCAGGCTGGAAACTTAAATTAGAAGTAAATTATTGGCAAAAATGCAGTAGAATACAAAAATATCATTAGCTGCTATAGCTGGGAAATCTGGGCGGTTTGTGGTCTCCTGACCAAAATCAGTGCTTGGCACATACTCTGGCCATTTTGTTTTGGGTTTGGAGAATCAGTGGAAGATAATCTTTGTTGATGGGGGAAACAAGCCTTTTCATGGTGATCCCTCTGCAGAGATGCCCTTTCTGTATTTTACTCGTTCATTCTTGTGATTCTTTTTATTTTTTTTTTTTTAAAGCTTCAACCAAAACACTCCTTGTTCAGAGCTCTGTGCATCCATGCCATATGTTAAAAACATGAGAGCGTAGTTGTAGAATCTATACAGCAACATTTGGCCTTTATCTCCCTCTTCATCTACACTGAAATAACAGACTGGGAGTCTGTTGTCTTGTGCACCGTTTTGTCTTCCACAAACAGAACTTTCCAGCTCTACCAGGTCAGTGTTCTTCAACCTGACCAGGGATTTAATCATTCAGTGTTTTTCTAACTCATGTTCTGAGGATTTATTTTTAGTTTCTTTAAAACACTGAGCTGGTATATCTGGAATACCTAAGCTAAAAATTGACTAGAGGTGAATAAAAGTGTTTTGAAGTACTGCTGCAAGCACCAAATCCAACACATGCTTTATGTCATATTTTTATGCCTTCAGTGTGTTGTCTAGAAGTTAAAACTTTAGAAGGGTGTTGGAAGTCAACCTCAGTGGTTCTGAACTTCTTTGAAATGTGTAGTATCCAAAGAGAAATTATGTCTGATTTGATTGATATGTGCTAGTATTGTATTTCCATGGCTACTGCAGACACCAAAACATGTGGAGTGAGAGGGCAAGAGATGTCATCCTGTCTGATCTAATTGGCTTAAAGTTCTTTTCGTTCTTAGCATCCTGTGACAGTAATTTTTAGCAGTGGGACCATAAATAGCCTTTAATGCTGAATTTGTTGTCCTTTACACCGAGAGAAAAGGAAGTGTCTGGAGTATGTTGTGAAGTACAGTGTGTGTGTAAGCACTGAGAACACAGCTAGCATGAGAAATGTTAGAAAGATGAAGTAACTTAACATGCAGATGTCCGGACAAATGTGCAGCTTGTGGTTTCCTTACATAAGCATTTTGTAGATGGAAGTATGTAAGAATTTCCAAGAAAGGAATATTTTAAGATGAATGGTAAATTTACTTCTGAAGTGCAAGCCTTTGTACCAGCTTCACAGATGTTTCTTTGGTCAGCAGGGGTTTTTACATTTTGGTTTCTTTGGAGTCAAACTATGAACAGTGGCTCAGATAACTATAACTTCCCAGTGAGGGTGTTGGGACACTGGGGAGGGTGTGTGGGGGGGTGGGGGCGTTCTACCTGGGGGATTTTTGGGGTCTTCTTCTCTGGAGATGTTTGAGACCTGCCTGGACTTAGTCTAGGTGATCCTGCTGTGCAGGGGGATTGGACTGGATGATCTTTTGAGGTCCCTTCTGATCCCTGATGGTTCTATGATTCTATGATAATGTAACTGAAGGTAACAGCTTATTGAAAAATAAAAGAAAACATTAACTAGGAAAACAACTTCAAATAGCTTTGGGAATTCCAGCATGCTCAGGTGTCTTTTCACACAGTATGGCTACATGGTAGAAGAACAAATGTCTACAAAATAGAGTTCCTTTTCTGGCTGTGAAACATGAATAACATAAGAATGTTGAGAGATGCTCTTTTGTGACTATCACTCATGATGGAGGCAGTGCTGAACCTTCTTGGAGTGACTCCATTCAGGAACAGCTTGAGGGACCTGTACCAACAGTGTTCCAGACACAAGCTCCATTTGTCTTCTAGACTCTGAACATACTCTGTCTTTGTAAAGTAGATTTACTCATTGTGTAACCTGAAACAGAGTAAACAGTGTACTCATTTAACATGGGGCTTGTTTAGTCTTGGAGTCTGTGTTAGAGAAGCTTCATGCTGGTCTGAAAAGGGACAGCTAGGGCTGATTCTGCTGCAATGTGAACAGTTCTCACGGTTTCCTTTTGGGGTTATCTGCTTTGGCAGTGCTGGCTGGACCCTGGGAATGGGCAGACTGGAAGAGTTATTCTATCTAAAAAACCTTAGAGAAAACTCTGCCTGTGTGATGGCTACAGTAGCACATGTTAGAAGCATTGGGATGTGCAGCCTTTCCATCATAACATGAAGTCAGTCCTTGATTAGACCAAATCCTTTTAGTAATAAAAAGTCAATTTTAAAAAGATGCCATTTCTGTTTTGTCCATATGAACACCTGTTTTTTTCCCCCCACTGTTGAGGAAAAGATATTATAAAGAAAAGCAGAAGAAAATGAAATAAGGTCTCCAAATTTGTAAAAGCTGTGTTTCCTCTAGGCATGCAGTAACGCACAGTGATTGATCTAAATGAAGAGAGGAACAGTTTAGATAGTTGTGCTTGTTTTTAAGTAATAAAGGAGAACTGTAATTTCTCAAGAGAGCAAGGATGATTTTTAGAAATTGGCCTGATACTTGCATAGTTAAGTTATGCTGGAGAAAAATAAGTATTTAATATAAAAAGCACAAGTTTTTCTACTTTATCATATTTTCTGTCCCGAAGAAACATAGCTGCTTTTTTTCTGCTGTGTTAACAGAATAGGAATATCTGAGTAAAGACAGTGGTGTGTCCTGATGTCTGCCATATTTGCCATGTGCCATACATGTTAATTGACATTTCTTGTGACTAATGAAGAAAGCTTTATGCTCCTGTGCTATCCCCAGGACAGCAATTAATGTCTGCTATAAATTTGTAAAGATTGCTATTTCTTGGTAATCCACTGCACAAACAAATGCTGAGATTTCTACCGATATTGAAACTATTCTCTTTCTTCTTCTAGAACAGGAAATAGTGTCCTTACATGATATAATCCCCTGCACTGGTAATTTAGCTCTGTTCTTTTTAATTAGCTGTGTTATCTCATGCAGCCTCATAAGCTGTAGAAAGGCAGAAGCAGACAGAGGAGAGTCACACACAGGGCATACTGATAGGATCTCCAAGATTGTTTCTCTGGATTCCAGAGACCTCAGATTTGTGGATCTTCAGGGAAATTGATACCTTTGGAAGGGGTGGGGGGCAGCAGTTCTACTGCAGTTTTTATCTTTGGGGATGTAGGTAGAAAAATTCAACACTGCTCACCTTTCCTGTTTATAGGGATATTTTTCAGTTGATTCTTGGAAAGTGTGCAGGTAGTCATTCATTAATGTGGGTAAGCAGTTACGTGAAATTCTGTGATTCCTACTTTCTTTCCACCTACCACCTATTTTGACTTAAATCGTATGTGTTAATGCTCAGCTCTAAAAGCTACAGACTATTATGCTGACTACTATGTAGGTGAAAATACTGTAAGAGTATTCCCCATCCTTCATCAATGAAGACTGATCAGCAAGGGCTTTCAGAAGTCAGTACAGGAGTACATGAGACCACATCTGCAGTATTGTGTCCAGTTCTGGGCCCCTCAGTTCAAGAAGGACACAGAGCTGTTGGAGGGTGTCCAGTGTAGAGCAACAAAGATGATGAAGGAAGTAGA
>VZRI01012376.1:74982-90757 GCA_013397515.1 Upupa epops
TGTGGCAGGGGGATTGATCTTTTGAGGTCCCTTTCAATTCCTAATGATTCTATGATACATATGTTCTCCATCTTCTCACTCTCTCTTTATTTATTTGTTCTATCGGTGGAAAAAAGAAAACTGTTAGAGATAGTGAAGTGTTATAGCGTGTCTGCTGGCTGGTGCAAGATCATTGAAGAAGGCAAGAGAGCTTTTGTAGGCTGCTGCCTTGGGCAGTGCACGTGTTGCAGAGGGAGGAACATACAAAGAAAGCACAGTTAATTTTGGCCTCAGCCAAGTGTTGGTCTGAGGGTTTGGTTTTTTGGTAGGGGGAGAAGTTGAACATTGATCTAAATTGACTGTTTAGGCACTAAGTGCTCAAATTCCAAAAGAAAGCACTGAGCACACCAGGAGCATAAATATAAAAAACTTTGGCTGTTTCTGTGACTTAACATTAGCTTGCTTGTCTTAATTTGTTTATTATTTCAATGCATGAAAACAAATGGGGATGTCTTTTTCAAATACTGTTTCCTAAATGTTTAAAGGAGGTTACTAAGTCAGGACACTGAGTTAGTGCTAATTCTTTCAGAGTTCCTTTTGCACAGGGTGTTAAACAGTGTGAACTAGAAAAAAAGTCTCACCATTGTAATTGTAACTTGAAATAAAGTCAAGAACCACACTGCTACCTGAAGTGAAGAGGTGAAGGTGTGCGAACAAAACTGTTTAGAAATGTGTCTTTAAGGCAAAACTGAAAGATGTTAATTAGAAAAACTCTCAATTAACATTTCCCCTTTATGTTCAAGGGCACAAACACCTGCACAAGAAATCCAATCCAACTAATTTTTTCTCCTATCCCTGCTAATGCCTGTGGTCTGCATTTTATCAACTTTGGTTCAAAACAGAAATGGAAACAACTACCCTTAACTAAAGTTTTGGTTCTTCTGGATTTTTTTTCTTTCAAGTGACGATTACTACTTGGATATTGTGTCTAGTACCTTCTTATGGGTGTAGTTATTGAACATCTGGTTTGTAGCACTGTGATAATCCTGCGCAACTGGTATAGCACTTTTCTTATTAGTGCTTTGGGTTTGTTTAACAAACAAAAGGAAAAACTGGCATGGTAAGCTGAATTATGCGCCCAGAGTTAGGCACTGCTGTAAGGAGTGGGAGGGAATAACAGAACCAGATAGTTGACTAACCACTTCCTCTCATTGTTGCTTTTAATATCAGAACAGCCTTGCTAGCTCTCTAAACTACCATGAGTTACATAAATGAAACTATGTGTGCTGTAACTGGTAAGTTCCTTTTGTTTAAGATCTAAATTGGATTAGAGTTGCTTGTCAGTGCTTGATGTCTGAGGAAGATGTATTGGGGTTTGTTTTTTCTGTAATCATAACAAACCATGATCCTATATGTTCATAGTAAACAAATCCAGAGACATTTCTGCCTTAGCAATAAAGTTCATGCAAGGTCAGAAGGGTATGTTCCCTTGGCGAGTTACAAGTTAACTGCCAAATAATAATAGCAGTTGAAAAACAATGCAAGGCCATAATGGCTGAGAGGTAGTTTAATTGATGGATTTTGAATGAGTTGAAAAATGGACTTAGGTTTTTCTCCCAAGTCCTGTATATTGTGCTCTTCTTTCCTTTACATTGTGATGGCTGCAGTTAGTATTTCAGGATTGAAAAAAGCTTGTTTCATGGTTTCTGTGGCATGTTCTGTTTAGTACTAAGTACTATAGTTAAGCCCCATAAATAATAAGGTAAAGAAAATTCATAATATGTAAGCAAATACTTTTCAGTAGTTTTACTTGTAAATAGACTAGATAACCTGTAGTGATCTTGCCATGGAGAGGTACAGTTAAGGCTAAAATAAGCTGGTTTTATGCTTGCTGTGCTTAAAACTTCCCATTGACCATGAAGTCTATATGAAGTTCAAGCTTGGTAGCTTGATGTCTCAGTGGTACAACTGATGTTTGTTTTTACTGGTCTGAATGGAAGTCAGATTGGATTCTTTGGTGGGCTTGTGACACGATATACATGTGAGGGACTTGGTTAATTATTCTTCTATATGCAACTGGACCAGAATATTTTGCATATATGTGGCAACTGTAGGTTTCATTAAAGCAAAAAAGCCAGTGAAGCAAAACCCAGCCTTATCTTCCCTCCATGTAGATACTTGAGCAACCCAGTCTCAAGAAGTGGCCAGAAGAAATTCCTGGGTGGTCTCGCCTAGCAAAGGCAAATCCACTGTGGGAGCAAGAGTTAAATTCTCTTGCCTCTCCTGGCTGCTGTTTTGGGAACCTAATGTGTTATAAACCCTGCTAGACTTGGCAGAAATTATTCTATGAATTCAAAAGATATTGTGATTAGGACCTAACGGATAAGTTTCATTTCCTTAGGAAACCAGGCTAAAAATAAGTTTTTAGTTCTGTGTGCAGAGGAAAGATTTTTAAGGTTAGTACCAACATGCTGCAATATGGGAAATAAGAAGTGATTGTTTTAAAAACACTGCATTTTAGCCAAATATGAAGGGACTTGTTGTTGAATTTTTAAGGTTTTGGGTTGTCATGTATTTTTCCTGTTCTCTCTTGCATTCAGGTATGCTTAGTGCTATTCCTAATTCAATCTCTGCTTGATCTTAGAAATAGCTGTTGTAGGATCTTGGAAACAGCCATTGTAGCTTACAGTTCTTAGAATATAGGTATCTGTGTTAGCAGATCCTGATCTCTAGGATTCCAGGGCTGTTCCGTGTTGCACATCAGTGCTGCTAATCCAGTATTTAATCTTAAAGCAATTATGTTACTCATTCCAAAATGACATAACAAATGTAGTCTTAACTGTTCATGTTACCTGTTCAATTGGCTGTCACTGAAACCAGTTGACTTCACTGGATACTGAATACTGTGGGGGGAGCTCTTTCAAGTCACAGAACCTACTTTTTTGACATCTGTCTTTTAATTACAGCTCTACTGTTAGACAGTTTTCCTGTTCCCTTTAAAAGAATTTCTGTAGTTATAACGCAGGCATAATAAGTCATTTTACAAAAGGGTGGGTCAGCTCTTAAAGTCAAGCATCTGACGAGCAAATACGTCATACTCAAAATAGTCTTCAGTTACTGGTTTTGGTTTAAAAGTAATGCAAGTCAGCATACTGTATCTTGACCACTGCTCTGAATGGGGAGAGTACGTAGGGTATTTTAAATAATGGCTATAAAATCTAGTTGTGTAATGTTTGTGTAGGTGGAAGAAGGTAAGCAGGAATGGGCAGGAGGGATCTTTAAAAGTGTGCTGTGTATGCAGTTATTTCTGGAGGCATGTGGAACAGGTGTTATCTGTATAGGTTTAACTGTTTGTAGGAGAAGACACCAGAGCTCTGCTGACATTCTCTCTGGCAATATCACATTCCTGTACTTTGTCTGTCCAGTCTTCCTTCCATGATAGGTATTTGAAAGGACAGCCTCTATCGTCTTCTGCAGTTAGTGTGGAGAGCAAATGACATGTGGGCCACGATTAGGATTTTACCTTATTTCCATTGTGCGCTCCTACCTTCAACTCCTGAGCATTTACAGGAAATGTAACTTCAGTTGTGTTTAGAATAAAAGTACAATTTTGTATTTCCCAGCATGCTTTTTAAATAAAAAGGAAAATTGTGGTTGTGAAGCCCAAATCAGTCACATTCAAAGAGCTTGTAGCTTATAGGAATCATAGAATCCTTAAGTATCGGAAGGGACCTTGAAAGATCATCTAGTCCAATCTTCCTGCCACAGCAGGATCACCTAGACCAAGTTGTACCAGAACACATCCAGGCAGGTCTTGAATGTCTCCAGAGAAGGAGACTCCACAAACCCCCTGGGCAGCCTGTTCCAGTGTTCTGGAACCCTCCCTGGGAAGAAGTTCCTTCTGATATTTATATGGAACCTCCTCTGTTCAAGCTTGCACTCATCGCCCCTTGTCCTATCACCAGATGACCTTGAGAAGAGCCTGGCTCCATCCTCCTGACACCCACCCCTCACATATTTATAGACATGAATGAGGTCAACCCTCAGCTTCCTCTTCTCCAAGCTCAAGAGACCCAGCTCCCCCAGCCTTTCCTCATCAGGGAGCTGTTCTCCTTCCTTCATCATCTTCGTTGCTCTATGCTGGACACCCTCCAGCAGCATTGTGTCCTTCTGGAACTGAGGAGCCCAGAATTAGATATGTTTTAAAACATCTCTGAAACTTTTAAGTTGCTTCCTCTGTATTTCAGATATTGCAAAAAGATGTGCTGATATTGTAAGCTTCAAGAGTTAATAGAGAATCCTGAATAATATAATTCACTGAGTAGTATGATTTATTTTATTAATCCAAGGTAGTACACAGTGTTGATGGAAGATGAAATGGAACAGAATTAGCTGAGATGGCATACAGAAGTGTAGTCTTGTATGAGGCATGATCACTGCACCTCTGATTTTGAAAGCAGCAGAAGCAGGAGAGTGTACAACTCATTTATGAAGGCTTGAAAAGTCCTTGATTTACAACTGGATTTGATGTACTATTACTGTGACATAGCAAGTGCTGGTAATAATTATCACTATGACCACCGCTTGGTGCTGTTACATTTTTCAAATTATTCTCAGCTTGCTAACTTGATCCTCCTAACCAAGGCTGTTACTGGAGCTCTCAAGTTTCATTATTTATAACTTCTAGCTTTGCAAATGAAAACAATACTGATGCTGATTCTGTAATTTATACTGCTGGTAATTGTAGTTCTTTGTTAATGTATTATTCAGTGCAAGGGTGGAGAGACTCTGGAATAGATTGCCCAGAGAGGCTGTGGATGCCTCTTCCCTGGAGGTGTTCAAAGTCAGGCTAGATGAGGCCTTGAGCAACCAAGTCTAGTTGAGACATACTGCTGCCCATGGCAGGGAGGTTGGAGTAGATGATCTCTAAGGTCACTTGAGCCATTCTAGGATTCTGTGAGTCCATGACTGTTGGATGCATATGGCAGCGTCTATGTCTGTCAGATCTTTGGTGTACAAAATATTGTTATAGCTGCTGTTATATTTAAGAAATGTCTGTGTGACTCAGGAGATTTCTTTTTCTTCCTTTCACGTAGGATCTGTTTGCAAGTTTTATGTGTTTTACAGAAATACAACAACAATTGCAGGACAGTACCCTGTTTTCATAGAACAGAAAGTATTCCCTGGAGAAATAATTTGGAAGGAAGTGGTACTACTTGTTGAATAACTGTGAACAGTGTTATTCATCTCCAGTTTGGTGTTGTATTTCCTTTCATATCTGCCTCCGTAGGGAGATGAGTGAAGACATTGCTAAACTATTTAGTCAGACGTCTTTGAGAATAAGTGAGACCCTGAATGTTCAGGTATGAGGCCACAGGTGTGTTCTGCAGATCGCAACTGATTTTTCCTCTTACAGATTTCTGTTTGCAGATTCTGTAGCAAGGTTGCTAGCGCAGTCTAACATGATGATATGAAAGGCTGAACTTTTCTATCAAAATGTGTGGTGAAGTGGGAGTAAAATTTTGAAGTTATGCCAGCAGAATCTTTGACTGACAGATGAAGATTTTTCTTTAGATTTTTTTTATGTTATAGTGTTTTCCCAGACTGTGAAGATTTCAGTCTGTGAACCAAATTTATCTTTCTATGTACTCACTCTGGATTGCTCCATTTAGAAATGTTACACACAGTTGAACACTGTTTAATAATAAAAAAAAAAATCTAAAGAATATAAATTTATCTCAGGCATGTCTTTGTCTGAAAAGGTCATGTAGCAGTTTCCTAATGAATATTTATGGTTTATAATAAAAACATTTTCTCTCCAATGTCATGCATACCTACTAAGAGTATTTAGTGTGGAGACTGAATTAGGACAGATAGTTGATTTTCTGTCAAGGCATAAAAAGCTTGGGTTGAGTCTGCTGATTACTGTTCCTCCTTAAGGTAGTGATTTGCTAATGAACTTGTGTCCAAGCATGAAAAATAACCTACTTGTTGACCAAAACAAGTGGAAGCCTACATACTATTTTACTAACTGTGTTTGATGCCTTCGGTTAAGTCGCAGTAAGTTAACTTGAGGGAGGAAACACAGAATCATTCCAGAATTTGACTCGGGCCTAAAAATACCTTTTATGTTATTACCATGTTGTTACTGTCAGGCACAGAGCCAACAGTCATGTATAGCCTATACATTATCCATGTGAAGGAAATAAAACCCACCCTGACTTGGATGCTAATGTTCTGTTGTGAATGTAGGCATGATCCTTTAGTTTTTTGAAGAACCTGATTTCTTCAGGTCATGTTCACTGTGGTAATCAGTACCTTCTGTCAGATAGCATCCTAGACTCTCTTTGGTTTTATGTGATTATGTGTGGTTATCTGCTGTCTTATTTGTACAGAATTGCATTAGCAGGGATGCAGACTATGTGCAGGCAAATACGCTGTTTTTCTACACTTCCCATAAGACATATATAGAATATATATATATATAGACATATATAGAGACATATATAGAATATATATATACACATATAAGAAATAGATTATTTGACAAACTGTTTTCTTGTCCAGGACTTTTCTTTATTGCTATATGAACCAAAAAATCCCTACAAAATTATAGACCAGGCTCTCCAAGTTATAGACCAAAAAAAATATCTCCAAATTCACCAACAGTTAAATTCCATTTGCTTATGTGAAGTCTTGTGAATGTGCAGTTTCCAGCAGTCTGGTTATAGTACATTACTGAGCTGCTGTTTTGGGTGGTAAAGCTGCAGTTTCCCCTTGGGTTTTTTCTAAATCTTACCTGGTTAAGGAACCTGTTTTCATTCTTTTTTTCAAGGCTACAGTACTGTACTCTTCAGCAAATGAGTTATTTCTTTGCCTCTGACTAATGAAAATAAGTATTTTTTCATGTATTATATCTGGGTTTGGATTTGATTTAGCTGCTTTCAGTCATTATTCCTTGATTGGTTATACTGCAGAAAAATTCATGATCCTAACTCAGCACCTACACCTGTAACAGCAGTGAGTCAAGATGTTCTTTGTGGACAGATGTGAATTTACTGAACAGTTGGAAGATGATTCTGTCTGCATCATGAGACTAGAGAAAGCTGCGCTGGTCCTGTGCCTAAGCAAATTGAGCCTATTTCTTAGCAGCAAGGGCTCTGTGCTGTCCTGATTGCAGCTAAACAACTTTATCCCAGAAGGCAGCCAGAGCGTTATTGCATATGCCTTCAGAGAGGTTAATGGGATTTCCTTTCAAATCCATGGAAACTCCTCCCTTCCATACCCATCCGTGAACTTGAATCCTGAAAGATGTGAAGATAATAATTGTTACTCATCAATTAGGCTTTACAATGATGGCTAGAAAACATTGTATTGTACTCTACTAAAGAGGTCTGTCATTAGTGAATTCGCAGAATTATGCACAGTGCAGGACAGCATGTGTGGGATTGTCTGACAGTGGTTTTTGCCTGGAACCTGAAGTCAGAATTGTCTGTTCTAAAGTTCCACGATAAAATTATTTCTCCTTCAGTTCTGTAGTACCTGCACTGTCTTTCCCTGTGATGCCTTATTCTCAAAGCAATTCAATGATGTAACACGCCTATTATAAAGAAAACAAGGGGGGAAAACCTTATCCTGCCATATGCAGTTTCTTATAAATAAAGAATGTATTCCTAAAGGGTAGATAGGCCTGACCTAGGAATATTATGATTTCAGAAAAATACAATACCAAGCAAGTTAGTCTTTGTGAAGTTAAACAACTGTATTTGCAAACAAAGTTGTTCACCTAATTACAATGCAATTGGTTATTAAAAACCGAATTAAAATGGGAGTGAAAGAACAGCCTTAGGTGAATGACTGTGCATTTTAAAGTGCTGTACCTAATGTTTATGCAGCATGTTTTTATGTTTTAGATGGCAGCTAGCACCTTCACTGTACTTTTTTTGGGAGAACTTGCTGTGTTTTTTAACAGTGGATAAGATACCAAATTTTTGTTTTACCCTTTGACCTACTTAAACAGTCGTTCTGCTTAGCACCATGCAGTATTCTGCCTCAGTTTTGGAAATGCTTCTGTGTAATGTATTGTAAAGACAGCCCATCTAGGAGTGCAAATGGACCCTATCGCATTTTGAGATAGATTTCTTTTTTCCCGCTTCTATTTCCTAAGCCTAGTGTAATCCTGAGACGCAGCCTTGTTTAATGAAACCACATTAAACTGCAGTACTCTACTGAGAGCTTAATTCTGTTTGCATACAAATTCTTTTCTTCCTTGGTTGATTAAAAAGAATCCCTCTTTTTGAAGTCAGATGGCACAAACAGAGCCCAGCAGGTCGTTTGTTATGAAATTAAGCTTCTGGATATTGCTAATTTTCTGAGTTGCAGTAAACACTGCAGAGTTAGCAGGGCCGAAAAAGCTGTGTCTTCTAAAAGGCAAAGGTGACCAGTTACTATGGGTGATGCTCCAAGTTAGGGAAAACCCATGGGCAAGCAGAAATAAGCAATAGTCTTCCATCTGGCCTGCAGTGGTAACCAGGGTGGCTTGAAAATGACTCCACACTTCTCATTTCTTTCTTATCATAGAATCATAGAATGGAAGAGGTTGGAAGAGACCTCTGGAGATCAGCCCAATCGCCCTGCCAAAGGCAGGATCATGTAGAGCACATCACACAGGAATGTGTCCAGATGAGTTTTGAGTCTCCAAAGAGAGAATCTGCAGCCTCTTTAGCCAGTCTATTGCAGTACTCCGTTAACTTCACAGCACAGAAGGTTTTCTCAATGTTAAGGTAGAACCTCCTGTGTTCCAGCTTGTACTCATTTCCCCTTGTCTTGTCACAGGGCCCTTCTTGATGCTCACTCTTCAGAGACTTGTAGACAATAAGATCCCTTCCCATCCTTCTCTTCTCCAGACTAAGCCCCAGGTCTGTCTTTTCTCATAAGAATCATAGAATTGTTGGCGTTGAAGGGACCTTTGAGAGATCACCAAGCCCAGTCCCCTAAAAGCAGCTCTAACTTGAAGCACGTTGCTGCATCCAGGCAGGGCTTGAATACGTTCAGAGAAGGAAACTCCAACCTTTCTGGGCAGCCTGTTCCAGGACTTTGTGACTCACGCTTTAATGCAGTGTTTTCTTATTTCTAAATTAAACTTCTTATGTTCCAGCCTGTGCCCCTTGCTCCTTGTCCTGTCCCGGGGTTCACCTGCAAGCATTCTGCAACCATCCTCCCTACAGCCACCCTTCAGATATTTACAGGCATGGATCAGGTCTCCTTTACCTGCCTTCCCATGAAGCAGAGCATCTGTTAATGAGTTAATGTGCATCTGGGAATTGTTGAGGGAGCTCGTAAATGTTTTGCATTTCATGTAGTCAGTAGCTGTAGGAAAGACAGTGCTTCCCTGAAGACAAACTTAGGCAGCAAAAGCTGGCATTATTCCATTTCTTGCCTTGAATTCCAGGTCTGACAGAACAAATAACTAGTGTCTTTACAAGAAGATAATCTCAGCTGGGACTTCCATGCTAACATTGGTAGGTATATTTGCCTGTGATGACTATGGAAAAATTTAAACTGGGATTTCCCAGTTGGGGGGTAATGATATAAAGAGTCAGATTTATGAAAAGATTCTTGCTGATGCATTTGTTTGGTTAAGTGTCATAGCGGAGTTTCTGGTGGATGAGGTGAACAAGAGCCAACCACATGCCCTTGCAGCAAGGAAGCCTGACAGCATCTTAGGCTGTTCAGATGTGATTCCAATTTGAGTTCAGTATGTGGTGTTTTAAAACCGTTTAAATACATACGTTAGCAGATATTTTTGACAATACAGCTGAGACACCAGCATGCAGGCCTGTGTATTGTTTTTGTCCCCTTCGGTGCTTTTTAGAAAATTGATTTTATTTAAATGAAATACACAGCTATAAGCAGCGTTTGCAACAGCTTAACAATCTGACAGCCTACGGGGAAATGGAGTTTTTTCATTAGTCAGTTGTATTTTCTGTTTCTCTCTCACAATCCTGAAAAAGGAAAGTGTAATAGTAAATAGGTTTAACAGAAGACCAGTATTTGTTTGAAGTTGCAAAAGCAGACTATTATTTTTAAGGGTATCTTTCAAAATCTGCTGTAGTAGACGATGCAGCAAACCCCATGTCATTTGTATTATTATGGTGATCCATTTGGATAAGGCTTATCTAAAATATTGCTTCCATATCTTGAAGGTCATTCTGTCTCTCTACAGTTACTGGAAATGAAAATACTGTTGGATGTGTACTGCATTCACGTTTGGGTTCTTAGAGTACCTGTTCCACACGGATTACCTAAGCCTTGTTTTGTCTGTATTAACATCCATTCCCTGCCACCCGTCCCTGCCCTGTGAAGTAAAAAATAAATTTAACACATAGATTCACTTCTCCAGCCTGTCCCTATTTTTGCCTCCTGGGACTTGGGTGCAGTGGCTAGAGCCTTTGCTGCTGAAGACTGAGACAAAGAAGTCGTTAAGTACCTCAGCCTTGTCCATATGACTTGTGACCTGGTCTCCTTTATGCCACTGGAAAGGCCCTGATGTCATCCCTGCTTTCCTTTTGTTACTGGTGGATGCAAAGAAACCCTTCTTGTTTCCCTTTATCCCCCGGCCAGATTTAATTCTCTCTCTGCTCTTGCTTTTCTAATCTGAATCCTGGCTGCACAGACAAGTCCTCTGTACTCCCCCCAGTCAGCCTGTCCCTGCTTCCAGTGCCTATACACTTTCTCCTTGCACCCAAGTCAGTCCAGGAGCACCTTGTTAATCCATGCTGGCTTCTTGGCATTCTTGACTGCCTTCCTCTTTCTTGGAATGCACTGCTCCTGGGCTTGGAGGAGTTGGTTCTTGAATAACAACCAGCTCTTTTGGGTGCCTCTTCCCTCCAGGGCTTCATCTCATGATATCCTGCCAAGTAGATCCCTGAGGAGGGTGAAGTTTGCTCTCCTGAAGTCCAGGGTAACAAGCTTACTGTGCATCCTCTTAGGCACCCTAACATCTTAAATTCTACCATTTCATGATCACTACAGCTGAGACCGCCCTTGAGCTTCGCTTCTCTCACCAGTCCCTCCTTGCTGGTCAGGACAAGGTCCAGGACAGCACCTTTTCTTGTAGGTTCTTCTGTCACTTGGATGAGGAAGTTATCCTCAACACACTCCAGGAACCTCCTAGATTGCTGATGCCATGCTGTGTTGTCCTTCCAACAGATACCTGGGTGGTTGAAATGGCAATGAGGACCAGGTCTTGTGAACTTGAAGCTGCTCTTGTCTGTTTCTAAAGAGCTTCATCCTCTAGGTCTTTCTGGTCAGGTGGCCTGGAGCAAAACACACTGTCATTCTCCCCTTCCCTGGTCTCCCAAGTGTCCTGGTTTGAAAATTACCAAATTTCCAAACATTAGTTGTGGTGCTTTCATGCCGAAAAAGCATTTTATTTAGAAGCTGAAGGCAGCTTTCCTAGCAGACCTCCTGTGTCAGTGTGTGGACTCTACAGGTGACTGGTGGACAGAGTCCATAAAGGGAAGGTACTTCCTCCTCCTACTTCTTTGTTCTCTTCTCGTTGCCATCTTTGTTGTCTTGGACTGTGACACATTTTCTGAGACTGTTCCTCTAGGAGAGAAAGAGCTCCCCCACACTCCTCCAAGGGTATGTGGCGGGTGCGAGCAATGGCTCTCAAACCCCTGCCACCAAAACGTAGAGTGGAAAAGCCTGGCTGCAGTTCTGCAGAGGTAGCCACGGCCTTCTTTTACAGGGGAGCTCAAACACAGAGAGGCTGAAGAGACAAGCCATTCCTACCTGCAAACCTCCTTCTGTGGGGGTGAACCTGCAGCCCTCCCCTCTTTCACTGAAGGCTCAGATACAGAAAAGCCGCACCAGCTCATTCCTGTCCTTGGCAGTGGACCAGAGCAAGGGCAGCTCCTCCACATAGCTGCTTCTACAGCAAACGCCTTTGAAGATGCCAGATGGAGGTGAGCTCTTAACCCTCTACCTCCCTTGGTGCCTGACCACAGGGAGAAGAAGGAAAGGCTCTGCATAAGCCATTGGATGAGACCCTGAAAAGACTATTTGCTTAACAGGGTGTCTCCATGTTATCAGTGCCATGCTGCCTTGTCTCCACCGGGCTGGCAAAGATCCTGTATACTCTGCCACTGAGAGAGACTGAGAGAAGCCTCTACTGAGAGAGAAAGACAGATCACAAGTACTGATCTCCTAAGCCTTTGGCAGAGAGAGAGTCTGGAATTCTGTTGTATCCTCCACATTTGACACTACTGTAGCATGCTGGAGGAGCTCTGAGCCAATGGGAGCTAGAAGTATGCTGGAGACATCACAGAGTACTGATGTCTGCATGAGGATCAGGAAAAGGAACTTTTCTACAAGCACCAAATGTGTATTGTGTGCTGTATTCCTGCCAGACACCCCATCCCCTTCCTCTTCTGGAAAGTGGGGTGCAAGTGTGTACTTTGGTGGCTTGTTGTGATTAAGAGTGGTGTGTACACTCTCTCATCCCAGAGCTCTCTTCTAAGGCCAAAACCCAATTTGCCATCATGTGGAATGGATTGTGGATCCCTCCTCCCAACAAACCTAGTTTAAACCCCTCCTCACTATATTGGAAAATTGTGGACAAAGACATCCTTTCCCTTTTCTGATAGGTGTACCCCGTGAGCCCCTAGGTTTCTCAAGGGCATTCCCATAATTTAAACAGCCAAAGCCCTGTCCATAGCACCACTCAACCATTTATTGATTTATTTTCTTTCAGTAGTCTATCAGCCATCTCAAATGCCTTGTCTTTAACTGGGAGGATTGACCAGAAGATAACCTGTGGTCCTGAGTCCTTCACTGACATCTCTCAGTGAGATTTTATGAACAGTTCGTGTGGAGTCAGACCGTTAGACGTGTTTCTGAAGAAGAGTCATGGATAAGGTCTATCATCCCAAGTTCTGATAGTTCTGTTAAAGAGAGAATTTCTTTTTACCACAGCGTTTCTTGCTGCCAAACCCAAATCCTGCTTTCTTTTTTCCTTTTCCCCCTTTCTTTTTTCTTTGGCAAGTATTTCTTTACCTTTCCAGGTGCTTTCACTGGAGCTTACTAGAAAATCCAAATGAATAATTAGCAGGAAGGGAAAGTTTAAAAACCACTGTGCTTTAAAGAAGATGATTATATAAGAAATCTTGTATGAAATGGTTAGGAACGCTCTGTGTGGAGATTCAGGAAGCGATGCTTACATCTGCACTGCCTCTCTTGGGACATGGTAGAAATGTTTGCAAACCCCGAACTTAAAGGAAAAGCTGACATTTTCTTGGTCTTTATAATAAAGCACTAAAAAATAGGGCAGTTCTTCACGGAGTTTTTCCAGCTCTAGTTGTGAGGTGAACTCAGATAAAGCACACAGATGGAGAAGTGTTTTAAGAGGATCTGACACAACATCTTCATATAAGATATGAAAAAACTAGGGAGGTTTCTATAGCCTGGAAATGCTCTTTAAAGGAAAAAAGATTCCTTTAAATTGCATGGAATAACTCATAACCTTGCAGTGCTGTGCACAAGTGATAAAGGTTGTGCAAGCTGCAAACACAGCACCTGGAGAAACAGCGAAAGATTGTTAGGGATATTAGGTTTGGGAAGTGGACTGGTAGAAGTGCTGACTAGGCAATGAGTTTGGCACAGGAGAACACTCTGGTGAAACTGGGGCTAGGGATGAGGAGAGCTAACGTGCATAATGCCAGATTGTTTATCCTGAAAAGGAGGCTGAGACCTTTATTGCCCTTTGCAGCTACCTGAAAGGAGGCTGTAGGGAGGCTGATACCAGTCTCTTCTCCCAAACAGGTAAGGACAGGACGTAAGGAAATGGCCACAATTTGCACCAAAGATGTTCAGATTGGAAACTGGGAAAACTTTCTTCAGAGTAGTTAACAAGTTAGTTAAACATTGGAACAGGCTGCCCAGAGAAGGGATGGAGTCACTATCCCTGGAGGTGGTCAAAAGGCGACTGGATGTGGCACTCTGGGACATGGTTTAGTAGTTACGGAGGTGTTGGATTGAAGGTTAGACTTGATGATCTTCTTTCCAAAATTAATGACTCTATGATTGTATGAAAACTAGTCTGCAGTGGAAGCTGGTGTCCCCCACTCAACATCTGAAATACAGAGGATTCTCAGGTACTGGTAGGATAGTGAAAAGATAAGATGTGTTTTAAAGTGATTTTCTTGAATGTTTTAGGGAGCTCATTGTAGAACTGACTAATTCTGATTTCAGAGGAGGCTGTAGATAATGTTCTATAAACTGAGTTTGGAACTCAGTCAATGAATAGAGAAAAAATATACTGTAAAAGCTTTTTTAAAAATTAATAATACTCATCCCTGATAGAAGGATCCTAAGTAGAATAAGTAATTTAATTAAAACTTCTGCTGTGTTGCATATTAGAACAGCAGCCAAATGAAAACATCAAAGGCAATTCTAATCCAAACTTTTGTAATTTCAGAGTTCCTAAAAAATACTAAAGTTATGAAGCTGAGAGGTTTACATTTGTAAAATACATGTATTAAAAATCTGAAAATGGAGTAATGAGAGGGTATACATCTGGTCTTTGCTCTTTCACGTTGGGTAGCTATCGAAAATCTTGATAGGTAGGTGTTTTTATTTGTTTCACTTCCTGATTTTCATTATTTTTGTGGTATTTTCTTTTTTATTGAAGACATGTTTTTTTCCTAAAGACATTTGTATGCAACGAAGCCTTGTTGAGCATACAGTTTCACTGATGGAAAAGATATTTAATGCTTCACAAACATTACCGCTTACTGACAAAATATGTCCCTTTATTTATAGAAAGAATCAAATTGGCCTTAATTCAACTACAAACTATTAGTTTAATTTAACACTACATCTACATGTACCCCATGGAAAGATTGTTTTTTAAAGGATCATGCGATAGAATTAAAAACTTCTTATATTTGGCCCTTTCTTACTGAGATTGGTTTTCAAATATGAAGAAACTGGTCATTTGAGCAGTCATGTGTGTGCTGAAATACACATATAGGATGAATAATTATCACTGGAAGATAGAAGGCTGCCATGAAGCAAAGACTGATTTTGTTCATGTATATGCACATATACATGCCTACACACTTATAATGCAGCAGCAGTATTTCTTTATTGTGAGCACGTGTTCTTGTGCTTTCTGCAACTTTACTTCCAAACGTTAAGTAGTGCCTAAGTTGAATAACGTCTTGCAAAGCAGTGAAACCCTTGGTATAATTGTTTGTCTGTGTCAAACTTGATTTTAAAGGAAATTTCTTCTTTCCTTTAACGGAGGCAGTGGCTTCTAAATATGTGTTGGTTGTTGTGTTGTACATAATCTTCTCTGTGCTTTTAAATATTGACTGTGATTAAAAATTCTTCTTAAAAATGAATTTATATCTAAGATTAGGGAAATCGAATTAAATATTTCTGCTTTTGTCTTCCATGTAGCTGTGCATGGTTTTGTCCTTCAGAATGCAGTTATCTGTGCAAAGTCTAGGTAAATAGGAGTTAGCTATCCTGTAAGCTTCCTCCGGGTTTTCCTTGTCAGGGCCAGAGCTTGTGCTGTGAGCCATGCCTATGTGGAATACAATTCTGTAGTATGACTGTGTGGGAAGATGAGATGTATCCTGTGGTCTTCTCTGCATCTACATGGAAAAATAAAGAAAATACTGACCTGTTGTAATGGTTTAGGGAGAGGGTCTAAATCGGCTTGGGTTGGGGCCTGTAATTCTAGCACAACAATCAGCTCTCGCTCAGAGTTCAACAGGCAATGAAGCAA
>VZRI01012376.1:90872-130109 GCA_013397515.1 Upupa epops
ATCCCACTTTCCAGAAGAGAAGGGGGGTGGTGGTGGAAATGTGTGTCTGTGACAGGAACACAGCACAAAATATATTTGATACTTGTGGAAAAGTTTCTTTTCTGATCCTCATGCAGGCATCAGCCCTTTCCTCTCTCAATGCATTTGAGCATCCATGCAAAAGAGGGCCGTAGCTACCCTTGCAGCAGAGCGGTAGCCAGGCTTAGGCTTCCTTCTGGGTTCTAACCTTTGGTGGTAGGAGGTGAGGGCCATTGCTCATTCTCCCCACCCCCCCAGGATGGGGGAAGCTCTCTTCCAGAGGGTCTTTCTGTCTGGCAAGACATACCGAAAGAGAAGCAGGAGAAGATGAAGACAGTGAAGAAGACCACAAAGCAGATGAAGAAAATGACCAAGAAGCCGGAACCATCTTCCCTTTTATAGCTGTGTCCACCAATCACCTGTAGAATCCAGACATTGACACAGGAGGTCTGCTAGGAGAGCTACCTCCTGCTTCAAAATAGTGTCTTTTCAGCATAAAAGCACCACAACTAATATTTGAAAATCTGATAGTTTTCAACCTGACACCTGTAAATAATAACAAGCAATTACCAGGTTTCTGCTGTTTTGTAACAGACATAATCTTGAGCCACTTGGTACGATACTATCTACAGGACTATCTGGCTCAAGAACTTATAATGAGAATGGTCCTTGCTACCTTTGGGTAGTGAGCCAGCCTTTTAACCATGTTACTTTTTCCTGGTTATAGGAAAACCAAGGCAATTCAAGGGAAGAAGTAAAAAAGCTGTCTTGACCTTATGAGACTTCTTACTCTAGATGCATACCTCAGGAAAAAAACAGTGGCCTCACCATTAACTATGAATGAAACCAGAAGTTCCATGCTTAAAATGTGTAGCTTGTACTTGGCAAATCCTGAAGCTTGATCTTGTGTGGTTTTGGAGGAATTAAGAGAGAAAAAGCAGACAGGTGGTTGGAGTTGGTCTTTAAGAAGGTGTTCAGCAAACAGCAGAGGAAATCAGAGAATCACAGCATCATGCAGGTTGGAAAAGACACTTTAGGTTAAGTCCAGCCATTAACCCCATTCTACCAGGTTCTCCACTATATAATCATATATATAATACCTATATAGAGACACATAGATCTATATATATTATATCTAAGCACCACATCTGAACAATCTTTAAACTCAATCCAGGGATGGTGACTCAACCACCTGCCTGGGCAGCCTGTTCCAAGGCCTGACTACTCTTTCAGTAAAAAATGTTTCCCTAGTGTTTGGCCTAAACCTCTTCTGGTGCTGGTTGAGGCTGTTCCTTATTGCTCTATCATGAATTATCTGTCAGAAGAAGCTAGCACTTCACCAGTTTCACTGGTCTTCTCTACACCTGCTCCAGCACCTCAGTGTCTTGAATTGATGCCTGAAACTGACCACAGCACTCTAGATGTGGTTCAGTATGCTGAACTATAGGGGCCATCATCTAATGGGAGTAATGAAGTGGAGCAGAGTCCAAAACTGGTAGCTAGTGGTGGTGTTTTATCTATCCAAAAAATACCTGATCTCAAGTTATTACAAAAGAACCTGAAGGGGTAATTTTGGAGAACCCCCAGGTTTACAAAGCTTAGGAATGTGTACAATATAACCCCTATGCCAAGTTAAAAATGCAGTGGGGTGCATTAACTGTTATTTTGCTTAAGCATTGCCTAGTAGCTTGAGCATTAATATCTTTTCCTAGGTGGTAGCTGTATTAAACAACATAGCGCAATCAAGGTCAAAAGAGGCGATAAGCTCGTGTCTATTTGTGGAACTGCTGTTGCTGACACAGCAGGCTTCACGCCTGTGAAAGGTAGATGCTATAAGACTGCTAAATAAACACCTCTTTTTAACTGAAGGCCATGTTGTTGCCTTGTTATTGCTTCACAGCTTGCTTTGTAAGGCACTAAAATAAGCCTTTTAAAATGGCCAGTCCCACCAGGGAGCTGATGAAGAGGAAAAATCTCTTAGAAGTCGTATTGGTACAGAAAGTAATGAAAACGGGGTTTGAATTTTCCAAAAGTAAATATCTCTTAATTTTTAATATCTGTTTCCAGATCAGAACCAGTGTATTTCCCATGTGGATCATGGGACCAGCAGGCATTTCAGGGGCTCTGATATGCACTGTAGGAGCTGAAGCTGGGTAACCAGCCTTCCAGAGGGCATTCTTTCCCAGGGTTAGGAGTGAAAGCTAAGTAAGATACTAGTGTAAAAGGCTCCTGAGATGTTCAGATTCTCAGACTACTACTCCTTCAAATATAAACCTCATCTACAGCAGTGAAGATAGCTTTGTAACATCTACGTGAGCAACTAAGTCTAGGTGTCTCATGGCAGGGACATTTGAATAGATGATCTCTAAGGTTTCTTCCAATCTGAGCCATTCAATGATTGTATGATTTTTGTGTGGTGCAGTCTTTTCTCTTGAGCTCATAGACTTTCCCACTAAAAATCCACATCAAGCAGATTGCTTTTCTTTTCAAATAGCTTTTTTCCCCATTCACTGTCTGCTGGATTAGTTTATCTCTAGGTAGAATTAAGTATTTTCTTAATTCAACAAGTGTTTGAGGCCGATCTAAAAGCTGTCAAAACAGGTCTGCCACTGGTTCACTGGTCAGTAACACTCTTCTCCAGAACTCTGATTCCAAGGGAGCTATTTTTGTAGAATTTTGATCAGGAGTGTGGTAGTCTGAACTTTAATCAGATGGGATCCAAGCAGAGGACCTTCTCCTGCCTGAAGGATTGATGTTGTTTCCGTGGAGATGTGACAGCCAGATATTCCTCCTCCTAATTCTGTCCACCAAAGGAATTTGGAATTCAGAACTTGGGTTGCTCTTGGATTTCTGCCATCACCATCTTTTCAGAGTTTTCGTGCAGCCAGCTGAGCACAGGCTCTATCCCAGCTCGCTCATTGTTTGGGATGCGGGATACACAATTCCTCTACTAGATCTATTTGTTTTCCTCCTTTTCCTTCTCAATAGAGAGGCTTTTAGCTTTCATGGCTCTGAGAAAGTGGCATGGTGGGTTTCACCCATACCATGATGAGAGGGGAAAAGCAGCGTGTGGGAGTGACAGGCTCAGGCTGCAGTTTCCTGTCTTTTGAAGCTGTTTCTTTACCTTTTCTGTTAATAAACTCCTTATCTTCATAATAAGTTGCTGGGATTTGCTTTTGACTCTGTGTCTAATAAGCAAAACCATCACATGGAGCTGTGAATGGGTTTCTGAGGTGGGCTTGTCAGTACTGCTCTGGTTTAGGTGACAGCTGTAGCCATTGTGTGTCCAGCTTGGAAAATGTGGGTTCCTTTGGAAGCAAAGTATTTTGGATCTCTGGAAATGAAGTCAGTGCTCATGCTATTGTAATGTGATTTCTTTGGAAGTCCTGCCTTTACTCGGTGGCTGCTAGCTTTAAGCAGGGTAACTGGTGGCTCTCTGGATGCTGATGTGCCACTTTGGCCGTGTCATATACCATCAGCCACACTCGACACACTGTTCATAAACAGTTTGTTGTGCTTAATCCACAGGTCATGTGATGGGAAGGCTGAGTTAAATCCCAGGAAAAAGGGGCANAACACTGTTCATAAACTGTTGTGCTTAATCCACAGGTCATGTGATGGGAAGGCTGAGTTAAATCCCAGGAAAAGGGGCAAAGTCTGGAGCAAGAAGACATTCTGGAGGGCAGATGTAAAAGCTGTGAAACATGTGTCTGGTCTTTCACCTGGCTGAGGGGAGCATCAAGGTCAGAATCAGTCCCAGCAAGGGGCAGGATGGTCAGGCACAGCCTCAGGATTCTGGAGATGCCTCGAAATGGTCCCATATTATCCATGCCAGGTTGAAGAGGTCAAGCTCTGTGAACAGTGTGTCTGCAGCAGCGCTTGCATTATCAGGAGAGCCCACACCACCAGCTAGCAGGCAGAGCTCAAACTCCTTCAGCCTTTGCTTACTAGAGTCTTCATATACTTTGATTCTGTCTCAACTTGGGCCTCTCCTGACTACTCAGGCTGAGGCTACGCCCATGAAAGGGGGACCCTTGGCTAAGCAGGCTCTGTGGGCATGGAGATGGCCCCTGACTGACAGCTCTGGGGGAAGGCAGGTCATGGACAGCAGAGGCAGACCAGAGTTCCTCATATTCACAGATTCTTCTGAGATTCTTGTTTCCAAGCTCCCCCATGAGTGAGCATCTTGCATCTACTCCAGGCTCTCGTGTGCAAATCATATTCATACTTCATTGTGGTCAAGAGGGCCAACTACATCCTGGGGTGCATCAGAAAGGGGTGGTTAGCAGATGGAGAGAGGTTCTTCTCCCCCTATGCTCTAGTGAGACCGCATCTGCAGTATTGTGTCCAGTTCTGGGCCCCTCAGTTCAAGAAGGACACAGAGCTGCTGGAGGGTGTCCAGTGTAGAGCAACAAAGATGATGAAGGAAGTAGGGCACCTGATGAGGAAAGGCTGAGGGAGCTGGGTCTCTTGAGCTTGGAGAAGAGGAGGCTGAGGGGTGACCTCATTCATGTCTATAAATATGTGAGGGGTGGGTGTCAGGAGGGTGGAGCCAGGCTCTTCTCAAAGTCTTCGGGTGATAGGATGAGGGGCAATGGGTGCCAGCTGGAACAGAGGAGTTTCCATATCAATATCAGAAGGAACTTCTTCCCAGTGAGGGTACTGGAGCAGTGGAACAGGCTGCCCAGGGGGGTTGTGGAGTTTCCTTCTCTGGAGACGTTCCAGACCTGCCTGAATGTGTTCCTGTGCCACTTGGTCTAGGTGATCCTGCTGTGGCAGGGGGATTGGACTAGATGATCTTTTGAGGTCCCTTTCAATCCCTAAGGATTCTATGATTCATTTGTCAGTGGAATGAATATTCTAGTAAAACACGTTCCTGTTGCCAAGACCCAAGTACAAACATACAAACTTAAAATGCTAATGCTGCTTAGATTTCATCTCAGCGCAGTGACACCTCAGACAGCAGGTACGGAATCAGATTAAGGAGAGAAATAAATCGTTCATGCGCTTATGAATAGAATAGAAGGTTTGACTGCTTTCTGTATGACTAGCTGCTGGTAGCTTCAACTATAAACAATAAGACAACATGACATACTATAATTTGCTTCCCTAGGTAATCTAAAGAATTAGAAAATCAGACACTTTTTCTCTTCGCTTGTTTTTTATTTGTTCTGACTAAAGAGTGCCTGGTTCTGCAGTGAAGTTACTCACATGCCAGGACATGTTTCAGCCTGATGGAGGGAGTTAGATTTTGTCCCTTTCCTCCCTAGACTCCCTTATTTTAGCAGTAGGCAATTCTCTTCAGCTGGTTGTTTTTCTGCTCTGAAGTGTGCCACCCTGATATCTGTCTTGAATAGATAGGAGAGTTTCTGGTCTCTGTTGATTTAGTGCTGCTGAACATTAAAAGCACTGGAGTGACACCAACACACTACTCTGCATGAGGTCAGGGTGTGCTGAGCAGGCAGACACCTACGCTCTCCTCCATGTCACCCTAGCCCTTTTGCATTGTGATGGGGAAAGCAGAGGAAAAATATAGAACACCTCCCTGATGAGGAAAGGCTGAGGGAGATGGGACTCTTTAGCTTGGAGGAGGCTGAGGGGTGACCTCATTCATGTCTATAAATATGTGAGGGGTGGGTGTCAGGAGGATGGAGCCAGGCTCTTCTCAAGGTCATCTGGTGATAGGACAAGGGGCACTGGGTGCCAGCTGGAACAGAGGAGGTTCCGTATCAATATCAGAAGGAACTTTTTCCCAGGGAGGGTCTCAGAGCACTGGAACAGGCTGCCCAGGGGGGTTGTGGAGTCTCCTTCTCTGGAGACATTCAAGACCCATCTGGCTGTGTTCCTGTACAGCTTGGTCTAGGTCATCCTGCTGTGACAGGGGGATTGGACTAGATGATCTTTCGACGTCCATTCCAATCCCTAAGGATTCTATGATTCTATGATTGCTTTTTAAGCATTGAGACTTTCTTCCTACATACTGAAGCTGATCTTCGGTTGCTTCATAACAATCTGACTGCCTCTAAAGAAGCAATACAGTAAATACTCTTATCCGTGTGTTCTAACTTGTGAATGCTATTTCCTATTTGCTAAAATAATTACTCTGAAAATGATGCTTAGTTGGGAGCATGCTGAAACAATACCAACACTAATACTTTAATAACACAAATTCTGAGGTGACTGGCCCAAAGGACTTTTTTTCATACTGGTTTTTTTCCCTTATTTTATTGTTCAGCTGTGTCTGATGCATGTTTTAGATTATCCAATGCACTGATTTGGTTTATAATCATTCTATAGGTTTTTCTGTGCCCTCCCCTGTGATGTAGAGCTATTCATACAGCCCTTTGCTGTCATAACAGGGAACCTCAGAAGCCTAACCTGACTATAGTTCCAAGGGAAGGTACAAGCTTGCTCTGTCAACGAGATAATGCTCTATGATGATTGTGCTGCTAAGGGGCCATGGTAAAGATGCTGGCACAGGCAGTACTTGCTCAGCTTTGGAGACATATAGACCTTGTTGTGGAGTGCAAGCATCCTCTCCCTACATCTTTTAGTTTTACATAACTGAAGTTATTATCAGCAGGATGCAGAGATGCACGTAGATGACCAACCTATTCTGCTACTCCTAGAGGAAGCCCTGCCTGGAAATGGTCCCATATTGTGCCTGTGGCTGCAGAAGACTTATTCTTGAATGAAAGTATTTCAAGGATAAATGGTTTAGATATACTTCTTTGAAAATGAAGTCATTTAAGGTTGCTAAACTACTGTGACTTTTTAAACTATGAACACAAGAAACCTAATCTGCCTGGAAAAGCTGTTGAGCAAAGACACATTTTTTTAATAAAGGATCATAGATTTTTTTAATAGGAAGTTTGTTAGTATCAAGAAAAAATGCTGAGTGCCTTTTTAGGTGTATAGGTAAATGCTTCAGTTTTTAGCCTAGTTTTTAAAGAGTCATTTTGGCTTTGTGAAGTGTCTTTAAGAGTTGCAAGGCAACTGCTTGGTTTTAATTAGAAGAATGATCAACCTCCATTAAACAGAGAGTTGCTTTCCTGTCATCATGAAGATAAAAAACACCCAAAACTAATAGGCTAAGCATCTGAAGAGTTGGCACAGGAATACCACTCCAGTCGTTTTTCTGCCTTATTCTGGCTTAGGATAGTTAAACAAGTATGCACATGGTGGTGGGTGGCTGTATTTCAGTTCCTCCTGAAGGCTTCAGTCATGAGTCAGGATTTTAATTGTGTGTGATGCTAAGTAAAACTTAGAAATGAACAGTTTCCAGAGAGTGAGCACGGTAAGCACCTCTGTGCTGCTCAGGGCTGTAAGGGATGGCTTGAGGTGCAATGTCGTCAGCGTTTGTTTGCTAAGGTTTGCTCTAATGTAGAATAAGGAATCTGAAAATGGTGTTAATGTTCTTACTGCTCTTTGACAAAAGTATTTTCAGTATCAGTTGCAGAAATATGCTGTGTAAATAGTCGGTATTGTCATTACTTTCCTCTCCATACCAGGTATATGGTCAAAGGCTGAAATGAAAACCAAAATTTCCATCATCTGTAATTACTACTTGCTGAAGTTGCAAAAAAAATAGCTGTATGGAACCAAAGTTCTCTGTTACCACTCCATTCTGTGTCTACTGAGAGGGAAGAATTTTTAGTGTGAGAACTAGAACTATCCTAGGAACAGCAGAACTTAGCTGTGCTGTCACTTTCCTTCAACAGAGTGTGTGAGGAGGAAGAGTTCTGCCCTTTGTGCGATGCTTGCTCTGGACAGCTCTGACAAATCTGATACAAATGAGAAATACCAATCCTTCGTATTCCTCTCTGTTACTATGTTCAGGCAAGAGCAAGGCTACTGTATTTGTTACTGTATAATCCTATGGTATGAAAGTCTTGGGGCTACAGCACTCACTGTGTCATGGCCTAGATGAGCTGTTCATGTGAGGTATGGTAGCCCATGTGAATACTGCAGTAAATATTAAAGGACATTCAAAGTCTAATCTATACTCTTTTAGTCTTCTGTTTGAAACTGGAGTCTATAGTAATGATGTATAATGAAGATGTAACAAAACAAGCTGCCCATGAACAGTAAAACACTAATTGGGACATCAACAGTGGGTGCAGTGTGCAGTACTCAGGTATGTGTGTTTGTCTAACATCAGTGTATTAAAATTACTGTTTTTCTTGAAGTATCATGTATGTGCCAGACACTCAGCTGCTTGTAACAACTTCTGAAATTTAGAACATTTTAATGTTTATACTGACCTGACCAGTGCTGTTATTTCAGAGGAATGGCTGTGGTGTTGTTCCATGAGGAAACTCCTCTGCATGTCAGCTTGTAGAGTATTTGGAATTACAAGCATTATGTGACTATTTGTCTTTCCAGTTCCTAGTCTTGTTTCAATTTGCTCTGTGTTAATAGTGGGTGAAACAGACCAACCTTGTAGTATTTAGCATGAATGACTAATTCAGAGAAATTATAAGGAGCAACTGCTGGCTGTTTTACTGTCAATATTCTTGTTCCAAATATTTGCAAACTAATCATAACGAGACTATTATAAAATGTTATCCTTATTGTTTTGGGGTTGCTCTTGCTCTGCAAGGAATTCTAAACATAAAGATGTCCTCCTCAGAAGAAGTTTGGGTTGTGGATGGTAGAGCTGGACATAGTAGTGTAGCTGACTGATGGAGGAATGGTGCATGCTCAGCCAAATAACAGAAAGGAATCTACAGTTGGTGCATTAACTTGGTATTGATAGGATATCAAAAAAACACAACCTGGAGCAGAGATTATTTTTGAGGCTACTCATTATGACCTAACATCCCTAAAATCCCAAAAAGATAGTCCTGGTTTGTATCAGAAACAGTGTGACCAGCAGGAGTAAGGAGGTGTTTGCCCCCCTGTACTTGACACTGGTAAGGCCACACTCAAACATGGCTGGTAGAGATGAGACACTATTGCAAGTTGCTGTGCACATGGGTATAAGACCAGACAGGGAGAAAAGAAGTGCCTTTACTGCTCTCCAGACAGACATCAATAAAGAAATAGTGCTATTTCTTGGTTGTATTTGGTGTGCTGCATCTGCTACTAGAGCTGCCATCTTATGTAGACTTTATGTAGACTTTAGTGCTATTTTGTAAGCAATAATCTTACAGAAGACAGATTGGAATATAGTCTTTGAGTACATTTATTTTGTCTTCAAGGGAGACTTTCCCAGATTCTGACTTATCATTCAAGTCCTTTGAATCTCAGTTCTAAAGGCTACTGCGCTCTTGGACTTGCTCTGTTCTTTGTTTTGAGATTTAGTGACAACGTTAAGACACAAGATAGTAGTTGGAAAATCTGCTTCCTACATCACATCTAACTAGTCAGAGTTTTGTCAGCTTCTGCTGAAAATTGCGAAGTACTTTGAGACAAGTTCCTTTGTGTTATACTATAATAAAGAAACATCTTTTTTAAAAAAATAAACTAGTTTTCTTAAATGTATTGTCTGGATTCAAAAGTCATAATTTGTCAGCATTAAGTGCTGTCAAAATGAACATGCGTGTTCTAGAAAGAATGAATACTGCCAAATGTGTGTCTGCCTCTAATGGGTGCTGTAGAAATATCTTGTGCTTCTGGGAGGCTGAGTGAAAATAGAGAAAAGCAAACTGGATCATGAGCTTTTCGGGAGGGAGGTAGAAGATGGTAGTGAGATCTGTTAACTGAGTGGCACATTAAGGTAGACAACTGAACTTGGTTTAGGGTATAGAGACTGGGAAGTTGTCTGGGTGTCCCTTTGTGTTTCTGTCGTTTAGTAAGGTATTGAGTATGTGTTTAACTCTCTGTATTTGTGATGAAGCCATGTTGAGTTGCTATATTCGTTTTTGAATGATGCAGAAATAATTTGCCATAGCTTGTAATCATACATTAACATTCAGAAAAATGACCCCCCAACACAGTCTGATAGTTGTCAACTTTTATTTTCATCTTTCTCAAAAGATATTATTTAAATGAGGCCTGTAACTGCTGTATATTTCATCAAGTTTAAAATAACTCAGCAAAATTAATCTTCTCCAGGCTTTTACAGCTTTAGACTAGAAATTCATACAGCATTTTTGCATTATGATTCCGTCAAAGCACATTGCTTCTATGCCCTCACAAACCAAGAAGAGTATTTATGTGATTTGCAAATTTGTTAATATTAGGATAATTTTACTTGAATTTTTAATTAGAAGTTCCTTTTGAAATGAGAGTTAAAGGCTAGATAAATGTTGTCCAATGAATTTTGAAAATATTCTCATGACACTGGTAATGCTTTAGATTTTAGATCTCGTTAACATGATCTTTGTGTTAGCAGCTCTGAAAACAAGCCAGTTTTTTTGAATGGACAGAACCCCATAAAATTGCTCAGGTATTTAAGAAAAAGCCTGATGTCTTTTTCCAGTCTGTTCAGTCTGAATGGAGAACTAACCTTTATAAACACAGTATCAATTATCACTTTCAGTTTTGAATTCATTCTTAAGCATTCCAAACCCAAAGGCAGAATTCTTTGTGCATTATCACCCTAAAAATAAACAAAACACAACAACAGATTCTGGAGCTCTGAGAAATGCTGTAAATATCTCGATCTTCTATTTATGTTTTGCATTCTTATAGGTTGATACAGCCAAACTGATTTTCTTCCTGATGTGTTATGAATTGAATTTCCTCCAAGACATTGTTTCATGATATGTGCTGTACTTCGGCTCGGGGTAGATTGTTATATGCAAACTATAACTCTCAAAAGCACACTCCGTTGACACTTCTTTAAGTACAGCTGCACTAGCAGTAATACATCTGCATGGGAAGAATCCACTAAACAATAAAATTATGTAAATTAGACTATAGGAAGATTACTCATAAGAAAATGCCTTGATATAAGCTTAGCATTTCCTATGTGGCTCATGGATTTTGTTAAAGTATGACAAACAATCCTGGCAGAAAGCACAAGAGAAATTAAGATCAAAGCCTAGACGTCAACTAAAAGAAAAGACGTATTTTCTGCCGATCAATTAACCATGTGCTTTGCTGCCAGCCTGCAGTCATAAACTAAATAGGAAATCACATTAGGCTGTTTCTACAATCACGATTAGAAATGGCACTTGTGATTAAAAAGTGGAAAAAAAATCCCTCTATATTGTTTTTTAATTGTTATTTTCAGCATTATTTTTCATCATTCATATTCAGATTAGTTGCTTAATTTTAGATGAGCAACCAAGTGTGTAATAAATGCATGAATTTCATTTGGTTTAAATGTCCCCATCTAATTATCCAGTGCTTTTGTGATGAATCTCAGATGTTAACAGCCTAATGGCAAAAAGAGGTTTCAGTAATTAAATTGTTAGCAAAATTATTGTAGAGCACATTGATACACCAAACACACTTAATTATAACTAGAAATAATCTGTAAAGGCTTTCAGAGTAGGAATGAGACTAAAAGCAAAAGAGTAACAATTTAGTACTGTATTTTCTGTCATCTCTCAGTAGTTTGTAGTGGCTTATTCTTGTCTCCAGCGTTGTTTGCCGTTTTATAGGGCACTGAGCTTTTGGTTTTCTGAATTCTATCAGCTTCTCTGAGTTTCTGAAGAACAGTACAGTACTGCTGGAACTGGCGTAACAGGGAACAGAAGACATTTCTCTGTCTGTTCCTCTAAGCTAGAGATGCAATAGTGGTAATCGCAAGCAGTAAATGACAGTTCCTCTCACAGTATTGCTTCTTCCTTTCTCATTGAAAGAAAAATGTGGGGTACTATGCTATGGAAAGGACAGCCATGATGTCCTTTTTATGTAGAATGGGAAGGTCAGTATGTTTTTGGATGAGAGATGTGGACTGGTGCCCAGTTATGAACTGTTGTGTTGACTTCCATAGCAGCAGGGAAGGATGAGTAGTGGACAAGAATGTTCCTTCTCATCTTCACAATGAGTATAGTTTAGTTTTTCAAGTAGAACATGTAATTACAGTCTAAAAAAAAAGAATGTAATTGGAATGATGGGGTTTTCTGCCTTCCTTGTTGCACTGCCAGCTTTTTTTCTCTCCCTACAGTTAAAGGAAAGGAGACAGAGTGTAAACCATGCCTGTGGTTCATCAAGTGATGTAAAAACACTTTCATCACATCTCCTGCTGCTTCTTTGTCATTTCTGTAGGTCCAACGGAATGTGATCTGCTGGTGTTTCCATCTTCATGCCTGCCACTGCCACCCCCCATGGTTATGCACTGCACATCTTTTTCTCTGAGTACAATCTCTCCTTGCATCCTTTGCCCCTGGCTCTCTTCTGTTGCTCTGACCTCAGTCATCATACTGCCAGTGTCACTGCTGGGTAACCTGAATTGGAAGCTGATGCTGCACAACATCCAAATTTGTTTGGGTGAGGTTGTCTCAACTTTCTGTTGTGTTTTGCTGACACGACTGATTGTGTAAGTCACATGAGGTCCTGAAAAGCAGCAGTGGTGTGAGGTCTGGTGAGGCAGATACGCCAAGGTACTTTACTGCAGTAGGTGAGGTGAGGAAACGCCAAGATCTGAAGAGCCTTGGCTGAGTGGCACATCGTGCATGCACGCTTGCATTAGGTTAATAGCTTGATTTAGCATAGGAAGGAATTTTCCTCTGAGTCATATTGGCAGGAATAAATGTGGCTCTTTCTTTCCTGTAGAGCATAGAGCCATGCCCATTTGGAAGGATGACTTGGGCATGTTTCACCTCATTTAATTTCTGCTAGACTGCTGCAACAGCTTTTTCATTCTTCCCATGTTTTCTTTCCCCCAATTCTTTGTCCTGTTTTCTTCTTTTCAGTGTACCACTCCCTTTTTTCCAGGCTTCTGTAAGTGTAACACTTGTTCTATATCTTTTGAGTAACATTCTGAAAAAATGCAGAAGAGAGGAGAAGGTTTTTTGCTTTAGATATTCCGAAAGGCTGATATTTGTTTTGGTATTCACCTACCTGGAATTAAACATCTCTTAGGTTGATTTTCTTAAATGTGAAGAACTGAGTCAAGTGACCCAGGTGATGTCTGTCTGTCTGAGGTTCTTAGCAGCTACTGTTAGTCTGTTTCTTGCTCTCTGAACCAATTCTGTGGGGTTTTTTTGAGGTGCATAAATTTTTCCATGACCTGTAATGCCCTGTCATGCGTGCAGGGATACTTAATGTATTTTGCATTCGTGTCTGTGTACAGCGCAGATTTTGGCTCTTACAGCATTTCCTTTATTGAGATAGTCCATGAATTTACTTGTGTTTTTGGAAGTGCCTGGAGAGAGGTTGCTACGTTGCATATTGAAACTCGAAAAGCTTTAATTTTCAAGACTTTGTTTCAAACAGGAACACAAGGGTTATGCTTTTATTTTAGCCCTGGGTTTTTTCCCCATTTGAGACATGGTGTATATTATAGGAGTTGGTAGTGAGTGTGCAGGCAATGTACTATAACATACACCAAGTCACAAATCTGTCATGAAGCTTGAAATCACAACAGCTGTTGTAATTGACCGGAATGTTCACTCCGTGTTTATTAAAACTTAGTTAGTTTTACTTTTTTTTTTGTTAGAACTGAATAATTGCTCATCACTAATGAGGCTCCCAAATCTTGTTTGGGGTCACTTCTTTGCTTGTATCAGGAGATACTCAAGTGGAGTTTGATCATGCTTGGCAGTGGGCTTTGAAATCCAGTTAGGCAATTATAGGTTAAATTCCACAGCTCAAAATAAACAGAGCAGCATCTTTCCTGGGAGCTATTTTCTAACAATGAAACCTGCAGAGTGCTGGCTAGCTGCAACAGGCAAAGCACAGATTGTTCATCAAGAATAAGAGTGATGCTGAAGTGTGCTCTTACACAGTGGAAGCCACTTATTCACTTATTTTGTGTAGGCTGCTATTTATACTTCCAGATGATCTACTGTCTGCAGTGAAGTATGCACCTAGCAGTTCAAAATGTGTGTTTTTCTCTCTCCAAGCAGCACTTCAGAGTGAGTTCAGTTCAGAAATTAACTGCTTTAAATGAAATGGTCTCTTAGAAATGTGAAATAGTTGATTGCCACGCCTTGACCTCTAGGTACCCAGAAGCTTTTGTTTGTGTAAAAGTGATCTTGTGCCTTTGCCGGTTGCTGCCTATGTGGTCACAGGCAACTTCACTTAGAGCAAGCCTAAAAATTCTTGTGTACAATTTGCACACATACAGAGACCTACAGGTGAAAAGATGAGTTAAGCACTGTTAAGAGTGGATCAGCATGTGTCACAGTCCACTTGGTAGTGAAGAAATGGAGTTGCAAACTGCCCGAGCTGCAGGTGGGTGCCAGCTGTATTTCACCTGGCAACACAAAGCTGAGCATGCTCTGCTCTTGAGAAGGGACAGCTTTTGATACTTCCAAGCTGTTAATCAGAGTAGCCATTGCAATCAAGTCATTTTTCAAATGGAAGTTTCCCCTTATCCTTCAGGATCTAAGATAATTTCAAGGTGCATAGCACCGACTTCAAAATGGAATCTGGGGAGTACATTTTTTAACCCTGGACTAGAGTTGCGCTGGTCCGAAGAAGCACTTTTTCTGCATGATGTAGTAAAACTTGGCAGCAGAACAGTTAACACAGGCAACTTTCAGGTGCCCTCTTTTTCATATTTATCTAATTCATTGATAAAATTGCTCTTCACTTGTTCCTTTGCTGGTGGTTGCCACAGAAAACGACCAAAATCAATTTGGTGCAGTTTTTCCTTACTCCTAGCCATGCTGGTCTCTCTGCCTGTTCCTTTTAGGCTCAGATTGACTGCATTACAAATCACATTCATTTCTTGAAAAAAGTACATAAAAAGATAACATCTAATTCAGTGTTTCAGTGTTTTGTAAAGGTGTACCAGTCTGAATAACTGCAGTGTCTGAGAGAAAGTCAAGTTTTCCTTACATTTCCTCTTACTTAAGATGTTTGTGGGTTTTAGTTTTATAGACCAGCCTTAACCTTTCCCATTCAAAGCGCTCTGGTCTCATGAGTAGACAATTTCTTCTGGATGTAATAGAATAGCTTTTAAGGAGAAATTCTTGTGCACTAACCTTTTGACCAGCTTTCTTTATTTTCTTTAATATTTGTTTCCTATTGAATATCAAGCTCTCACTGAACTGTGTGGGATGTCAAATAGGCTTTGCCTCTTGATTCCTCTTTGGAATATGTTAGTCTAGCCTTAGCAATTAGCATCCTAGGTCTCTGACCAACTGTGATGAAGTACTGCATCACGTTGGACATAGTAGTGTAGCTGACTGATGGAGGAATGGTGCATCTTCAGCCAAATTGTCAAATAATAGAAAGGAATCCACAGTTGGTGCTGTAACTTGGTATTGATAGGATATCAAAAAAACACAACCTTTTTGAGGCTACTCATTATTACCTAACATCCCTAAAATCCCCAAAAGATAGTCCTAGTTTGTATCAGAAACAGTGTGACCAGCAGGAGTAAGGACATGTTTGCCCCCCTGTACTTGACACTGGTGAGGCCACACTCAAACACTATGCTCGGCTTAGGACCCATCACTACAAGGACATTGAGGTGCTGAAGTGGGTCCAGAGAAGGGCACGAAGCTGGTGAAGTCTTGAGAACAGGTGATATGACAAATGACTGAGAGAACTGTGACTATTTAGTCTGGAGGAAAAGGAATTTCTGTATAGAGAGTTGGGTATTAATCTCTCCTCCCAAGTAACATGCTGTAGGACAAGAGGAAATGGCCTCAAGTTGTGCTGCGGAGGTTTAGGTTGGATATTATGTGAAATTTCATCACCAAAAGTTTTGTCAAGCATTAGACCAGGCTGCTTATGGGTAGAGGTATTTCAAAGCCGTGTATGATACGGTGCTTAGGGTTGTCATTTAATGATAGACTTGGTAATGTTGTGTTTACTGTTAGACTCTGATCTGAAAGGTCTCCTCCAACTGAAACAGTTCTGTGAGTTCATGATTCAGTGAAATGCGCATTCCGGCAAATGCATATTTTAAATATTTTAAAACAGGTTTTGAATGTTAATCCTCCCTGCAGCATGAGCGTTTCTTCAGTCATTCTGATAAGGCTGTATCAAATATTTTGGTGATGGCATTTCTTAAGCGTCTCAAGAATGAGGTGATGTTTACTAATTAGGATCTCTTCTGCTTAGCTCATGTACTGTAACCAAAGATCCAGTTTCTTGTTCTTCCCAGATAAACCAAACAACTGTCTTATTTTATCCCCTCCTAAGAAAATTCACAAACATTTTTTAAAGGAGCTTTAAGTATCATTTTGATTCCCTCTGAAATGACTACCAGGGTGCTAAATCTTAGCACATCTCATCTCACTTTTCTTAATAGCATGGGGAAAAGGAAGAAAGAAATCCTGAGGTCTCATGAAGGATTTTGGTAACTTTTAAACTCCTTTTCAAGATAAAGTCATAATATGGTGGTAATAAATTAAGAAAATGCCTGTTCTTTGAGACTGTATGCTTCAGCAAATTAAAAGTGCAAAAACTGCCTGCTGCATTAATATGTAGTTGAAAATAAAATCAGTTGCCTAGGTCTTTTAAGATCAACTCGCTGGAACCTGTTGCTACCGATGCCAAGGTGTGTGTTTGTTTTAGTAGTTTTACCTCTTAGGCTTCAGAGACAGATATTTACTGTCAGGCATTATGGTTTACAAGGATTCCCCCCCCACACACACACACCCTGAGAACCTGGCTTCCAATAAGGCTTTGCCTGCTTGGGCTAGTGGTACGCAGAGGGGTAGCAGTGCACTGACCAAATAGGAAGCACTATTTCAACAAGAAAAGGAAACACATGATGGGCACAGTGTGTTTGATGCCTTCCTGTTGGATTTGGAAAATATTTGCTGGAGAAAAATATGCCAGGCCTTGCAGCTGACTGTTTATTCCCTGTTTTTATTTCCACTGTTAATTTTTTACCTTCTGCCAAGATCTTAATATCCTGAAAGTCACAAAGATCCAGTCTTCTCATTTCATCTGTCTAATGTTTTTCTTTTCTTTCCAGCCACTCTGGAAAAGTGATTTCCAGTCACTCACCTCTGGTTCAAACGTCTCCTGACTTCTTCCTCTTTATAGGACAACCTGAACAGCCTCCCTTACCTTAGCTTGCTGTCTCCTTTTGCAGTATTTAAGCTTTTTTTGATGTATGTATAAGTATTACTTGGGATTTCTTTATATTGGGTAAAACAAAGCAAAACTAACTACTGCCCTCTTGCAAGAATTCTCCATGCCATCCTGCTTTTTGTCTTCCTTTGCTTGTAGTTTTTTTCAATGGATCTATGCCAGATACCATAATGTGACTTAGTTTACAGCACTTGGTCCAGAGAAGAGTTGCTCCACGAGGAGTCCTGGTGCTGTTTACTCAGTCTGAAGAGCTGTGTGGTAGACTTCTGAGGAACCTATCAATGAAGAAGAAAGGGAGGGGTAGGAGAGGGACTGTGCTGTTCTCCAAGATAAAGCTAAAATAAGTCCTCGTTTGAGCACTAAAGGTCATGAAGGCTGTGGTAAAACAGCAGCCACACTTACTCTCTAGTAGTCATCGATTGCCATAGGAACTGTAAGTGTAACAGCTCTTCTGTTAATTTTCATTGCCATCCTTAGTGCTGAATTAACAGCGAGTATCAGACACCGCAAGGCTATTACTGAAGTTACTTCAGTGTAACAGCAATTACTGTGACCCTGAAGGAATGCTTCTTTCTTACCCCCCCACCAGAGTCTTTTTATGTTGTTCACGTTGACCTTAGGATGCTGAGAGCGGGTACAGCAACCGCATGCGGGAGCCCTGCAATCGTTCTGCCTGCTGCTGCCATCTCCTGGCTGCAACCGACTCCACGAACGGCCAGGTTGCTTTTCCTTCTGTAGCTTCAGAAGCACTGACAGGACAGAGTCATGCTTTGGGGAACTACAGGCCCTACAGTATTTCCAGACCAATGTGTATATGGGCTGTTGATGATCATGGTGTAAGTACAGCCGCACATAAATCCCACTGCCTGACACACAGACCACACAATTCTGTATTTATTAAATATGGAAATTAAAAACCCACAAACCAATAAGTGCCAGATCCTTCCAATATGCTTGCATTGCTGTAGTCCATCCTTTGAACATAAGGTCTTATCTAACTGTCTGCACCCTTTCTATTTGCCATAGTTCATGTTCCAACCGGCAATCTTTACCAGTTCATTCCGCAGAGAAGGTCATCTTTATTAAATGTATGGTTCTAGAATAAATATATATATATCTTCTGTGTAATTATAACTGGTATGTAGGAGTCAGGTTTTTTTGAACACAATTCTGTTGAGGCAGATGTCTGGAACTTTCTTTAGTTTTATGTCAAAGACACATGGCTCACTGCTTGTCTAAATTTGCTCTCTCCAATTTGCATCTGAGCAAGGATTTGGTCAGAAGTGGTTGTTGTTAGAACTCACAGGTGTAGTACTCTGGGAAATTCCTGATGGATATTAGTGATTATAGTGACTTAAGGCAACCACACAGACGTTACAGAAAAAAACTACAAACTAATTTTCAAACTCAGAATTGCTTTAAAAAGCATAAAGATAGGTATCACTGAAGGCTTGTACTAGGGAGTGTTTAACATTAAACTCCACTAATGCTTGCGGCAGTAAAAATGATAAGAGCCAGTTACAAGTCAGGTGTAAGTTAAGATCGCAGAGTGTCTTGTACATCAGTACTGGCTTTTGTTGATCATTTACCTCTCTTTTGCAGAAAATGGCAAGAGTTTTCTCTGGTGCATCTCCAGAATAAAAAATTACTTCGAATTTGCAGACGCGTGCTGTTGGGTCTTCCTCACATTTACCAGGGTGTCTTACCAGTGTGAGCTGAATAGTTGTTGCTGCTTTGGCTTTACAGGCTTGTTCGGTTTTTGTGCTGGTTTTGCCTTTTCATTTCCTGTGATGCTACCGTGAGGAGGCTGCTACCTTGTCACACTGATGTTACCCAGTTGCTTCACTGCACTGACCTGTGGCTGAGGAACACTGGGGCTGATCAGGGGAGACAATACCAGTTACATTTGGTTGTCCTTTCAAAAACAGTTTGAATGTAGCCGGATCAAGTAGATGCCCAACTGTTGAGCTCTAATCTTACACAAACCAGCCTGTCAGGGGACAGGTCCTTCATCCTCCTGCTGAAACTGCCAAGGGACAGCCGGCTCAACCTCCAGTCTTCAGTCTCGGTGCTGGTTGGTTAAGCAGGAACAGCAGCAGCGAGGGAGAGGAATGAAAACAACCCCAAGCCTCTTCAGAAAATATAACAAGAGGAAATAGGGATTTCTATTTCATACAGGGCAGTGCATCTCAAGATCTACATTCAGGCCGTGAGAAGCCCTTAGGAAGGGGGCATGCAGTGCAAAAACCTCCCAGTAACCATCCCCACATTACCCTTTGAGTAGAGGCGGCTCGCGAGTGCAGCTACATGACTCTTTCTGCCTTACAGGTCCCTCTGCTGGCCTTGTTACTCCATCGAGTATTTTCAAATAACTTTGCGGTTGCCCTTCTGTGTGTTAGCAGCAGCATCAGTGCTGCAGGCATGGTGAGAACGAACCCCAACAGCAGCAGTCTCTTGCCCAGGTTCGGGTCTGAGGAGAGAGCAAGTCTGAACTGGTCAGAACAGCTAGGTGATGGTAACTGAACACTTCTGTGTGTTAGCCCAGGACGAAGATACAGATTTCTCAGAGCAGAATTTACTGTTTAGAAAAAAACAAGTGATATACATTTGAGCTATTGTTTATTATAGTTTCAGCTTATTATGTTTGCCAAATAGACCTCTATTCGCAGACAATGTGCCTAACTAATTTGAGATGAAAAAATTACTGTACCCAATCTTTGTTCTTTTTCTTATCTTTTCCTAGTGATGATTGTTTATTTGCTTTGTATCTCAATTCAGGAGTACTTAATTTTCATTCTTTGACTTTATATTCAAAGCTGGTGTCATAGAGCCCAGATTATTCAGTTTATGGAGTTGTGTGGCATCTTTCTCACCCTCAACCTGAATGAATTCCTCTTTTCTACAGCTGAACAAACAGAAGGCCATATCCATCAATAATGGTCTTGAGCTCATATGACCTAAACAGTACTGAAATAAAATGGATTTGTATTTATGGGACAAGAAGTCATCTCAGATATTCTGTTAACCTTCTAGTTCAGTTTTTTCATTACTTAAATGCAGGTTATATGGGAATGGACTTAGCAAGCTAAATCCTAAACAAGAAACTCCTGTCTGAAATTGTCGTGGCATTTGTTTGTGGGTTTTCTTTTGGTTTGTTCTTTCTTTTATCTGCCTATAAAACTGTGGTAGTGGAATGCTGCCAGATTTATTGTCAAATAAGGGTACTGGGACAAATCATGGTCTTGGTCCCCCACTACTTTTGCCTTAGAAAACCTTAGGTGTATCTGTTGCTCTTTTTGTTTTTATTAGTAAAACCACCATCTGGGCTGATACATATAGACTACAGTAAATGCATTTCAGTTGCCAAATTTGGATTAAAACCCACTGTTACCTGAAGCAAGCTTGAGATTTGCAGGTTATCAGATGTCCTTGTGCTTTTCAATGTGCTAACCCAGATTTTTGTATGAAGTCTGCTTTCAATCTCATTGAACAGAAGTTATGTAGAGGGAAAGAAGACAAACGGAAAGAAAACCCCTGTGACATCAAGCTGATTTTGACTGAGTGAAGTAGGTTTTAGTGGTGTACTGAAAGACCCTATTTACATATACTGTTTATTTATCTAATCAAATAGAAAAAACACAGCCTTGTGTTCAAATCCAAAAGTTGTAGCTGCGTTCCCAAGGATACTGGAATCCAGTAGGATCACAGGCAAGTAATTTTACATCTTCACACCAAATCTCTGAGTATTCTACATTGCTCTCAGGTTTGTGCTTCCCTCTTTGTTCTGCTTGCAGAGAGGATTTTGTCCCTTCCTATCAGCTGTACACTGCCTGCTGCTCCTCTAAATGAAGGTATTGTGCAAGGGAGCTTTGGCAGTCTTGGAATACAGTGTGGATTACTAAACTTCAAAGTGGAGTTAAATCCCACGCACAAAAGAAAGCTGGGTATATTTTATTCCAGTCGTGTTTCACAGATGTGTTTTTGTAAGAAGGCAGAATTCTCATCGCTTATATATGCATTGATTTTGAACGTATAGTAACAACACTCACCTTGGTGGTACCCTGTGCAGTGTCTGCTCCTTTGGCAGTTATAGAGCATCTTCAATCTCTAGTTTTTACAGCACTGTTATGTAGAAATAAGAGATGATAGTTTTTTTATAGGGAGTTTTTTCAGTATGAAGATAAGCTAGAAGTAAACTTTTACAGCAGCCTTTTTATTTTATTTATGATTCTTGAATTATTTTGTTTTGTTTTAATATAGTATTATTTTTTAATCTTTTTTATATTATATTGCCATAAATATTCTGGCTATGCATTACATTTCAGTGAAACATATGATGTATTTATTACACAGCTAAAGATCAATTAGAGTGGTTTGTTTTGCTTTCTTCCCAGCTGTATTGTCAGAATCAGTATCTGAGGCTGTTTGAAATCTCTTGGATGTCATAAAGGGCTGCACAATTAGCTGGGGCTTTACACCATCACCTTACAAAGCACCAATAACAGGAGAATATCACAGTTACTTTTCTGTGTGTGTGCTCAGTTTTTATGTGATTTTCTAAAGCAAAAAACCCTAACCCAAACAAGTCTGTACTCCCACCCCTTCCAGCACAATGAGCTGTTTTTCTGGATGCATGGATCTACTGTAAAATTATAGTTCCAAGAAAGCAGATTCTTTCAATATGATATATTTATTCTAGACTACTGCTATTAACACCAAGTATTTTGTAACTTCTTAACTCTCTAAGGAGAGAATCTAAGAAACTCCTGTCATTTTTAAGATCTGGTAAATAATATTTCTAGGAACAGCCTTGTCTAATTAATATTATTCCGTGTATTAAAAATACTGTTGTTATGCAAACTTGTCTACACATTTGTTATTTGCAAGTTTTTGATAAGGAATAACAAACTGTTTTGCATATAGACCTGAACCTATAATTAAAATCTAAGACTGAATTAAAATGAAATGTTAAGTAGACTACAGAAGCTGTGGCAGGCAAAAAATACATTCATCTCTGCCCCCCTATTATGAAATAAATTCAAAAGCTCAATAGCTCGTGTGCTTTCCGAATGAGACTTATGGTTCAGCTTTTAAAATATTATACTTTAAATATTGTAGTTCTCACTGTATAGTCATATATGTATCATCTACTACATATTTTGTAATTCCTTATTTCACACTTCTTAAGCTCTTTTCCACTTTTTAAGGATTAAAAAATTTAAACCTTTATGGGTATAGCTGCCTTGAATTTCGTTTCAACTTAAAACACCAGGGAGATGCCCTGCAAGCAGTGGTTAGTTGAGCACAGTCTGTTGCCATAAAGATAAACTGCACAGGTTTCCCAGCAATGAAGGTCAAAGGACACATGCATAGCTATTTATTTGCTTTTAAAACAAAAAGAATATGATTTATGTAGGATATTAGCTAATGTCATAGTGTGGAGCGGTGCAGGTGCAGCCATGGGAGCCTGACCCCCTGCTAATCCCCCCAAGTGCAGCAGGCACACATGCCATGGCTTTGTTGTTGCTATTCTGCTGTTCCACTCGTTTTGTGCAGTGCATTGAGTGGTGAGGCTGAGTGTCCTTGGAGGGGTTTTCAAGCTTCTGATTAGATTTGAATTGAGCAAATTACTGATGCTTGGGTCATGCATTTGGACGGAGTTAATGATACCCTGAGTTGCTTTTATTCTTCATTATATTAATGTGTTAGCTTGCTTAGGTTTGATGATGATTTCACTTGATTTTGCATTAAACTTTTGCTGGAAATACTTCCTCAGCCTCCCACCCGTCTGTCAGTGCGGAACACCCTGAGCAGCCAGAGCTGGAGTGATGGGCACTGCAAGAGATTCATACAAATGGGCCGGGCTCAATCTACACACTCTTCAGGGAAATGAACTGATGCTGATATTTCTGAGATGTGACTGTAATTGCTAAAAACGCATCTTCACAGTAACTTCACAACATTATTAGGGTTGTTCCCCTGCCTTACATGCACTCTGAACGAGGCAAGATTCACAGATGTCCTGCCTCATAAAAGCAGTCGAAAGGAGCACACTGATTCTTAGGTCTGTCTACTCTCTTTCCTGTATTGTAGAGAGAATAGGTGTTTTGTAGCAGATTACAAACAGCCATCTCTTTCTTGGTCTTTCAGCACTCTCCTCATGCTGTTTTGTTTTATGCTACTGTTTGGCTTAATTTGAAGCAGCAAGTTCATTCCTTGTGTGCTAACAGGGTGTCAGCCTCAGCTGAGATGAAGCTAAGTAGCAAACTTTACAATTTGCAAGAAAGAAATTAATTCCTTTGCTTGATGCTGTTTGAACAGAAATACGGGCTGTATTTCTACTGGAAAAATAATAGAATAATGGTATTTTAACACTGTTCAAAATAACAGTGAAAAAAACCCTAGGAACAAATGAAGTACCTAAACCTAAATAAGAGAGATGATTTTACTTGATGAAACAAGTAGTGATGATTCACATCAGAGTCCACCTGTGAGATTAACGGAATAGGTGTGCACATAAAGGAGATTTAAAATGTGGGATATTTGCTCATGTGGTAAAGAAAGAGAAGTCTTATTATATTTGTAATGCTTTCCACAGAAGGGCAGAAAAAACATCCTTCCTCCCGAACTATAAAATCTGTTATCGGCATACCTAGTTATATCAGAGTCGTGTAGTTATTCTCCCTTACCACGGTAATAAGAAGTATTTTTATAGGGTGCGTTAGAACACAGACGTTTGTAAGGGGCAGTAGACACCCCTAGAGGGAGCCCGAAGTCTTCCTCTCTGCAGTGGTTCCCTGACACGGGTGTGAAGCGGCTCCCTGCAGTAAACTCCTCTTTTCTTCTGGCACGGGATTTATTAGTGCAGTCGGCTGGGGTACTCAAAAATGTATTTCACAGTGTACATGTGGAACGATGTCCCATGTGGCGGAGGGGACTGTGTGTGTCCTGGCACAACACTCTGTGCTGGGCAGGGGGAACGGTGGGGTGTGTTTGTTGGGTGAACTTTGTAGAGTTGGGTTGATAGTTGGAGTCGATGATCCCAAGGGTCTTTTCCAACCAGAGTGATTCTGTATGTGTCCGTGTCCTGCTTGCGGTTGTGATCAGGGAAAGGAGATGTTCCTCTCTTAACTTCATAAAAGTAAAATCTGGTTTTGGCTTTCAAATACAGCCTTAGACATTGGGATAGTCTTCCCAGGGAAGTGGTGGTTTCTGCAACTATAGAAGGTTTTAAGGCTCAGATAGGCAGGGCACTGGACTGTCTCATTTCAACTGAATTTCTTTAATTTATTAATTGATCATCCTTAGGGTCACCAAACTTGTCTGTGATTAACAATTTCCTTGATGTCTTCCTTCTTCTTGAAAGCTAAATATGCAATTGTAGTTTGTGAATGTTTGTATTTTCTGTTTACTCCAGAAAATGAGGAAAAATCTTACTTATCATAATTTTCTCCCTTCTCTGTAAGTAGAAGGTGATAAAATGATTTTGTTCTACTCCTGTCCACTCTTTTAGTCTTAGCATTCCAATCCTGCAGCTTATTCACATGGTCTTTGCATTGTAAGCCCAACCTTTTATCCCACAAGCAAATTTTGTGATAACTTCACTATAAAATGTGTGTCCTTCTGGGAACGTCATGCTACGCACTCAGCGAAATGTCTCTCAATACCTTAGCGAATCAGCAAAATATTTTAAGAAACACTTTATTTCTGTGAACCAAATACCCTGATGGTTATTTGATTTGTCACAGCTATAGGGTTTCTCCTGTAGCCCTACTGACCTTCACATGCTATTGTGTTGCAAACCAACTCTTTGTGTTAATAAATCGGGAAAAGTGCTTAATTAACAAGAAATGATCCTATTTTGAAAACAAGTGCACTGACCTGATAAAGCCTACTTTCTGTAAGCTGGTGGTCTAAGCATTCTAACCCATGTTTTGAAAATACATCAGCACACAGAAGGGTCTTTAATCAAAAAGGTATCAAACTGCTTTCATGAGGACATCACACTTAGGAGTGGACCTGAGTCTCTCAACTGCTGAGTGTTGCAGAAATAAGCAGGTTATGAAAGGCTTTTTTCCCGAGAAAAATATACACACTATTTAGTCATAAGTCATTATGTCAGTAATAAGTCTCACTATACCACAAGAAATCAAAAGAACACAAAGTGAATTACTTTTCCCCTCCTCCCATGTACTCCTGAGCCATGTTAAAAATGCCAGGTCCTGTAGTTGAGTGATGCAAAAGCTACTGTCACAACCTTTTGTTCCCTAGGTGCAAATTAATCCTTTGTAATGTAATTGAAGGAAATCGATGACATTATTTGCTGTATTCCAGCAGGAGGGAATGCAGAGTTACCACTCCCAATTGTGTGAAGGTTTAGGTCAGCAAAGATTTAAGTAATTTACTTAGTTTGTGAACTTTGCTAGTCTGTTTTGGTATTTTTCTGCTTTGTGTGTTTCTCTTAACACTTTACAGTGTGCTTCTGCCTCCGTGAGGCAAAACACCCCTGATGTAAAAGTGGAAAAGTTATCCTAGCGGTTACTGCTACTGCTATGAAAACAATGTTAAGATGTAGAAACGAGACAGAACAATATGAATTTGATTGTATTTCACTGAATGAAGTGTAAACATTATCATGGCTTTCAATATGAAAGAACTGCTATTAATAATCTGGAAGTTTTCTGTCTTGCAAAACTTTCTTCAAATGGTTGATACCAGCTGTGAATAAATACTGCCTTCTTTCAGTGCCTGGCTTCTACTCCTCAGCAAATAAACTTAGAACATTTGATACGAGATTAGAGGGGAATTAATCATATTTGGAGTATAGAAATATGTTATTAATCATTCCAAGCATATAAATTACTCTTTTAGCTTGAAAGTATGTATAAATGTGCATCTTACTCAGGCAAATAGTAAGAAAGACCCCACAGCACACTAAGCCAAGATAGAACAAAATACCTGATTTACTAAGTATGATTCTTGTAACAGCATTTCTGAACTTCATGTGCTAAACACCTTCTCTTGACCTTGAATTGACCTTGAAGTTTATGAGTGAAAGGTAAGAATTACACAACAGCTGAAATATGCAGACAGGACCTTACTGCCTAGAAAGGACTGCTGTCCTGTGTTTTGTTTCAATTAATGCACTTCACTTTTATGAAACTTAACATTGTCCTATTGGAAAGAGTGCCCAGAGCTAATGTGCAGAAATCTCTGACGAAGCGAGGGGCAAGCATAGTATCATCAAACTTGAAGCTCCCAGTCATTTGTGAGCCAGTAAGGCAACTGTATTGCGTTTGCTGTACATTGCAGCTATTTGTTCTGAAGGCAAAAATTAAATATGGGCATAAGATGTAATTTGGACAGTGGTCACAGGCATCCTTGAATATTTAAACTGATACTTCAATTTCTCAGTATTTTGTACAAAAAAAGGGACCTTATATTTCTGTTTAAACAGAAAACCCAGCAAAAAACCCCACCAACCCCAAATCTATTGCAGTGCTCTTCTATTGTACTAAATGAAGCAGTAGGCAATAAATTCCCATACATGATGACACTTCGAGAGCTGGGACACCCAGGCATGCATACAGAGCTTTACAAGAATACTTTGTTGTCGGTACTTCCTGTTGATGTAGAATCGCAAAGAAAAGCAGGCGGTGTGTGACATACATGCTTGGTGATAAAGCAGGCATCCTTCGGATCCTGTTTTACTCTTTGTGCTGGCCACAACCACCTGCTTTTTCATGAGCTGACTGCTCAAGTGTAGTTCCTATTTTTCTGCTGTTTTCAGATTGAGACCTTGGAATAAGTCACACACAGTGTTTGCATCAGGAGCACAGTGATACTTATATCCACTTATCTCACAGGTGTGATATGGGAAGATGCTGATATTTGAAAGGTATTTTTTAGATTAGAAGGGCTGTGGCATTAAGTCTGTTTCTCTTGGGCAGTATCAAATGTGCTTTCTGTTCTGTCTTGATCACAGCAGTAAGGACTGTGAAGACTATAGGAATTCAGAGCCTTTGCTTTGAGCAGCAGGTGTTAGGTTGCTGTGTCTTTCACAAACAGATGTTTTAGCTGTAGAAGAAAGACCAAATGTGTATTTCCCCCCACTGGATGCATTTTAAATCTAAATACTTAAATGGATGGAAATACTATTTCTATATTAAAATGGGAACGTTATCGTTAAAATATTAGCGAGCGATAAAACTGTTCTTTAGGTGCTTCCTCACAACACAGACAGCATCTTTTTATGGTTTCTATAAATTAGGTGTGAATGCTGTTTAGAAATGATAACACAATGAGTTCCTTTGCCCAGATGGTTTTTCTGGGAATTACAGGAGGTTTTTATAGGCAGAATACAATCCATCTCTTCAGTACTGCCACATTTGAGTTTCTTGCTACCTTAAAAATTTGTTACACTGCTGCTGAATGCTTCATGGACCTTAAGGTAAATTATGACATCTCAGAAATGATTCTTTTTCATACTTTCCATAAAAACAGTTATCTGTGCATAAAGGAATTTCCAATTGGGGGGAAAAAATCTTTTCCCTGAGGCTCATGTTGCAGTGTATTCTAATGAGCTGGGTGACCATCCCTGACCTTTGCAGCTCAAAGTGACTCCTCACAGTACAACAGGCAAGCTTTAAATCAAGCCCTGAGAGTCAATTTTATTGTAGTGGAGTACCAAGGAAATAATTTTACTGTTATATAACATGTCTCTAGCGCTGTCATGATTCCCTGCATGCTTTTCATTACTTTATGCTTGCTCTGTTGTTTGGAAGATGCAATGGGAGACTTCCTTCTAGAGCTTCCAAACATGTTCTCAGTGGGTCCAAAAATTCAACTTCTAATTGCGAAACCTCTAATGAAATTGACCCAAAGCCAGGACTTCAAGTGGAAAGGTTCTTGTAGCCTAAAGGAAAACTGATACCTCCTTGTGTATTCAGAAGCCCATCTTACCGTGACTCAGCTTTGGCCCTGGTTACATCTGGGACTGACACTGGAGAGTCCAGCAGTAGAGCTTCTCAAAGTTTGAGGCTGCATCGCTTTGTTTTCCTTGTAAATACATCCATTCCATCCCACAACAAAGTGGGAATTTTTCTGAATTCTAATTGTTTGGCAGCATGACAGCGATCCATCTACTTGTTTTCTGAACTTCACATATGATCCGGTCTTAGTTTCTACTGCATGTTAATATCACCATATGAGAGAAATAAAACCCCGAGAAAGGCTAAGTGCCTTTTCCAAGACCACACAACGACTCAGTAGCAGAACAGGGATAAAACCACAAGAATTCCTGTCTCGTTATTAGATTTTTTAAGGCATTTTGGAGGGCCTTATCCAGACATGGAAGGAATGGATTATGTAAAAAGTCAATTTTAAGCATGTCTCAAGTGTGATTTACACTAAGCTGTTCTACAGTGTGGTATCGTCAGGTGTTTGATGGCACCATCTACCTGCTGGCATTCTTTCAACTGCTTTTTCCAGACATTTGGTGCTACTGTGCTTCTGTTAATAAGGAAAAGCTGAGGTAAAGGAGTCAGTGGTAGCTACAGGAGATAGTTAAACCACATGCCTCGTTCTTAGTAGCATTCTCACCATTTAGTCCTTTAAGGGAGTGACTGTGAAACACAGAACACAACTTCTAGCAGTGTTATTAGGCAGGTGCTGTAGATTACCGGTTCTTTTGTAAGTAGATGTGGCATATTGTTGTGGGTAGAGCTGCTCATTGAGGCAAAATATAGTATAACAATTTGTTGAAAAGTTTCTATCAATTTCTGTCTCCTTGGATGGGAATAATAGATTTGGGAGTTGCGAAGAAGCAGAAGTAAATGCTCAGCATCATATGCTTTCAAAAAAATATTGGTAGTGTCTTTAAGAGCCTGTTCAATCTGAAACACTGCATTCATCTTCATCAGTATGAAGTGCTAAAGTGTATGATTGTCCTTGACTTTTGCTCTGAAATGGTGTAAGTGACAAACTAAAGAGAATTAGCCCTGTTCCTCTGTTGTTTTGGTAAGTTGTTGTAGCAGTGGTGTACGGTAGACTTCCCTAATTAAAACCAAACAAATACACAAAGAACTGAAATGATGGCATCATTTAGAGTACCCATGTGATTTGGAGAGCAGATTGTATGTAACCTAATGGAAAGTTTAACAAGCCAGCTCTTCCTCGGTCTGCTGCACAAGCGGCCTGGGAACTGGCGGGCTGTCACAACAGAACCTGGCACTGGTGAGTGCTTGGCCAGATTAATTGACTATAAGATTTATGCCTTACAGCTACTTTTCCCCCCCCTTTGTTAACAGCAGCATATATAAACTGCATCTTTAAGTTCCAGAAGCTCAAGCATGAGATCTGTCCTGCTGTATCTTTTGCAGACTTTTAACTCAGAATCCTTTGAACTGGGAAAAGGAAATCACATGTTGTTTCTGGCCTGGCTTACCTGTCAGCAATCAAAATGAGTTCAGAGAGCTCAAAATTTGTAATAATAGATGGATTTTAAGTTGTTGGTACCTTTTGCTTTTTAGATGAGCTTTGATTTTTAATAGAGCAAAGGAATTTACTCAAGGTACCCTAAGAAATAGTGCCCTCTGGGTTTTTCATTATCTGTAGTTCAGATGGGCACGGTGGTGTGCCATTTCCTCTGCTATGCAGACTGAGAGGATTTTTTCTGCTGTGCCTTTACTGGAAGAATTCCTAGCCAAATTTTCTTTATTCTTGAAAGACTGATTCCCTTCCCCGGCTGCTTTGGTCTGAGTGCAGATGCTAACTCAGCACTGGCAGGCTCCCCTTAGCAGGAACGCATTCCTTCCTTTACGGGATTTGACACCAGGAGAGCAACTGGCAGTCCAGGCAGGTCCCAGAGGACCGATAGTTCTTTCAGGGAGATGCACTTTGATGGTGAGAAAGTAGCCTGTTTTGTTAAGCTGTCCAGATGATTAGGTTGATGTCTTGACTGAGCAGCACACTGCTCACCAAGCCAAGTACCTGTTTCCCAAGCCACTGACTGACAAAGTAGAAGCATTTTTCCTATCAGAACAAAGATTAAGTTATGGAAACGTTTGCTATGAGAAGGATTTTGGTATTGGTTTAAAAAGCCTGAGCTCTATCAGTCTCTTTAGAGAAACTGCTGACCTGTTATAATTTTGAGATTTTATGTGTTTTTCTAAAACACCAACAGGAAATACTGTGAACTTAATTCGGGCCATTAGGAACTATGTAGCCACTGAAATGGCAGTACTCTTTCATTAATATGGAAAGATTTTCTTATTTAATTGAGAAATGAAAGGAAAATGTAGGCAATATAAGGAGTTGTTGCAGCTAAAATGTCAGTTGTCCCAATTACTGTAATCTTAGAGAATTCTCACATCCTTGACTTAATAGCAAAGTATGGCTCTGAAATGTTTTTTCTATCACTTCTTTTTTTAATTGGAATGTCAAGTCAAAAGCCCATATGACTGGAACAAAGTGTTTCAGTATAATCACATATTATATGCAAGCTATATTTATCAGCGTCTTTGAACAGTGAGATTTTATAGCAACTAGCTTTCCTGCTCAAAAGACATGCTCAGAAGTGTTTGATACAACTGAAGGGTTAAAATTTGCCTTGTGATTTAGTTAAAAGGATTCCAAACCAACCAGCCCAACAAACAAGAAACCACATAATAGGGCTGTGACTCTGGTTTTGAACTTCCTATGAAACTGTAAAAATAAAAATAATTGTGAGGGTAGGCAACAAGACCGAGATCCTCCATCACCACTCACAGCAAGGTGTGTTTTTTGTGCTTGCTTTTTACCTTGACTGTCACCTTGACTGTCCAACTGCCTGAATTCAGATGCCTGCTTGGAAAGCAGGAGTTACATGTGGGACCTCCTCCAAGAAGCAAACTGGATCTCTGTCTCTCAGTTCTTGCTAAAAGGCTTTCAGGAGAAAGTTGGCTGGGATCTTGAAGTGATACTCCTTTTCTGGGACATCTCTGCTTTAAAAGGAAAGCTGCTGTGACTGCATTTTGAAAGAAGCTGACCTGTATTGGTGCAGCTTAGTTATATACAGAGTGCATCTTAGGTATGTACAGAGTAGAGTGATTGGGATGCTGCTCTGCCTGATTCCTAGGCTAGTCAGGGGTCTGGCTCAACAGAAGCTCTGCGTAGTTTGGTCCAAAGATTGTGTGGTTTACACAAAGACTGACTGACTTTTGGGCTCCTGTAGCATCCTCAGACACAAAGGAGAGTGCTTGGTGAGTTGTGGTGCTGCTTAAGCTGTGTTGAACATTCAAACAACCTTTTATTGAAAGCTTAGAGATTGAAAAGCTTAAATTACTTGTATTGGACCTGATCTGTGACATGACTGAGCATTGGATTCCCCATGTTGTGCAGAACTACTCATTCTCCCTTAATTCTTAAATATTTGCTATGTCAACCTAGGCACGAGTGGCTGTGATTGCTGTCTCCCTATGTCCCAATGTCCTTCACCATTGTATAGTCTACAGGAGATACTGACTTGGGAAGTTGTGGTATTTCACTGGATTTTTGAAGCAGACTTAAAAGTGTATTATGAGACTGCTGCAATTTTTATTAACGCTAATATTTTGGTTATTCTTGTTCTGTTCCTCATTTTCTATGGATTCATGGAGTTCAAGATTAGAGGAGGCAAACCGGTCATAGCATTCAACTACAGGAATATGAGAATCAATAAATGTCGGTCTAAAACTCCTTCTCCAGCATTCCTATCATTTTCAGCACGTCTTGTGCACATATTACCTTTCATCACGAGCTAATGCTCATTTCGCTGTGAAATAGAAACAGAGGTACTCATTAGCTTGAGGACAAGTGTTCTATTTCACGGGATGATGTTTATCAGTGTATTACCTTTCTAGGAGAACATGGAAAATTGGTTAGTAATTCCATTTTGTTCTACAGCACAGCACTCTTGCATCAATCTGTGCTCAGCAAACCTTGGACTAGGGTATTTTTAACTTCAGAAAAGCATTTCAGTTTTTCTGAGCAGCCTTTCTGGATTTCTAGTGGGAAATGCGGAACATTCATGCACAAAGTCAAGCCATTTTTCCTCTGGTATTCCAGAAGAGACAGTTATGCCAAACTCATACAGATAATTTTCTCTCTCTAATCTCTCTGTGAGCTAGTGTACATAGTGCCAGTTAAAACTTCATACATCTGGAAGAAAAAGTTTGGTCAGGTTTTAATTCATGGCACTCTTCTGCATCATGGTCTTTACCATGCGTTGAGAATACAGGCTTGTCTGCGGTGGGCATTCTTGTGTTCAGAGTTGCTGTGATCTTTCTAGAACGAAGCACACAGGCTTGCACTCTGTTTATTCATTGGAGATAGGCTGAATAGGGATGTTTTTCAGAGCAAGCAGATGATGTCTTGCAATCTGTTGTTAAGTGAGAGGCATGAGTCAAGCAGCTGGCTGTGCTGGATGAAAGTGTGCTGCTTGACTTTTATTTTGCCCTTGCTGGCAATATACCTGAACGATGCTTAGCACAGTTCTGCATAATGATTGTGTTTAACCCATAATTGTTTGCTTAATGAACTATTTGTCCTCAGTAGGTGATGCTTTAAAACATTTAGTCAGCTGTCAGGTGAATTGCAGTGGTTGGCACTGATGGACAGACAGCGACACCAAAGCACTGATGAAGTGCTGGTGCGGGAGTAGGAAGGTAAAGGTCTTGCTCACAGCTTCCTGTCATTTAAACAACAAAGCTGTAATTACATAAACAGAACCGTTTCAGCCAGCCCAATGTGTCATTATGGATTTTCCAGCTAATCTCTCCATTCATCTTAATGGTGCAGAACTTGTGCTTTATGTCACTCCCTGCCTTTGTTCCACTCCTTCATCTCTTGAAATGTCTGTCGTGAAGAAAGTGTTTATCTTGAATTATGTGCTGAAGGAGGTTAGAGTGCACACTTCTGAAGCTTGGCGTGAAATTTCCTAAACAAACCTTGCCGGTTGCTTCATGAAAATGATGATGGTATGGATTTCAGATTAACATTGTGCATTCAAGTTTTTGGAAAGACTTTAAAATAATGGCTGTAGGTGAATGAAGGAATCCTATTGAAGTGCATGTGACATCCGTGTTCTTAACAAATCAGCTTATTCTTTGTAATGCATATTATTATGATAAATGTTATCTTAATGTGCAGTAATTTACAGTTATTACAGAGGGGTTTTATTAAATGAAATACTTGCTTGTATTACATTTAATTTTAACTTAATTCAGCACAAGATTTAAACACTTTTCCACTTGGATGTTTTTATATTGGACTAATGCTGGTATTGTGTTGCTGTATAAACACTTGCAGGACGTCAATATGTGGGGAAATGAGTGCAATGAGAAGGTCCAGGGACCCACCGGAGCTTGAGGCACAAAAAGGATTACATTAGGAACTGCAGAGTGTCTGAGTCACAAGCAACTCAGTGCTGTGGAATGAAGCCTCAGCCTCTCTGCTTCTCTTTTTCCTGTGGCTATCTATAATTTAACTGTGTTCTTTCTCTTGCCATTCAGTAAGAAATGGGCACTGATGGATATATTCCAAGTTATACATGATGTTTCAATTCTATTTCTGTAGCCAGTTGTACCTGTTCTTGAGTGACACTTCCGTTTTTTGAATTCAGTATTGGGGTTTATTGCAAGGAAAAGTCAGTATTAGCTATAACTCTGTCTTTTGATGTATACATTATTATTATTATTATTATTATTATTGTTGTTGTTGTTATTTTATTAAGATGCCTGGAAAATCTGTTAAGGAGAATGAACAAACAAGCTAAATTCATTTTTAAGAAACTAAATGTGTTAGGGAGGGTCTTTGGCTTTCAAGGTTTGTTTTCCCTAAACTCATGTATATAGCACAGAATAGGTTTAGTAAATGTATCTGACTGCATAGGAATGGGGATACTGCATCTGCAAGTCACTAAAGATCTCTGCTGTTCTCTTCTCAGCAATTTATGCAGGTATATACTGTATCTTAAAAATATGAATGCATGTATAAATCAATAAGATTCCTTGTGTTTAAATCTTTTGAGATCCCATCTGGGATACTGTGTTCAGTTCTGGAGCCCCCAACACAGGAAGGATATTGAGCTGTTGGAGCGNAGACATTGGAACCAGTTACCCAGTGCGGTTGTGGCTGCCCCCTCCCTGGAAGTGTTCAAGGCCAGATTGGATGGGGCCTTGAGCACCCTGGTCTAGTGGGGGTTGTCCCTGCTCATGGCAGGGATGTTGGAACTAGATGATCTGTAAGGTCCCTTCCAACCTGAACCATTCTATGAATCTATGAATCTGAAACTGTCTTTGCACCGCTCTCACTGAAGCCAAAAATGAGCTCTGAAATCCAATTAGCAATCCTTTGCTTCTCCCCTTCTTTCTTTCTCCAGCAATAGCACATTGTTCAGTAATGAACTTCTGTAATTAAAACAGTGCTTCCAGTGTAAATTCAGTTAAAATCTAGTTGGCGGTTTGTGTTTTCAAATGCAATTCTCGCACTCTCATTAAGCTCAATGGAATCATCAGCCTGTATTTGAGTTTAGGATTGGTTTTCTTTAGGGTCCAATATTAAGCTGAGCAGGCTATGTACAGGCACTGCTAGGCTAAAAGAAACGTCCAAGTCTTACAAAACCTCATTAAAAATATAAACCAAGGGAATTGAGAAAGACTCCTATAGGCTTTTTGATGTCCACACTCTTTTCCAATCTTGAAATGAATTATATGATACCTTTTATTTCGTCTAATTGTGAAGTGGAACCAACTGCTTCAAATCAGCTTCCTCTTTAGATGTAACTAAACTGCATAAACAGCCCTGGAAGACACAAGTAATTACACTCATTTTTGTCGAAAGAACAGGACTAAGGAGGTCAAGACCAGGATGGTTGTCTGTGGTAGAGATTAGTCAATATAATAGCTAGCAGCGGCATTGCCAGTATCTAGATCTACTTAGGAGGGATAATGGAAATCAGTTTGGGAGTTTCTGGTTCACACAGATGCTAATGACTGACACAGAAGGGCAGGAGCAGATGATTTATATGATGCTCAGGTAGGTGGCAGTGCTTGCTGAGAGCCTTTGACACAGGATTGAATTTCTCACCCAAATCTATAGACACGTGTCTTGTTCTGTGTGATTATTTTTGTGTCTTTGTTACTTCCTTGAGGAAATCAGTGCATGGTGTGATGAGGTGCAAAATAAGCTGCTGTTGTAGTATTGAAAATGTAGACTGTATATTGCATCAGATCGCTTGGATGTGAAAAGTAAGAGAGAACTAGGGTGCCATAAATGACATTTCCATAATCTAGGTCACTGACACAAAATTGGCTCTGAAACGGATGTATTCGGTACCGCTTCCAAACTTTGAACTCTTCAAGTACATCTCTTGTATTGATCATTAACATTCCTCAGCTGTTCCTTGAAATTCCACTCATCTGGGTGAGAATGTTAGGAAATACGTGATTTCTCTTTTAGGGTGATGGCAATTGCGAATACACTTGTGAAACTGCTTGCATTTATTCCTACTGTTTCTGTTCTCTGCTGAGATCCACTGGGCTGGATTTGGAAAGAAATTCTTCTTTCCTTTTAAAAAGTAAGAAAATCTTTCTGGAATTTGATGCTTCTCAGCTTCTCTCTTATTCTTAGTATGAAAAACATGTAAATTAGTTATAATCTGATATAACCCAAAACCTTAGAATTAAATGGAAGGCTTTGGCAGACTTTATGCTGCAGAATTCTCCATTCTGTCTGTGTGTTCCAGCTTGTGTCACTGAAATCCTGCTCTCGGCTGCCTTCGCATACCAAATTAGATCCTCAGCATAGCACTGAATTCAGTTATTATACTAGGATCTAGTTTATTATACTAGATTTTCCCCATGGCAGCAAAGCATTTAAGCTGAAATCCCAATTGTGTCAAAATAAAGGCCAGTATTTTGGGCATGTTTTAGAGTTACTAGCTCTGTTGCTTTCTGGTTTAGACTGTTTATTTGTGATATGATCAATGGAAGCATGAGGGTAACGAGTGCCAAGTGCCTCTCATGAGGGGCATATGATGGAAGCACTAAGTTCAAGGAGCTTGCTTATTAAAATATCCCTTGTGCATGACGTCAGTTCTGTTGAAAGCCAGATTTTTAATAAAATCAATCCTGTTTATAACAGGTCTCTGGCACTGGCTTTGCTAGACCCTCGCCTAGTGCTGTTGACTTCACTGACTCTTTTGGATGGCGTGTTCCTGTGTGTTTAGAGGTGCATTTGCACTGAACAGACATGGTTAGATACCTTTACTATCCATAAGCCTGTCAATGCTAGAGCTGTTCTGTTGTCACCCCAGACTAATCTCGCTCATATAATGACATTTTCTGAAAAGCATGAGTGTTCCATGGACTTCATTATTTGTCATGGGACAACAGATAAAACCATTCAAATGAATGCCAAGATTTTAAACAGTGTTGTTAGTGGAATTAAATTATTTTTGGAAAGGTTCAGTACGCAGGTACATGCTGGGTTAGGTGAGCAGGGAAACACAAATATGCAGCTAGCAGCGGCAGCTCTGTACCAGTGGCAACGGTATCCCAAGTGCTGCCAATGCCTGTGCCTGATGCTGTGAGGGTCTCTGTCTGTCGGCTCCCAAGAGAAACCTCTTCCTAGGATGCCATAAGATCTTAAGGAGGTTAGTGCTTGCAGGGTCATGGGACTTTGGCCACAGGAACATATGTAGAGTACTTTAGGATTGTATAAAACTTATTACGGGTAACAATATAATAATATAAAGTATAATACTGAGGGCCAGTCACTGGGTTGTGGAACTGGGGGCTTGCATATTCAGGGAGTGGTGGGACTGGACTCTGAGGGGCAGCTGCTGGACCCACTGAGGTCTGGATTGATATGGCTGCTGTATTTCACTGGCCTTGGAATGTTAGTGCTGCGGCTGGTTCATATTTAGAGACTGGAAGTCAGGGATTACCAATAAAGCAGTAGACTATTTTCTGCACATTCATAACCTGAAAGTAACTAGCAGGTAACTAGTAAGAAATAATTACCTCAACTTCAGGTGATGTGCTATTATGGAAGCAAACACAGATTTCCTCTCTTGTAGACTTGGTGCACGAGACTGCACACAGTGGTTTTTTTGTACAGAGTTCCCGAGATGCCCGAATTAGTGTGTGAACCCTCCTAAATAAATAATCGTGCTCATACAGGAAACTAAGTGTATGTAAGATTTTTTCATGTAATTCTACATGGATTTTGTGAAAGGCAAATACAATGTGAGACAAATGCAGATGGAGAACTTCGGGTTTTGGTGAAGGATTTTAAGAACAGGATGAACAGAAGACAGAAGGGCATGTAATCAGAGCAGGAAAAAATTGTGGAGGGTTTCTACAGTGGAGTTGTGCTAAAAGACAAATTGCATCTGTCTGCTGATACCTGACCAGATAATTATTTGCCAATGTGTTTATTTTCCTCATATTGTCAGCAGCTACTGAATTGATAAAGGTTCTCACAGTAAGTAGAAATGGGTTTTTTGAGGCACTGCATTTAGCTGACTTAGAAGCATAAGTCAAAGTGCAGCAGGTTGTTGCTGAGAGTCTCTCGTGCCTGGAAAACCTGATTTGTAACATCCATCAGTGATTCGCTTATATCATTGACAAAAATGTTGTTTCTTAACTGCACTTAAAATGGGATGTTCAAATGATAGGGTTTGAGTTACATAACAGCAATCGGCTGAATGAGAAATTTAAATTGTGCTTCCTGGAAGTTTCTAACATGCAGCTCCATGAATATGCTGCCATGTGTTGCTATGCAGAGAAAAGAAGAGAAATAAGTGAAAAATGGCATCTATTCAGCAGCTCGTTCTCTCTGGGATCACAACATTGAGCACTGTGCTTATGCTTTTGCTGCGATTTGCTTGTGAAGACACTGATGCCTTGCACATACATGGAAACACACGCCCTTAGTTTCTTTCAGATTATAGTTACTCTGTTGTATAGAAATGGCATGTGGCAGTATATATGAATCCACAATCTGTACAAAGTGCCTCGGTTGTTTTGGAGAACAGGTTTCAGTCATTACAAGAGGAAATGGAACAAATAAATTATTTCAGCTTTTTTTCCTTCTAGAGAGCTCTTAAAAGTTTTAAATCATTCCACTTCACAATTGAGTATTTTATGTACTTACAGAGTATTAGGGAAACCAATAAACATTTTAGAGGGCTTTAAATGGTATTAGAGGTATTATTTTTGTGCTTATATAAGGTACCTTGGTTCAAAGGTAGGACTTAGAGAGTGTCATAAACATAATCTTAAAGGAACTGAAATAGATTTTTGACTCGTAAGAGTATCACAGCTTTGAGGATCAACATAGTGGATCTTCTTAATGATTCTAAACATGCATTTATGTGTTTCACTGGGAATTCGGGGACTATCACATTTTCTGATGTGGTATTTCATGATCTAGGCTTGCTGCTGCGTGCTTCAGGGTACAGTGTATCCTATAGAGCTAGGGAATATAACCATATGTGAGTGCATAAGGGAAACGGTGGGAAGAGAGGAAAACATTTGGGTTTAATACTTGAGTGTTTTGTGGGGGAGTTTATCTATTTTCTTGTTGTTGTTGTTTTGAATTTGTTTTGTCCTTTTGGGGAAGGAAAGCAAATAGCTGTTTGAAGCTGCTCAGAATGTTGAAGTGTTTCAGACCTGAAAATCAGTGCTCAAATCACAGATGAAATGCTGTCAAAATGCCAGATGCTCTATTAGTATGCTGGTTAGACAGATGTGCACAAGATAGGTAGATTTAGCTGCGTCCTGCGTCGCATGCATAAGTCAACTAGGATGTCTGGAAATGTCTGTGTGATGGATCACATAGTCCCATGCTAACAATATCATCAGTTTGTGTAGCTGTACGCAGAGCAAATAGTGTGTTGTGTGTCCAAAAAAGCACTCTGGTAAGTTGCCACTGACACTTTATGTTCAGTGGTTTTCACAAAGGTGGGAATAAAAGTGGGACCAGTAGCCTTCTGGTATATCTAAGAGGATGTGGCCATAAAGGTGTCTTTTATGGAGATGCCCAGCAAGGTTCGAAGGAACACTTACCATAAACTGT
>VZRI01012376.1:130134-141306 GCA_013397515.1 Upupa epops
GCAGGGGAGAGAAAAACCTACAAGGATAATTAGGCAAACAGACTAGTCAAGGAGGCTTTTAGTGTCCAATGCATTACAGTTCTAAGCGATGTGATGTCAATTCAGCGTTGATCTAGCAAAGCAGGAGGCTAGGCTGCTGATGTCTTTTAACCTCAGCGCTACCATGAGTCTATGGTGTTTCCAGGGAGCTCGGTCAAACTCTGCCTCCAAATGTAAGAGAATTGATAACTGTCCTTCCAACATAGCTGTAGTAGAATTTATGTCTCAATTAATAAAACAAAAATTACAAGCCTTTATCTTGGAAGTTTTAAACACGGCATTAGAGTTAGGTTCAGTACATTTTCAGCCACTTGTAAGATGTTCTCCAGTGTGGTGTTGTCTGTAGTATAGTGTAGTACAGTGTTCCCTGTCATCACAAAACTAAGCATGCAACTCTGTGGTTCAGTGACAATTTCCTGCTGTCAGTGGAAACTGTTTTTGAGTTCACGGTGCCTTTGAATCCTAAGCAACTCCACTTTCTGCTTCTCTTGGTCCTCTTGGAATTGGCTGGTAGGGGGAGCTGTTGGTTGGAGTTCAGTCCATGCAGTTAATACTTTTCTTCTTTTTTTGTTATTACTCACTAGAGGAATGACTGTTTAAACGCTTGAGCAAAAAGACCATTTTTTCCAGTTACTGTGTTCAGAAAGTATTCATTTGGATACAGAGAAGGGGAAACCAGGAAGCGTGAGCAAGAATCTCTCGTGTTCAGCTCCAAACTGCAACAACTTAATCCTTGGGAAGAAGTAATTAGTGGCAGATATTTAACCAATATTGCCAGAGCTCTTCAAAGACTTGAGTGCTACATGTGCAAATAGGATGTAGCCTTGACATGATACCTCGATAAACTTAATTGTGCAGATCATAAAACCAGCAGGGTTCATTTGTATTTAGGATTGTGCTCTGTTCCAGCATTTGGAAAGTGTTTGATTTGGCTGCAAGATCCATCCCAACTCCCACCCTGGTTCAGACTGTGCTTTTTCCTTTTCTTTGCTGCTGTGGCTGAAGCAGTCCTTCACTTTCAGAGCTGGGCTCAGAGCAGAATGGCAGAGTTGATTCTTCCCTAGGGGCTAGTGGAGGAAGGAGTCTTTTAAAGTCAAGAGTAATTGATGCTTTTTGAATTCTCCAGACTGTGGTCTGTAGCTTACCAGTAGACATGTTATGTGGTTTTGTCCCCATCTGCTTCTTCCTGGCAGTTTCTAGGAGTTGTATGATCTTCCCCACCAAGAAGAGTCTGATATTTTTTATAAAGACCTGGAAACAAAGCAACCAAGAATGTCAGTATTTGTAACTTATAATACAAACTTGCTGTTCTGCTCCTGTTCTTGTGCTCTTTGGAGAGTCTCCCACAATTTAAAGGAGGGTCTGGAAGGAGCCCAAGAGCAACACCTGAGGAAGGCATCTAAAAAAATACATGAGATGTTCCTCACCAGGCTTGTGCTGGACAGTGCAAAAGGGGAACAACCGATTTTCAGAGACACTTCTGAAGGAAGCTTAGCTCTCTGGTTTGCTAAATGCTTGTGCCATAGTCAAAGCACCAGCCTTTGTTTCAAAGTGCTAAGACTTTTTAATGTACTATGTCTTCTTTACGGCAAGGGTACAAACTGCAGCCGTGGTTGGCCACTCAAACCCTAGGCACTTGAGTTCAGATAGTATATCTAGGTTAAAATAAAAGACATTTCTTTTAGGTTTCTTTTCCAGCCATTTGAAGTGACCTGCCCACTTGGGCAATTGTTTTCCAGTTCTGAACCCTCATGTGTGATCTGCTTGCCAGGTTTGCAGCACAACTGCTGCAAAGAGAGCTGGTGCAGAGGAGTTCTTGCACTTTTCTCCTCTCTTCGTGCTGCTGGAAACATTTGCTCTGCATCCAGATGAACCTTTTCTGCTCCTTTTTCCTCAGTTTGAAATGTTGACTCTTCGCTTGCAGATAATCTTTTGATCCTTCTTTGTCTGGCCCACAAACTTGTAAATCATGTCATCCATGTCCTCACGATTGCCAGCTGTATTAATGTTTAAAAATAAAGCAAGCCAGCATATTTTCTTATGGCAGACATCCTGGAGCCCTCTGTTTTGGATGTTAGAGACATCATGCCACATGAGGGCCAACAGAAAATTCCTGAGCACAAAGTGATGGAAACAAATTTATATATAAGATATCCAGTTTAAAGAAGAAAAAAAAATGAAAAAAGGTTTTTTGCAAAACCTTTTTAGGTTTTAGGCAACATTTTGGGGTAGCAATTTTCAAATAAATGGCCCCGATTCAAACAAAACTGCAATGACTCATAATTGTATCAGTGTAATGTTTCTCCCTCCCACTGGGTTGTTCTGGCTTTTCCAACTGACTAATAAGAGTATCTGACAGTCTCTTTATTTTTGATATACTGGAAATGTACTCAAGGATTTCCAAAAGCATTTTTACTGCAGGCATAGTAGTGTTGCACAGCTCATGGGATCCAGGTGCTATTTGCCAAATGATTTCTTTTTTCCCCACTGTTTGAAAAAACCCAACAAAGTATTTGAAATTAATTTCAATCTCTTAAAATGATTTGACAGACACACTCTGCTTGTGAGACTCAGCTAATTAGTGATGATTAATTTTCCAGGGACTGTTTCTTTTCAATTTGGTAATAGGTGGATATAAAACAAAATTCTCCACATGTTAACATAGTTCTCTGTGCATAGAAGAACAGAGACATACACCATGTGTCAATCTGGAGTCAACTGGTTGCAACCTTTGTTCTCGGACTGCTGAGCTCACCCTGTTGTATACCATTCTGCAGTTGCAGTTTCCTTTGAGAAACTCTGCAGTCCTTCTCATTCAGCATATGTATCAGTGACCTGGACAAGGGGACAGGGTGTATCCTCAGCAAGTTGACTGATGATAGAAAGACAGGAGGAGTGGCTGACACAGCAGAAAGCTGTGCTGTCAGGCAGTGTGACCTGAACAGGATGGAGAGTTGGACAAAGAGGAATCTAACAAGATTCAGCAGAAGCAAATGTAGGGTCCTGCACCTGGAGAGGAAAAACCCTATTCATCACTATAGGTTAGGAGTAGAGCTGTCAGAGAGTAGCCTTGAAGGTAAAGATCTTGGAGTCCTGGCAGACTATAAACTCACCAGGAACCTGGTGCCCTTGTTACCCAGAAGGCCAGTAGTATTCTAGGCTGCATTAAGATATGTGTGACCAGTAGGTCTAGAGAGGTCATCCTCTACTCTACCCTAATGAAGCAGCAATCTGGAGTCTCCAGATTTAGTAGTCCCAGTGGTCTCCCCAGCTCAAGAGAGACAGGGAACTACTGAAGAGAGTCTAGCAGAGGGTAATGAAGATGAAATTTTATTTAGAAATAAAGAAAAACTTCCTTACAGTGTGAGTCACAAAGCTCTGGAACAGGCTGCCTGGAGAGGTTTCCTTCTCTGAAGATACTCTAACCACACCTGCATGCAGCCATGTGCAATGTGCTCTGGGCGATCCTCTTTTGACAGGGGATTTGGACTTGATGATCTCATGAGGCCTCTTCCACCTCAGATTCTGTGATATACTTCTCCTGTTGGTAACATGCCTTAAGCTGTGCCATCTCAGGGCAAGGCTCATCCCTGCACTCTGCGTGTGCTGACCCCTGCGATTTCTCCAAATGCGGGAATAAATTGTGCTAGAGGGAGACTGTGTTCATGCTCTCCCCTGAATAAAGGGTCAGGGTTAGATTCTTGGTTTTCTTTAGCATTATTTGAATTATAATGTACTACCAATTACCACTTATTACCACTGTAATACTGGGGAAGGCTGTGAGAGATTTATTAAATGCTTATTTTTGCATGAACATAGAAACAAAAGATTCTTTTGGTTGAAAAAAACCTTTAAGATCATCAAGTCCAACCACTAACCTAATTGTACCAAGGCCACTGCTAAACAGTGTTCCTAAGCTCCAGATCTACGTGACTTTTAGACCAGTCCAGGGATGGCAATTCAACTCCCTCCTTGGGCTGCCTGTTCCAAGGCCTCATACTCTGTCAGTGAAGTTTTTCCTCATATCTGAACTAAACTTCCTCGGGTGTAACTTGAGGCTGTTTCTGGTAGCTAAAGTCCAACCTGTGTGGTACGTGTACAACAGAGTTACAGGAGAGAGGAACATCACTGTGAAAGTTGGTTCCAGCAAGCTGGGGTTTGAAGGATTAGTTAGTTGAATCAGTCATGAGTCATCAGATCTAACACATACTTATAGGATGTTCTGATTCAAAGAGCACATACTTGTGTGCAACAGAAGCTGTAAAAAATACTCCTAAATTTACTGCAGTATTGTTTTCATGGCATTTGCATTGTGGACTTCATTCCATGTACTCAGAACACACAGAAAGCTTTAGCCCTGGAGCTGTAAAAGGGGCTTTATCTGAAGCAGCGTCTTCCAGCCTGTGACACACTGATATGATGACTGGTTAAAGACTGTTGACAATTGAAGGTTATTAAGATATTCTAATTCAAACACTAGCATAGACTAGTCTGCTTCTGCTTCCAGGCTGTTTCCCTGGCATCAACTGAAAATTCACTCTGAACCTTGGCAGAAGGGCCACTGCCTGCTCGGGACACTTGGATTCTACTTTACACAAGTCACCCTATCTTGGTGTCTCAGGTCTCTATAAACAAAGAAGCCACTGTGCTGTGTCTTCAACATTCACATCTACTTTACCTCCATCCAACAGAGTCCTGAGCTGATCTTTTTTCTCCCCTCTGTTTAAAAATAGCTTTGCTTGTGGTGTTCCCATCTCAGATGGAACCCTAATAAATAATCATATTATAAACCACAATCCCTATATTTCTGTATCTGAGCGATAGTGAAAAAACATCCTGCCTGCAGTAATTCAATGGATTCATAAATATTTTATTAAAATCTACAGTGATAACCGCAACCCGGAGTGGTCAGACACCTTTGCTGTGAATCCATTCAATTCTGCAGTATTTCAATGCAATCTTTGCAGAATTTTTATATTAAAGATGAAGTTTAAAAATTAAATATGAGAATAGAATATACTCAGTGTATGATATTCATAAAATCACAAAATCACTTATGTTGGAGCAGGCCATTCAGATCACTGAGTCCAATCATTAACCTAATTGTACCAAGCCCACTGATAAACCCTGTCCCTAAGCTCCAGATTTACACACACCCAGGGATTGTGATTCAGCCACCTCCTGGTCCAAGGTGATGATAAGGTCCTGATGACCCTTTCAATTCTTTTTGTTTTGTTTTTATTGCCTGTGCAATTTCTCTTTCCAGTATGTCAGTCTTTCCTGTGGCTATGTGTAAGTACTTCAAAACACACTTTTGGGAGGCTACAGATGCATTCATGTTGTTGACGAAGCCTTGAGAGATGGACCAATATCCGTTACAGTAAGGTGAGCAAGGCTGGAGTGCGTCCAATGAAGTGACACAAGAGGGGATGTGTTTGTCACTGCTGGCCAGCTGTGGAGTGGGCTCCATGTCTGCCACAGTGGACATAGATGGCACTTGCTGTCAGTGTTGCAATGGCAGCAGCTGCCCTGGGAAGCTCATGTGCTCAAGAACATGCTGGAGAATGTCCAGCAAGCTTTGAATAGGTAAAGCAAGTCACCAAGTTAAAAACAGTTAGAGTTTTGTTTGAACTCAGCATGGACTGCCCATTGGTAGGACTTTCCCAGAGCACATTGATAAACTGCTTGAGTGAAGGCAGGAGCTGAAGTACAGCAGATAGATGAGCTTTTCATAAGACAGGCATGTCCTCCCCTAAACTAGTTGACATTCATGTGACTTCTGATCAATCCCAGGTGCCAAGCTGGGGACCTTGTGTAGAGTCAGAATTCTTTGCTGGTCCAATAGAGTGGTGTTATAAGGACTCTGAAGGTGTACGAGAGATTCCCTTTGCCATAAAAGGCCGTTTGGGTCCTCTTGAGCTTGAATGTAGTAGTAGTGGCTATAGCTGTGTCCCACAGTGGTACTTAGAGTTGCAAGATGTTGGGGTGGGCACTTTTACTGCAGTAAGTATGAGCACACTGATTTATCTTTTAAAATTTGTTTTTCTGATATTAGTTGCCAGGTCCAAATTGCCAAGGGTAGCAGGTTGCGTCATTATCAGTGCAAGATGCCTGGTGAAAACCAGTAGAATGACATCAACAAAGCTTGTTTGTTATTGTCAGTAAACGGAGGAACGGCAAAATGTGTTTCTTTTTAATTAACATTTTTTTCCTCAAGCTTAATTAACCGATCAAATCTAACTGCATTTTCCTTTGTTATTCAATCACAAGCAATGGTGTGCAGATGCAGTCGGTAGGGTAGATGAATTCTGGTTTCCACTGGTATCAATGAAGCTTCTACTCATTTAATGAAGATACTGTATGGTTCATAGCTTCTTGCTTTTCCTCTTAGAGTAATGTCATTTCACAAGTATAATGGGAATTTAAAATGGATGAAAACAGCTTAGAGAACTGAAGAAGTGAAGCATTTAATGAACTGTAATGGAAAACTGAAGAAAAATAGTACGCTGAGCATGCACTGTACATAAAACTTTGTGTAAAAAAATAGCCGTTTTCCTAAATAGTTACAGAATTCTGGACTTCTGGCCTTTGCTCTTGAGGCAGCATGGCTGCAGTGCTGACATCCTTGGCCTTTCACCCTCACGCTTTGAAGTAAATGGGAAAATTTCAGCCAGATTTAGCAGAAAAGCAGAAGTCTGAAATTTGCAGCATAAAGTCTGCAGTGCAGGCAGAGTGACTGTGTTGTTGCTTGGCTTGCTAGTGCTTACAGAAAGCATTAGCATTTGTAAAGCCATGAAATGTTAATTTTGCTCTATGCTTTCAGTTCACGTTCATTTTTCAAATGGAACTTCATTTTTCCTGGGCCTTTCTAAAGTACACACAAGCCAAAGTAGTTCCGTGTTACTTGGTATAGGATAGAAACTAACCTTGAAACACATTTTCTTTTATTAAGCAAGTGAGGACCTGTGCACCTGTTTGGTCAGAATATTCAGAACAGGTATATCTTAAAAGCTAAAACCCAAATATATATATATAATATATATATATATATATTTTGAGGGATCGTATCTATTATCTCAGTCAATTTGTTCTCTTGAATCTTTTTGGCAGAGGATCATCCTGCCCTCTGTTGACTCTGAAGTATGCTGCAAACTCAAATTCCTACCAGTTAACAACATTAATTAGTCTTGCTTGCCCTTTCCTGCTACTTGCTGCTGCAGAGAGAAGCATGTAGGTGTCCTTTTATGCCATTAATTAAAGAGAAAACAATGTGCTTCACTCCTTCTTACTTGGATGTTGGTCAATCTGGATAATAAATCACTGTTGCATACCTAGTTCCTAATTCAACTTTAAATGCTCCTTGTTCTCATGCATAATGAAGGTTTTATCCTGAAGAGCATTACTTAGGTGTTTGGGGTTTTGTTCTGATGTAGTGCAGTACTTCAGCCTGCAAGGAGTTAATCTGAATGGCATTATGCATGAAATCTATAGAAGGAAGGCTTTTGAATATTCTTCTCAGTTTTTAAGAATTTGTTTTATTAAAAAAGAGAGCACTGGTTTTACGCAGTAGTCATTCCACGCTATGTTTGTGTTATAAATATATCCCTACACTATTAAACCGACAGTTCCAGTGACTGATTTGTTGTAGCTGCAGCCTAAAGATTTCTAAATTTGAGACTGATATTATTAAGCAGTTTCACTCCATCTTATAAAAACACCGTGCTATCGATTGACACACTTCTTCTGCTGCACACTTTCCTTTTAGAAGCTTCCATCTCTCCTACTCTTAATTGCATGATATTTTTTCTAAGCAATTGCTGATAAACTGCACAGTACTGAAAGACTTAGTGACTGATATATAGTAAGATGTGGTGTTACCTTATGGAACTAGATTATACGTTTTTATAGCAGTGATGACCCACAGGCTAACCAGACAGATACAAGACAATATGCAGTGTGAGGGAGCACTTATGCTTTCTATTTACTTCCTACATGCATTTCTCTAAAGCTCAGATTATCTGGTGACTAGTGGAAGATAATCTGTTAATTGAAACTTTTTGCTTTCTCAAGTCCCCTGTCTGGACTAGATTTCAAAAAAAACCGAAATAAACAATAATCTGAAATAAAAATAAATGATTCCATTTAATTGCAGTTTTGAAAGATATACACCTAAAGGGAAAAGATCTGAAAGAACACTGAAACAGCCCTGGCAGGATCTGGGAAGAGCAGCCTTTGCAGATAGTGCTGTAGTGCTTAGGCTGCCCTGTTGATATTGCTGGCTCTGCTGTTCTGAGCTTGGTCAGGCAGGTGGTCTCTGAAGAAATTACTTTTGGCTTTGGGGGGTCAGTACTTCAGATCCAGACTCAAATTTGTGCAGGTGTGGAATTTCTTTGAATGTTCAGAACTTCACTAATTTTAAAACAGTTAAACTGAGGGGTTTTTCTGTTGTTTGTTTGCTTTCTTATATGTTCACTGAAAAACTTGCTGCTGAGTCTTTACCTACCTGTCGTATTTCAGCCCCAAGCAGATTTTTACAGCTGAATAATAAAAGCCTGGAAATGGGAATTTATAATGAAAAATGCAACTGAACCTAAAGAAGAGCAGCAGCATAAAATAATACGTATTTGGAACCTACAAAATCCCTTGCTCCCAAGAGTGGTTTACAGTGAAAAGGAGTGTAGTAATGGTTGGATTTATCATGAACACTGAACATATTTTATGATGATTTGGTTGTGTTGAAAAATTTCATTTTATAGATTTTAATAAAAAGCATCCTGTGGGTAAACATATTGCAGTTGGCTTTCCTTTCCATTGGCTAGAGTTCTCAGTAGAGTAAAGCATAAATTACTTGGTTTTAGAAGCTTTTCCTGTTGATTTGTTTATGAAGCTGAGAAATGACAAGGGAAGGCATGTCCATGCTGTGTGACAGAGGTAACTGCTAGTTTTTCAACTGGCATTGAGTAAAACATTATGGTGAAGCTGAATTATTCATAGTCTCTCATGAACATGAAATGCAACAAATTACTTAGATGCATCGATCAAAACCAGGATCATCGGCATCTTCTGAAAAATGGAAGAACCAGATAAATATGGAATCTGCTACCTTTGGGGCAAATTGATCAACAGGAATGCCCCATGTCCGGGCTGGATTGATTTTGATTCTTCTTTTGCAGTGATGTGGCGAGAGCTGAGCAGGATGACTCTGAGCCAGCAATGTGGTCTTGTGGCCAAGAGGGCCAACAGCATCCTGCNTTCGTGTCTATAAATATGTGAGGGGTGGGTGTCAGGAGGATGGAGCCAGGCTCTTCTCAAGGTCATCTGGTGATAGGACAAGGGGCAATGGGTAAAAGCTGGAACAGAGTAGGTTCCATATAAATGTTAGAAGAAACTTCTTCCCTGTGAGGGTAATGGAGCACAGGAACAGGCTGCCCACGTGGTTGGGAGTCTCCTTCTTTTTAGACATTCAAGACTGGAAGCGTCTCTGGCCAGCCTGATCTAGGATGGGGTGTCCCTGCTCATGGCAGGGGGATTGCAATTGGATGATCCTGTGGTCCCTTCCAACCCTGACCGATTCTATAACTTCTTCCCAGTGTGGGTGATGGGGCACTGAGGGCGCTGCCCTGGGGGGGGTTGTGGAGTCTCCTTCTCTGGAGACATTTGAAACCCACCTGGACCTGGTCTGGGTGATCCTGCTGTGGCAGGGGGAGTGAACTGGATGATCTTTCTAGGTTCCTTCCTATCCCTGATGATTCTCTGATTTTCTGAGAAATGAGGAACCTCTCCAAGAGATTTCAAGAATGCCACTGCTACACAATATGCATGCAAATTGGTTTTTATTGGTTTTTATTGAAAGATGAATTGGGTTGATGGTGAGTAATGATGTGCTTGATGATATAATACAGGTCTAGAACCACGTGTGGGATACATTGGGTATACCAGAACACCACATCTTTGCATTTTTGTTGTGGAGTACTGTGTAGCCTGTACTTGTACATAATTTTGGTCCCTTTTCCACAATAGTAATGTCATGAAAATTACACAAAGTAACACAAAATCAGAGTATTTCCAAATAGGGTTTACAGCCTATGTATGAAAACGTTTGGTCTATGGGCTTTCCTAATGGATGTTGTTTGTTTGTTTTGTTTGTTTGCTTTGTTTCAGTACCTTTCTCCCTTGACTCCTACAAATATTTATTTTAATTGTCATGCACAGACTCACAAAGAATTTGCAAGGAAAACTGAGTTCCATCCATTGGCATTACGAGGCAACCATGGGATCAGGCACAGCCAGGGTGGCTTTAGGAAAGGAAGGTCCTGCCTAAACAATCCGATCTCATTGTAAAAATAGGTGACCCACCAAGTGGATGAGGGGAAGGCTGTGGATGTGGTCCACCTGGATTTCAGCAAAGCCTTCAACACACTCGAAGCATTAAAGAGCTGCAGCCCATGGCTTGGATGGGTACACCCTCCGCTGGGTTAAAATCTGGCTGCATGACCAGGCACAGAGAGTGGTTGTGAATGTTGCCCATCTGGTTGGTATCCAGTGACCAGTGGTGTCCTCAAGGGATCAGTGCTGGGCCCAGTTCTATTCAACATCCTCATTGATGACCTGCATGAGGGGTCAAATTTACCCTTAGTAAATTTGTGGATGACACCAACTTGGGAGGAGTGTTGATCTGCTGGAGGGGAGGAAGATGCTGCAGAGGGATCTGTTCAGGCTGAGTCAATGGATAGAGGCCAACAGGATGAAGTTTAACAGGGCCAAGGGCAGGGTCCTACATTTTGACCATAATAACCCAGCTACAGACTGGGGAATGAGTGGCTGGAGAGCAGCCTGGCAGAGAGAGACCTGGGATTACTGGTTGTTAACCAGTTCAGCATGAGCCAGTGGTGTGCCCAGGTGGCACAAAAGGTCGATGGCATCCTGGCTTGGATCAGGAATACTTTGGATGGCAGGACTAGGGATGTAATTCTCTCCATGTACTGGAAACTGGAGAGGCCTTTCCTCAAGTACTGGGGGGCAGTTCTGGGCCCCTTGCTTCAAGAAAGGTACTGAGGTACTGGAGCGGGTCGGGAGGAGAGCAATGTAAAGCGACTGGAGGAAAAGTCTTCTGAGGAGAAGCTGAGGGGGCTG
>VZRI01012377.1:0-15774 GCA_013397515.1 Upupa epops
AGCCTGGAGAAGAGATGACTCAGAGGGGGGCTTTCTCCCTCTCTACAACTACCTGAAGGAAGGCTGTGATCAGGTCATGCTCTTCTCCCAGGCAACTAGTGCCAGGATGAGAGGGCAAGGTCTGAAGCTGTGCCAGAGGAGGATTAGGTTAGATGTTAGGAAGCCCTTCCACACAGAAAGGGTGATTAGACATTGGAATGGATTGCCCAGGGAGATAGTGGAGTCTCCATCCTTGGAGGTGTTTGAGAAAAGACTGGACGTGGCACTCAGTGCCATGGTCTAGCTTATTGTGGTCATGTTAGGTCACAGCCTGGGCTGGATGATCTCAGAGGTTTTTTCCAGCTTCAATAATTCTTTGATTCTATTTCTGTGTAAGAGTCGGTTCTGCTACTAGTCCATATAGTATGAATAGACAATGGGAAACCAGTCTAAACATGGATTTATTCTACAAAATATTTTCTCCTCATAAAAAGACCTACTTTACCTAGATTCAGCTTTTAAAGGCAGCTGATAAAAGCAGCAATTATCAAGCAAAGAAGTACAACTCAAACGATGTTTGTGAATGGAACACAACATGCACAGGACACGAACTCAGTAATAACAGCAGTCTTAGTTTACCTGTAGGACAACTTCTTTCAATCCAGTCTCACCAGGTAAGGCCAATCAACTTACTGCTGGAATTGGATGAAACAGTAAGGCATCTGGTCCAATAGAGTCTTTCTATTCTTGATCAAAATATTGCACTGGAGCTGTGGTCAGCTTAAAATGAATACTTTAAAAGAATAACAAAAGAAGCTTGGCCACAGTAATAAGAAAAATTATTTCATAATAAATCAAAGTACAGGGAACATATTACTGGCTAGCAGTCAGTAAACCCATGTGCTTCTTCCTTTCATAAACACGATTTGCTATTTTGCTAATCAATTCCTTATAATTTTCTTTATTAATTAAATTATCCTCTCTTTAGAAGCTCAACACAACATTTGATCATGAAAACATTGTTCATTACTCAAAATAAGCTAAAGTCTGTTCAGATGGAAAAGGCAAAGTAAGAGAGTCAGAGGGATATTTGCACTCATTTTCTCTTAGACAATACAGAAAACCAACCATGAAAATTACAGGGAGGCTGTAGTTATAAAATCTGCTACTCTGAGTATTAAGACAAAAATTAATCAAAACCCATCAAACTATAACAAGTTTGCCTCTAGGTATTTGCTATATTTGTTTTCAGGCTTTCTTTCTTTCAGCTTTTCCTTCTGCTAGGGCGGATTGTGAGCTCACAATCCAACCCTCTATCTTAACTACTGATACAATTAACAAAACTCCATCCTCGGAGCTGTTACAAAAGAATTTGGGGAAAATGACAAAGAACATTCAAATACATATTTAGAGCTTTGTTCTTCATCATGTTTGATGTGAATAACGTCAAGTACAGAACTTGTACTACAACATCGGGTGTGAAATACTAGTCACTTGGTTCAATTAATTCAGTCATTCAGTTGTTTTGTGTTCCCCCAAGTGACTGCATGTGACACAGTGCATAGGAGTATGAAAGCATGGTACATAAAAGAACACTTGGCACAGTACACTGGAAACAAGAAATAATGTCACTGACAAAAGAGAAAGGCAAATAAATACTCAGAAGATTATCTGTTGTCTAGATTAAAAGCAAACCTTAGCTTCTACAGATTACAGATTGGAGTTCTCATCTAGAAGTATTTTGTTCCTACTCATGATAGTAAAAAAACATTAAAAAAAAACATAGGAACATGAATGTTTATGCAAGATAACCCTATAATGTAATATACTGTGCCAAACACTAAAAGCTACATTATTCTGCTAAAGTCAGCAGAATTTCTGCTTATTCTGCCCCTGCCCCCATAAATTGGGAAAAGGAATAGAAAAAAACCCAACAAATAAAAACTGTTAAAAGAAATACATGGTCAGTACAGACTATTAGTAAAATAAATGCTTTAATAAAAAATAAAATCAGGGCTCTAACTATGTCCTTTTAGGAGTCCATGTCTATTTAGGGGTGTATTTCCGAAGGATTTAACACTCTAATACAATGCAAAGTGTGCAAAACCCACTCTACTTAAGAAAGTCACCAGCTACAGCAAGTGTTTTCTTATCAACAGCTCTTTTTAAACACTGACCAGGATGAAAGAGGCCGCTCTTTTGTTAAAAAAAGAACATCTCCGCTTTCAACCTCTATTCCCATATGTTTACACTATCTGTTCAAAGACCCATTAGATCTAAACTTTTTGATATATGACTGGCTATTTCTGCACAGCTTTTTGTTAACTGATATCTCAACCCAGCAGGGAAAAGGACAAACTAACTCTTTTCAGTATCAATTTCTTAGGAACAGTCATGTTCTTTCCTTTGCTTTTTGTTGCTCCTGTAACTTCAGGAGTTTAGAAAGACAGGTGTAGAACAATAGAATTCATCTCTTTCCTGATCTATTTTCAGTGTATTCTTTCTAAATATGAATGGGTGTTTTTTTGAATAAAGATTCCAACGAAAAGTTCTGGGCACACGTGCTGGATCAAGAAATTCCTTTCTCTGACCCACACCACTCCTAAAGTGAATGCCATTCTGTTGGAACCCATTCATATAGGGATAACCTGTGCCATCAGATTCTCCTTACATAAAATATGTAATTTTAGGAGTTAAGAAACAAGGTTCAGGTTTAGTTCAGACATCTACTATTTACACGTTGATTTAGAGGCACATTATTTCAGGAATTAGTAAATACACATCCAGCAAATCTTCATTGTTTGAATTAATAGCATTTTGTTCAAAACCCAAGGAGTCAAGTATTTGTTGTGACTGCTTTGTTACATCCACAATAGCCCAGACACAGCCTCGGATGACAATAGACTACTAAGTTTAAAACACAGAAAAAATAATTTCAAGCCACCACAGACACCAACCCAAACTTCTATTTCAAAATCAAAATGGTCATCTTCCAAATCAGAGGCAAAAATAAACTCAAGACTCATACAAAGCTGAGGAGTGGGTCTTCGTGTGTACACACCATTAACTACCAACCACTCAGTCCTGAAAGCAAAGGGCAACGTTGACCAAAAGAATTCTTTACAATTCAGAAGTTCTTCAGTATTATATTTGGATTTTGTAGTTTGGATTTTGTAGCTGTGAGCAGAGCACTTCATAGAAATTACTCATCTCACCAATAGTCCTAAACCACAATCACAAAACAGCATTTAAATCCAGTAGCATTTCTGTGGTGAAGGGGTCCTACTGCAGACCTCTCTACCTCTCAGCTCTGAATTTTAATTGAGCAGACTTCTGCAAACTAACTAAATGATGCATGAATAAATGATTCAAAGTTCAATTCCTTCAATCACAAATCCAGAAGGCAGTATCAAAGAAGGCCTAGGGGAAGAGAAAAAAAAAACCCAGCATCTGCTAATATTAAACTCAGACTTTGCCACTCCAAACAGAATGACTAAAACCTCATCTAATGATAGAATAATTAGGCATAAAGCAATCATCGGCACATTGTCAGAAACAGAGTCCATAGGAAAAACAAAAAGGAGAGGAATATCAACACTTTTGCTGGCGTTCGCTGCATCTGTAGCTTTTGCTTCCCCTGACTAGCTTCACAATCAATGAGTCAACTGCAGCAGGTCGAAAGCGACTGTGATAAAATGCCACCCTAAGAAGTAACTGCCTTCATAGATCTTACCAAATGAGTCATAAAACTATTCATCAATATCCCACCTTGTGCAGCGTTGCACAGTTATGAGGAAGCTCGGGGAGTTCTCTGATCAGAAAAGCTTACTCTGTTATTCCATCCACAGGCTATAAATCATGACTTCTTACATTAAGTAAGGGCTGAAAACCTCCACTACCATTAGTCGACAGCTAACAAGGCATTAACATTTTCATTAACAGTGTTGACAAATTCAAATCGATTTTAAAAGCTCATTTGCATCATATCCTAAAAACAGTTAAGTGGAAGGGAAGAGCCTGCCAACCTGATTATGTGCTATAGCTTAGTTTTTTGGATTTGTACTTATGGAGAGGCAGAACATCTGCATCACATCTGGTTGTGTTTTAGGACCCTCAGATTTTTTGGAACGGCTGCATTAAACTTGTGGACAGCAGGTATATGATGTTCCAACTTTAACTTGCTTAAATTGTTAGCACAAATCATAAACAACAGCACATAAAAGGGAAATGCCCAAACGTTTGGATTTTAATTTTCTTCCACCAGAAGAACAGAGAAAATAAGAGGGGAAATGTTAAAACATGAGTTTAGTACTCTGGTAACCTCCAGAAATACAAAACTGGAGCTGTTTCCTGGTTTATCTTGGAATAGCCCCTGGCAATTTAATTACCCCTAACAGCAATGACTGTTCCTCATTACAGGTATCAAACTTGAGATTGTGTAGAAATTATACATCAGAAAAGGCATAATGAGCCACGCCGCAAGTGCAGCAATAAATGCTCTCACGCACACAAAGATCTGAAGTCTGTCAAAGTGATAGTCCTTCACTATCTAGTATACACTAGGCACCGGTGACATTTTCTTTCCAAGTTTAAGTAACATTTCTGGTGTTGTTTTCAAATTTCATTCCAAACCCTTCACCAAAATTAAGCACTGCAACAGAGGAAAAAAGGCCACTTCATAATTAAATAACAGCTTCTAAAATGGACCAATTAAGTGACGTTTCAATAACGTGTTGGGAAGAGCACTTTTGATACGATAGGAAGTAATTCTGAAAAACAAATTCAGGAAAGGATGAGTATTATGCAATTTCAGTTTTCTAGATACCTGAACAATAAAGCATTCAACATTTCTTGAGGTCCTTAGTTCAGTTACACAGGATTTTGTTTTAGATGCATGTTTGGCAATGTGATCTTTTACTTCTAAATAACAGGAAACTATTACAGACAAAGCCATAATGAATCACAAGATAAAATAATCAAGCTACGATTGGCCCCAGAAGGCTGTGGTTAGGCAGTTTTCTGTAGACTCATAGAATCATCATGGCTGGAAAAGACCTTCAGGATCAAGTCAAACCTTCCCCCTGACATCTCCCTATCCCCTAGACCATGGCCTCAAGTGCTAGATCTACTCGTTTTTTTAAAGGAAGGGATAGTGACTCCACAAGCTCCCTGGGCAGCCTGTTCAGTGCCCAAACACTCTCTCAGTAAAGATCTTCCTCTTAATGTCCAATCTAAACCTCCCCAACACAACTTGAGGCCATTCCCTTTGTCCTATCATTAGTAATTTGGGAGAAGAGACCATCACCAGCCTCATTACAACTTCTTGTTAGGTAGTTGTAGAGAACAATAAGTACTGCAGAGACCATCCTGAGACACCCAAGTGAACGCAATTCACTAAAAGCTCTAGACTGCCCATGTTCAGAGCAAATTCAATGCTCGAACTGGATGTGCTGTGCCCAGCCTCCATCACTCCATCAGAGGAACACACAAGCAGGGATCAGAGGTGCATCTACCTTCTTCTATTTCCATCTGTAGTCATCAGGTTCAAAGATGAAAGGAAACCTGGTACTAATTAAATATGCTTTGAATTAGACACTGCTTGCCCAGAACAACTGTTTCATAATTAATTTCCTATAACTTAATCTTTACAGTCAAAGCGAACATGCTCTTTTGGCAGCAGGAAGCTGAAGAGGATCCAGGGCATGATGTGGAATCTCCCACCTTCCCCTCACAGAGTAACAGAATGCTCCAACTCACTTCTCTCTTTGTGGCTTCACTGATAGTAAGAAGTGAAGGCTTCTCTGTGCTGCCTTGTAAAGCCCATGTCCCTTACACTGGGTGTGCTCTGGTGCAGGGTGCAAAGCAGTGCAGAAACAGACAAAAAATATTTAAAGGTAACAGCAGCAGACCCTGTGTTTGATATTAGTTTAGAACATTTATTCCAAAGGCAATATTCTTGAGAGATAATCAGATTTCATTTGAAGTTTCTGATATTTTAACACTCTTAAAGTCACACAAGGAAATCTCTTTCCAGATGCAGGGAATTCTATGCGAAACTAACCAATTGTGAAGCGTTTGTTGTTTGATACTGGTTTCCCAATGCTTCAATGCACAAGTGGGTTTTTTCACCCCCAATTAATTTTTTTTTTAAAACAGTGTTTTCTTAAAGTCTACCTATTTGTCAGTGCTTCTGCATCACTCAGTCTTGTGTATGCTAATAGTTTAATAACTTACCTAAGCCAGCATGTGCCTTTCCTTACATTGTCATGTGAGGAACGGTTGAGGAAGCTGAGGCTGTTTAGCCTGAGAAGAGGAGATTGAGGGGAGACTTCACTGCTGTCTACAACTACTTGAAAGGATATTGTAGAGAGGTGGAGGTTGGTCTGTCCTCCCTAGTGGCCAGTGATAGCATGAGGAGAAATGGCCTTAAGCTGCACCAGGAGAGGTTCAGGTTGGATGTCTGGAAGAACTTCCTTGCTGAAAGGGTTGTCAGGCATTGGAACAGCCTGCCCAGGGAGAGGCTTCAGTTCCCATCCCTGGAGGTGTCCAAGAGAAGGATAGGTATTGCACTGGGGAAGAGGGTTTGGTGGTGCTGATAGGGCTAAGAAAATGCCAGACTCAATCTTGAAGACCTCTTTCAGCAAAAAGTGCTGTATGATTTCTGTAATTAAAAATAAGAGCATCCCTACTAAAATTTTTTTGCTAAGTAATTTTGGAGGGTAAGTAGTTCACACAGTCAGACCCAAGTTTCCAGAACTACACCTCCCATTTTCTGAATGTGTCCTCAGTTAGAAATTTCCCTTCTTCCACACACCCACCCCCACCACAGCTCCAACAGAAGATACAATGCAGTCAAAATTATTCAAGTTAAAACTAACTTTTTGCTTGAGACTTAAGAGGAAGAGTAATACAGAGCAAAAGAGAATGGGTACACACTCTTGTACTCCACAGTAAAGGAGAATGGGCAAGTTTCTCAAGAAACAATTAGTGCATTAGCCAATAAAACTCAGATGAAGCTGAGACTGTGTTACCTCCAACTGAAGCTCAACTTCTGCAACAGCCAATGGGTCTGTGTGTAGCATCCAGTTGTCTTTATAAAAGTTGGCCAGCAGCTCTGAGTGCATTTTTATTTTTTCTGTCACATTTTTAAAGACTTTGGAGGAGCTTGAGGTACACATGGCAGTATTTTTCTAACCACAGTGAAGTTTAAAAGGAAGAAAAGTTGTGCAGAATTGCAAACAAAAGACTAAATTTCAGTTAAAGTATTTTTCATCCAGCTCTAAAGACTGATTTTGTTATCATGACATACTGGTCCTACCTGTCCTATAACATAGGAAGCATGTAATTAGTGTAAGCGTCAGATAAGAAGCAACATAGTAAGTTACTTCACATAGAACATTCCAGGCTGGAAAGGAACTTGAGAAGTCCAACTTCCCTAGACAAGCAGGGACATGTCTACCTAGGTCAGGTTGCTCAGAGCTTATTCAAGCCTGACCTTAAATGACTCCAGTGATGGACCCCCGCACCTGCCCTGGCAACCCATTCCAGACATCAACTGTCCTCACACGGAAGAGATTTCTTCTAATCTCCATTTAGACAGACAGAAACACATGCACATATTTCTCCCTATAAAAGATTGTGCAAACCATTTGCCTCAAAAAGTAAAAAAACATGTTTACTACAACAAATTATTACAAGAAAATAAAGCCCTACATTTTCCAGAAAACTGATGTGGACTACTAAATACTAAATGTATTTTTCTAGAAGATATTTTCTGCAAAAGGTGTGTGACCGTTAACTCTGCATCTCATACTTTAATCACAATTCCAATCAAAGTATCTCAGCTCATGATCAGTTTAATGCCAGTCTCCAGGATCTTTTCTATAACTTGCAATAGACCATTCCTCCCATCATCTCCCAGACAAAATACAAGCACAAGCAGAAAAAAAAAAAATGGTACACTGTACACACACTGAGAAAACCCCCAAACACTTAGGATTCACTTTCCCCATAGTAAATCAAAGGTCTATCTCAATTTACAACATTTAACATTCAGAAGAATGAGCACTTTTCTTTCCATTTCTCACTGGGGTAAAATGGAAGTGTCTAACAAAACCCTGAGAATTACATTTTTAAGCGGTTAGGGAAACACAGATCTTCTACAATGGCAGATTGGAGACGTAACATCCTCTGTTCAACAAAGACTTTGCAATCTGAGGTGAGGGTTTTTTTATCCTTAAACATTTTAGGAAATCTTCTACTAGTACCTGTTCCACAGGCACTAAATTGCCTGAGGCACAGCCCGCCTCCGCACATGCTCTGTGGTTGCATTCACTTAGGCTCTAATCAACACGTTCCATGCATCTTGTCTATATGGGAGCTCCATGGTCAATTGATTCCCTGAACAGCAGCCAGCAGTAAAAGGCTGTACTCCCATGGATAACACAGACATTGTTCTGACCTCCATCCACTAGCTTAGATAGCTAGTTTCTGCCTTCTGTAAAGAAAAACATCCCAGCTATAAGCGTTGCCCTTGAATAACAGGTATTAAATTAATTTTGCAGAGAGTTCTTGTTAACTTTTACCTTATTTTGTTAAAAAATCTCTAACATCCACATGAGTGTGCACCATGAAACTCACAAGTTACGTATTCCTAAGAGTTTGAGAGAAATATCCTGTCTTTTGAAATACTTGACAATTTTGAAAACCACACACACCAAATTTGAGAAGGAAACAGCAAAGCTAAATAAATTCAGTTTTCTGAAATTACAATAAGCAATAGATTTCACACAGACATGCCTCCATATTACGAGTGCTGCAGATTGCTATTGATCTAAGCAAGCTTTTGTTACTTGAATTAATCTTCATCTTTAAAAATCAGGCAGTATGAAAAGTAGAAATAAAATCCATCAAATACTAAGTGAAAATTGGGGGGGAAAACATCCTCTTCTTGGGAAAGGACCTAAATCTGATAAAAATAAAAGATAGCAGGAGGTAGAGAAAAAATGAAATTAAAGATAGCTGTGATAAAGGAAATGGAAGATATGAATGAAGAATTGTGATCTGAAAGGATGGGATATTGCCTTTGAGAACATCTAATATGAGGAAAACAAAGTTAAGATATTGATATATCAAATATTTGTTATATCTAAAAGACTATTTAATAGGGTAACTCAAACCTGGAAAAGCTGAAGAGCAAACTCAGAACTCTAAGGGCCCCCAATACACATAAAAAGTGAAAACTTCTCCCTACTGTGCAATTAACACCACCTCTTTCCACACTGTGAGAACCACCACTAGTGTCTTCATGACAGACAAAACACACGAGAAAGAATGTTTCTAAGTTAACAATCCACAAGCGCACAAAATACACAATTAGTTAGCCCTATCAACATGATAAGGCTTAGTGAAAATCCCTACATAACTAGAGAGCTCTATTACCTTAGAAGAATACACAGTCTGTTTGCATGAAGACATACATATATACATATATATATATATACACACACACACTACCAGCCCCACACTTCATACGCACAGCAACTACCACAGTGTATTGCTGAGTCAGCCAGAACAAACCATCCTAGGAATGAAAAGCAGTTACCAGTAAACCAGAGCACCTGGGAGCTCAAGGACTTCACAAGAAGCTCAGCTGTTATAATTACTAAAGTACTTAACACACATCTTTACCAGAGCAGGGTTTAATTCCTGTCAGATTTTCATACCGTGTTTGAGGGATTTGGAGAATCAGGTAGTTATTGTGCTAAAACCCAAACAAAGTGTTTGGTTAGTGGCCTTTCTAGGCTGTTGAAGGCACTTTCATTTCATCTACTCAAGATTAAGGCTTAAGCTTGTTTCTAGTGAGGTCAATAGAGCTATATCTGTAAATATGCATTGAAGCCCCTTTGCTTCTCATTAAAAAAATCATTTGACAAAGATAAAATTAGGAGAAAAAATCTAGTTTCTTGTCCGTGCTGACAGTCTCTTCCTTTCTCATGTGTTTCAGTCTGTCTTCTGTCAGATCCCACTGTGTCTTACCCTTCCAGCATCCAGAGTAGGGTATCAGAGCACTTTCTCTTGCTGTCTCTGCAAGAGACCTGTGAAGGCTCTGACCCTTGTTATGAGTAGGTACTCGAGGGACAGTCAAACAGTAGCAGCTACAAACATCAAAGCTGTGATCTTGGAGAATTTTGTACAGACTATCCCAGATAGCTTCTAGAAGAGTTCTAAGAGCAAAGTGCCATTGTTTAACCCCTGCTGGCCAATAAGCACCACACAGCTGCTCACTCACTCCCCAGCCAGCAGGATGGGGAGGAAAGAGAATTAGAAGGGTGAAAGTGAGAAAACTTATGGGTTTAGATAAAGCCAGTTTAATAATCAAAATACAATATTAATCAATCAGTTGTAATGGAAAGGAAACATGAAAGAGAGATAAAAATAAACCCCAAGAAAGACAAGTGATGCAAATCAAAAACAATTGCTCACCACCAAGAGAGCAATGCCCTGCCAGTCTCCAAGCAGCAGCCCCAACCAACATTCTAACCTTGTTAGATAATAAAATCCACATGCAGCTAGAAGTTAGTGAAGAGCTGCTGAATCAATTTGGAAGTAATGTCCTATTGGGAGTTTAATGCATTCTGTGCTATTAGAATATTGTTTTCAAGTAAACTTTAAACCAATGCTTCTAGTTTTTTTGTGATTGAAGAAAGTTTTGCTTTTAAATGAAGGCAGTTTACAATATTTTAATATAAATTAATTAAACTGGAAGCAGTTTAATTAATTTGTAATCCTGCCAGGACTAAAATTAAAAATGCCTGATCATTAGAGCCATTGCTTGATAGGGTATCATGGGATGAAGCCCTGGAGGGAAGAGACATCCAAGAGAGCTGGTTGTTCATTATTCAAGGACCAACTCCTCCCAGCCCAGGAGCAGTGCATTCCAAGAGAGAAGAAGGCAGGCAAGAATACCAAGAGGCCAGCATGGATTAACAAGATGCTCCTGGACTTGGACTTCCTATAGAAGGAAGTCTATAGGCAGTGGAAGCAGGGACAGACTAACTGGGAGGAATGCAGGGATCTTGTCTATGCAGACAGGATTCAGATTAGGAAAGCAAAAGCAGAGATAGAATTAAATCTGGATAGGGGGATAAAGGGAAACAAGAAGGGTTTCTTTGCATACCTCAGTAGCAAGAGAAAGAATAGGACCTTTCCGGAGGGCAAAAGGAGACATGGTTGCAGGTGATATGGAGAAGGCTTAGGTACTTAATGACCTCTTTGTCTCAGTCTTCAGCAGCAAAGGCTCCAGCTACTCCACTCAAGTCCCAGTAGGCAAAGATGGAGACAGGGTGAAGGATGATCCAACTGCTTTCAATGAAGATCAGGTTCGAGACCATTTGAAGAACCTAAGCATGCACAAATCCATGAAGCCTGATGAATTCCACTCTCAGGTCCTGAGGGAACTGGAGAATGAAGTTGCCAAACCGCTAGCCATATTTGAACAATCATGGCAGTCTGATGAAGTTCCTGCTGACTGGAAAAGGGGAAATATCACTCCCATCTTTAAAAAGGGAAAAAAGGAAGACCCTGGGGACTATACAGCCTCCCCTCTGTGCCTGGTAAGATCATGCAGCAGATCCTCCTAAAGGCCCTGCTGAGGCATCTGGAAAATGAAGAGGTGATTGGTAACCAACAGGGCTTCATCAGAGGCAAATCATGCCCAACTAATTTGAAGGCCTTTTATAATGGCGTTACAGCACAAGAGGACAAGGAAAGAGCAACTGACGTCATCTGCCTGGACTTGTGTAAAGCGTTTGACACTGTCCCGCACGACATCCTGGTCACCAAACTGGAAAAACATGGACTTGATGAACGAATCACTCACTGGATAATGAATGGGCTGGATGGTTGCCCTCAGAGAGTTGTGGTCAAAGGCTCAAAGTCCAAATGGAGAGCAGTGACAAGTGGTGTCCCTCAAGGGTCAGTACTGGAACCAGTGCTGTTTAACATCTATGTTGGCAATATAGACAGTGGCCATGAGCCAGCAATGTTTGCTTGCAGCCCTGAAAGCCAACTGCATCCTGTGCTGCATCAAGAGAAGCGTGACCAGTAGGTCAAGGGAGGTGATCCTCTCCCTCTATTCTGTTCTCATGAGACCCCATCTGGAGTACTGCATCCAGTTCTGGAGCCCCCAGCACAGGACTGATATTGAACTGTTGGAACATGTCCAGAGGAGGGCAGGAGCACCTCTCCTACAGGAACAGGCTGAGAGAGTTAGGCTGTTCAGTCTGGAGAAGGGGAGACTCTGGGAAGATCTTATAAAGGCCTTCCAGTACCTGAAGGGGGCTATAGGAAAGCTGAGGAGGGGCTGTTTCCAAGGGCTTGATGTGTCAGGACTAGGGGTAATGGTTTCAAGCTGGAGGTGGGGAGGTTTAGACTGGAAGTTGGGAGGAAATTGTTCACGATGAGGGTGCTGAGACACTGGAACAGGTTGCCCAGGGAGGTTGTGGCTGCCTCCTCCCCAGAAGTGTTCAGAGTCAGACTGGATGGGGCCTTGAGCACTCTGGTCTAGTGTGGGGGGGTGTCCCTGCTCATAGCAGTGGGGTTGGAACCTTTCTACGGATCTATGAATTATTGGAGTCTTGCCCATTGTTTGGAAGCCTGAACTTCACCCTTTTTGCTTCCCACTCATGCAGCAGTCTAGTGCTGTGAAGCCAGTGCAACAGGATCAAGGTGCCTTACTAGAAATTGAAAGAAAGCAAACGGTAAATGGTAAAATATATCTGAAAGTCTTTCTCTGACTAACCTTATACTTAGATTTGTTTTTTTACTCCTGGGCAGCTACAGTAGCTTCATCTAGTGCTTAGTTATTACATTATCAGCAAAAGAGAATGAAACAAGCTGCTGTAATTACTTGTCACTCCTGCCATTTCTCAGTACTAGTAAGAAGTTCTGTGATTCATTCCAGTGGGCTGTAGCTTACATCAGGATGTGAAAAATAGCCTTGTCTTAAGCTTAAGAAAATTCTTTTGTTTATAGGTAACAAAATCAAAGTTCCTTCTCTGGAACACCCATGTTACTCATTAGATTTGAAAGAGAATGTCTATAATTTCCTTATGTTCTCTCCACAGGAGTAGGTGTAGTTGATGTTATTCACTCCAGTGGAGGATTAGAGAAAGAAGTACAGAAGAAAAATGTATAACTGAGGATATTGCACAAGTGATAGGTAATAATTATACTGCCTGATGGGATGTTTGGCACTTTTCTTGCCTCATTTAATGTTGCTACAAAGATATAAATACATTTCTCTTCTCTTCCCCCAAAAAACATTGGTGTTTGCTAATGATCAACTGAATTTTGGTTTGATAAAACCAAGAGAGCAGAAAAAATGAGTGAAAAATCTTTATTGTTTGGATGTCCTTAATCACTCGCATTAAGTTGGGAAAATAACCCAGACAATCAAATAAATCCAAATAACACTGGATGCAAAAGGGATGTTAAATCAATTCTTTCTACACTGTGTATATAAGGTACTGTAGAAGAGTTTGCCAGTGCCTGCCCTAGAAAGGGCACGAGAATTGTTAGCAGTTCAGGAGAAATAACACCAAGGCAGTAGCCAGGGCCTGGATTAGAAGAAAGGAAGGGTTGATTCAAAGATAAATTCCTACACAGACTACTCTCTGCTTCTGCTTTGCTTTTTGAGACACCCTCTGTGGTCTAGTTTAAAAGGTTATGATTAAGCTATGAGAAGAAAGATTTTGCCTTGATAAACTATTCTGAATACCCATGCTGTGGGAAGCTTGCCTTCAGGTTGCTATAGTTGTCTTGATCTGTGCTTTCCACTGAGCCTCTGTGTCCATCAGCCGTGTTGCTACTAGTCTGTTTCCTACACAATTACCCCTTTGTGACAAACCCTGTTCCTTAAGAGCAAAGACTGAGTTAAGTGAGATGAGGGCCTGATACCTGGCTGAAGTCTCATGTACCCCCTTGTAAACAATTATGATCATAAGATGAGATCTGTCTGAAAGAAACTTGATAAGATTATAATAGTGTATACAATCTATTCCTACTCACCTACAATTTGAAATTAGACGTGTCTTTAGTAGAGTTGCTCTATTCTTGCACTGGTCTTAGCTGATAATTGATTTTCTTCATAGTGGCTGCTGGGGGCTGCATTTGTTTTGGTCTGGAAGCAGTCTTTGTAACACAGGGACTTTTTTTTTGTTACTGCTGTGTGATACTTATGCAGAGACAGGGTCTTCTGCTCATCAGCCCACCCTGCCAGTGATTAGGTTGGGGATGAACAATGAGTTAGGAAGGGAGAGCTGACTGCATCTGACCAAAGGAATATTCTAGAACATATGCCTAGCATATAAAGCAATCCAGATCAGCACATAAACGTGTAGGAATAAGATGGAAGTAGGGAGTGTTTGGGGTGGTGGTGTTTCTCTTCCTAAGTAATTGTGAAGGAGGCTGGCAATCCTGCCTGCCCACAGAAAGCAGTGAATGAATTTTTCAGTTAGCTTTGCTGGTTTGTACAGGTCTTGTTTTACGCTTTAAACTGTTCTTACCTCAGCCCATGAGTCTTCTCACTTTTACTATTCTGATTCTCTCCTCAATCTCACAGAGGATTGGAGGGCTGGATGGGTAGTGAGTGTCTGTGTGGGGCTTAGTTGCTGTCTGGGGTTAAACTACACAATTCTCTGGATTTGAAATGGCATTCATTAATGAATCTCACTTGATTTTTTATTCAAAGGACAAGCAGTTTTTTCCAGCTGGGGTGTCACAAAGGGGAAATGTTCTTTTACAGAGCAAAGGGAGAAGGCACTCCCAGATAATTACTTATTATTCTCCTGTCAAGTGCCATTTGTAGGCATGAGAAGCAAAGCAGCATGAACTGGCATTTTACAATAAAATAATAACTAAAATAATAATTTATATGGGGTAGGATGTATTCTTGAGCTTTGCTACAAGATCTGGGAATCCAGGGACTCTACTTCAGACCTTTAAATTCTTTTTTGAAAAGAATTCAGTATATGCTTAAATATGAGGAAATTACCCACAAAATACAGCGTTCTTTTCTATTTAAACTTTCCAATTTAAAGGATGCACTAAGCAAAAGAGAGATCATACATAATTTAATATAATTGAAGAAGGGAATTAAAATATAATCTTCACTCTTCCATCTAATAACAGTGCTCTTTCAATCTCTGGAGATGTTGTTTAAGCCAAAGGTGGTGGTTTCCTTGACAATTATAGGTAGGAATAGATACCCTCAAACAAAATGAATAGAATAAAAGGGCATGAATAAGCAGCATTTACTAAATTAAGGGTTAAGGAAATTAGAAGATATCCCTGAAGAAGACTTAACACTGAAGATATATTAGAATGAAAAATAAAAAGAAGCTTAATCTTTATAATGAAGGACTTGAACCTAAAGAAATTGTCATTATCAACGTGTTAACGTGTGTAGTGTTGGGGTGAAAATTGGATGGCTCCAGACAGCCAAGGATATAGTTTTCAATACGCTTCTCATTAGGACTAATGTAAAACTGCTGGTGGAGAGTGGCTGCTTGAGGGAGAACGCTTTTGTGAATGCTTTTGTGAAGGTCTGTTCCCAGCAAAATGGGGATAGGAGAGTTGAGCGGATCAATCAAACTATACTGTCCTGGGGGATTCATTAATGACTTGGATGAGGGATTAGGGTGCATTGTCAGCAAGTTTGCTGGTGACACAAAGCTGGGTGGTGTCGCTGATCCCCCAGCAGACTGTGCTGCCATTCAGCGAGACCTGGACAGG
>VZRI01012377.1:16021-219709 GCA_013397515.1 Upupa epops
CCCATTAATGTCTATTAATATGTGAGGGGTGGGCCTCAGGAGGATGGAGCCAGGCTCTTCTCAAGGTCATCAAGGGGCAATGGGTGCAAGCTGGAACATAGGAGATTTCACATAAATATCAGAAGGAACTTCTTCACAGTGAGGGTAACCAGGCTGCCCAGGGGGGTTGTGAGGTCTCCTTCTCTGAAGACATTCAAGACCCGCCTGGATCTGTTCCTGTGCAACTTGGTCTAGGTGAACCTGCTGTGGCAGGGGGATTGTACTAGATCATCTTTCAAGGTCTCTTCCAATCCCTGGTGATTCTATGATTCTATATGTTTACTTTTGGGTGAAAGTTATTTATTTTCAGGTTGTTAAAAGGACTGATCACACTCTGATCCAATACACACCTTAGCCCATTGTTCTGCAATGCAGACCAAGCCTGGGGAGATGGCTTCTGACAGAAGCCTATCAGGCTTTGACTAAAAAGGCCTGGATGATGAAGTTTTACTAGCAGTTCATTGCACCCACTCAAAGTAATCATGAGGCAGTATAGAATAAGTTTAAGAGTTAAGGCTGATGGAATTATCAGCTGTTACCTTAGAGCTGGATTTCAAAGATTTATTGAAACAACAGCTGTCATCATTTTAAAGTTCATTGTTTTCCTGCAAATGTCCAAGTGACTTGCTTCCAATTTCTCATTTTGTATTTTGTTTTCCATTTACTGCTCTATTTACAACTCTTACGCTGAGAAGCAAAGGATAGACTTGCGTGAAAGACAGAAAGAAAGGCAATATGAATAGAATGACTCTCTAAATAAGTGCACTTTCTATGTTTTAGTTTAGACTTTGTATTTTGGAAATGTGAATATTTATGAATAAAAGCTGAGGGTTTGATAAAGATTGGTGAGAAATTAAGGTTCATTTGGTGCAGGAATATACACAACCTCACTGCTGTCATGATTGTGGGTCTGAGACTCAGTGAAAGGATGAAAGAAACAGAGGATTCCACATGAAAATAAAAAACTGAGTAATATTGTCATTAGAAAAAAATAACTACAAAGTTAAAATTTAATAAATGCCTGATCAAATAAATGCTAAGACTGAATGATTAATAGTCAGCAAAAGAGGAAGGCAACAAAATTATTAGATTTTCCGAGACCGGCAAGAGTAAATCAGTGGACACAGTAAGATCTTGGATAACACCGTATAAGCAACTGATGAGGGAAATTGCCTATTGATTACGTGTTTGCTGTTCTGTGAACTAGAATTATAAATTAGTTGTCTTTTATACTCAATGTTGTTTCTTACCTTGCTTGACTTTTCCTAAGATTTTTATTGCGTTCTAAAGGAGATTTGTTGCATTCTGACACAGTTTCATTAAATTGAAGCCAACCGGGAACACAATAACCAATTGCTTCTGGAAAACGTACTGGTAAGAATGCTTTTCTGCATAGATATACATAGAGATCACATTGTCCTGCCCCATTTACTGTTAAAAACACAGAAACAGTGATTTTTGCAGTTTGGTTTTCATGGACCAGTTAAAGATGCTTCACAACAGGAATTAATGAAATAATTTCTCGATTACAGACCCTGTGAAACTATCCTTAGAGAATAGCATCTAGTAATCAATACTAGGGCTCATGATTCTTGGGCTTTAATATCTCAAGTGTTCTAAACAGGGTAGCTTTCCTGGGTGGACTCTTAAGTAGTATAAACTGAAACACAGCTCCGTTTATTGCTTTTAATGAAGTGTGAGCTTAGGGAATCCATGCAACTCAAAAACCAGTAGCAAAACACGAAAGTAAAAAATCTTAATGACAACACTGCCTTGATCAAAAGAGTTGCTATGAATCTGATTGTGCCTTCACATTCTAGATTGAACTCTTTACTGAACTCACCAGGGTGCTCTACTTAAAAATGCTTGTGAAACATTCTGGTCCATAGCAAATAAAATGTTTTAGCACTTAATTCTGCACCAGAATCTTAGGATGTTGTATTACCCTTCTTTAAAAATTGTAAAGCTGTATGAATTCTGCCCTTATTCATGTCTGCTTTTTAAAATGTAATCTTCCTATCAGGAACGACAAACCCTCACTGTGATGCACCAGGACCTTGTGGAGTCGTTAGCAACACAAAAGGCTAGTGAAAACAGGCTTTCATCTGAAGTAAAGGTGGAATCCAAAATATTGATACCAGTCCTTTATCCGTGGCATTAGAAACAGTAAATAATGACATAATTTCAAAGCGTAAATCAAACCAGTAGCATTCTGTGATTAAAATCCATCTAATAAATTGTGTTGCAATGTTTTTTAAATTACTAAACTGAAAGGATGCAATTAAATACTTCAAGTGTCAAGAATCTGCAGATGTCACAGTCTCTGTAGGTTCTTCAAGTGTGTGGTTCATTCTACAGAAGTGAAAGGCAAATCCTGTTACTTCAAATCGCATATGTCCTGTTTGGACTACAGCATAGTGCAGAGATATAGTTAAGACACAAGAGACTATGAAATTTTTGCATAATAACGTGGGGATTTTTTTATTCCACTGAACAATGAGAAAGAAAAAAGGGAATTAAATATCCATTTGAAAGAAAAACCTAACATTTTTTCCACCTACCTGGTTAATAAACAAAATTGATTTGAATTCCAACACCAATTTTAATCCTCTGAAATGTATCTTCTCCCTTAATGATTCTTAACAAAATTATATTCAAAATAGAACACCTACAACACTTCTACAGACAGAGAATTTTTAAAACTCATTTTAATGTAGAATGCCTACATACAAACAACCCTTTCCAATTCAGAACAGGGATGTAGACTTCAAGCCCTCAATAAGTACCTTGATCAGTGAGGTCTCTAAAGAAAATGTAACCAAAGCTAAACTGATGAGGTACTGTGACGGACAACAGTACCTAACTAATGACTTCTGGATCGATTAGCCAAGTGATTAAGAAATTTCAGGTTCTCAGCCTCTTCCAGGTTTATTCCTTCATTTAGAGCCTGGAATATAAATCTCATGAGGAATGATTGAAGGAGATGAGGCTGTTCAGTTTGAAGGAGGCTGAGGGGAGACCTTAGCACTCTATATACCTACCTGAAAGGACATTGTAGAATGGTTAGTACTAGTCTCTTCTCACTGGTCATTAGTGATAGAACAAGACAGAAGGGCCTCAAATTGCATCAGGGAAAGGTTTAGACGAGACATTAGGAAAAACTTTTTCATTGAAAGAACAGTCAGGGATTGGAACAGCCCAGGGAGGGGGTTGACTCACCATCCCTGGAGGAATCTAAAGGTTGTTTAGATGTGGTGTTCAGAGATATGGTTTAGAGGTGAACTTTGTGGAGTAGGGTTAATGGTTGGACTAGACAATCCCAAGCATCTTTTCCATCCTGAATGAGTCTATGATTTAGTCTGTGTGTTTTGATGGTTTTAATTTTCAAATAAATGATCAAGCGGGTTTTCAAAGTTCCAACAGTTGCCAAAGACAGACTGAATGTAGGAAGAGTTTCAAACTTAATTCAATTGTATCTTTCATTTAGACTTGAGGAAAAAAGCAATGAGATCTGAGCCACATCTGACTTCCATCAAACAAAACCTGGTCATGTTTTCCAAGGGTGCTGACAACGCTAATCATTCTTTCCCTTGTTATAGTGTGATGTGAATGGTCTAATAGTCAAAACATTAAGAGATTGAAGATTTACAACCATAATTATTGAAAAAAGATCTCCTGAAAACCAAATTTATAAAATTATTCCTGTAAGGAAAATCTGTGTATTTACTCCCCTTGAATTCTCAGGGAAGTTGTTCTTTTTTTCTTTACAGAGAAATACAATTCCATAAAGCAGACACTTTTCAAGTTATATTCTTTTATCCCACAGCAAAAACATATGTCTTGTGTTGAAGAACAGTCTTTTGTTTAGTCTGTCTCACCCCACTCCCACACTTTTCATATTTATAAATCTATCACCTCTTCTGAAAAATTACTAGAATTTATCTTTTATTCTTCATGTGGTTTGTAGAGGATTTTTTTAGTTTTAATTACTTGTTTTAATTACTTGCCTCAAAAATACAATTTCTTCTTTCATTCTTCCAAAATCCCTGTTACATAGATATTGGCGTCAATGGCAGGTCATGGGAGACACTTAATTGCATTGCTTCCAGTTTCCATGACTGCATTACCTATGTGCTCCCACTGACTGGAGTCAGGCTCTTCTCAAGGCCATCTGGTGATAGGACAAGGGGCAATGGGTGCAAGCTGGAACATAGGAGGTTCCATATAAATATCAGATAACTAGATGGTCTTTCAAGGTCCATTCCCATCCCTAATAATTCTATGATTCTATGACTCACATTCTTACTTCAGAATGGATAACTTCACACATCTTTCCAGAATAAAACAGATGCCTTACTTCTGCTGTCTCATCTCTTTAGAATCCTTTTCCCCTGATCTGGTCATTTAGTTCCTTTGACTCCAAAGCTGGTTTCCCCTAGAGTAAGCAATTAACATCTATTGAACATTCTGAAAGAGATGCTTCATTTTTTTTATTATTTGACATGCAAATTGTATGAGCAAAATCTCTCTGTAGCTGCTCACTCTGCTCTTTCACATGATGACTTATGCATGGTGGCTGGGTAACTGTGTAAGTTTGGTATCTTAGATGCATTACAGCCAAGATTTTTTTTTTTCCTCTACAGCATATCATGGTATCATCAATATGCAAATCCCATCACCCTCCCTGGGAAGAAGTTATAGAATGGGTCAGGGTTGGAAGGGACCACAGGACCATCCAGTTCCAATCCCCCTGCCATGGGCAGGAACACCCCACCCCAGACCAGGCTGGCCAGAGCCTCATCCAGCCTGGCCTTAAACACCTCCAGGGATGGGACACCAACCACCTCCCTGGGCAACGCATTCCAGGCTCTCACCACTCTCAAGGTGAAGAACTTACTCCTCATGTCAAGTCTAAATCTACCCATCTCCAGCTTTGCTCCATTACCCCTAGTCCTGTTGCTAATGCCATGAGAGTACCAAAACTCAGCCAACTCACCCAAGCTTTCTCTGTGCAGGAAAACCTCCAGATCACCTAGAAATCTCGATAAAACTGCGTTCAGGTCTCCGTTCTCTCGCTGCCACATGAGGTCTTGTAATTTGCCTCCCTCCTACTTCATATCAAAGCATCCATCATCTTTCTCAAAGTAAAAGATAAATAGGCTATTATTAAAAAATCCTGCAACTGTAATGTATATTTTCCTAGCTCTTTAGAGAGTCTTTGAAGTAATTAGTTCTTTTATTGTGTTGCACTTTACCTATATTAGGAGAAACAATGTATGTTTTACAGTCATACCCTTTAGTATTTCAGGTATTCTGTTAGAGCAGGTAGGTTTTCCTGCACTGTATTATTTTCCTGTCCCTTCAGAAATATACAGGGCACAGGTGAGGTAACAACTGCTGCGCTTTCTCAGCATTGTATTAACATGATAGACAATGGTTGGGGTTGGGGAATGGAAGAAAAGCAGGAGCACTACTAAACATTTCTTCTGTTAAAGAAGTTCTATAAACTTCAGCACAGGTAAGGAAATATTCCTCAGTAATTTGTAATATCAGTCATAAATATCAGTAATTTGTCATTTAAGTGAGTGACAAAAGAGCAAGTGAGTTACTCTTGCTTAGATTAACTGTGCAAAATAACTCACACTGATCTCTCAGCTATCAATTATTACTTTACTACACGTTATTTAGCCAGATAATTTTGAGCTCTGAGCAATTCCCCTACCAGCACAAACATGATTACCCAGTTCTTCAGTAATATCTGAAGTTTTCAGCAGGTGACAATTATTGATTTATCTTTCCTTAAAGAAAAAAAAAATCAATGCAAATGTGCATCTCAGACTTTCAGCACACTGGAAATAGTGAGCAAGTGCAGGGACTTTCACTTGATCAGCCATTTCACCTGGGAAATCCTCACAAGTGCTGGATAAGAGTTTCCTGCTATGTAATACTTGTTTACAGCACTGCTCAGCACATAGGAAATCCACCTTGCCTAGTATTACAAACATTCCTTTAGCAATCTATTTACACAAATAACTACAATCTTCTGTTCGTCTGAAGTTCTCAGCAGTTTTATTAATCATCATGGATAGTTCTAAGTTGATAATGTTTAATGAGATCCACATCGTTCAGATAACTTTCGAGCTGTGGCTCAGCAAGTCTACACCAATTCTGCCTCTTCACACATACTTTTACCTACCTGTCTGTGACTACTTCATGACACAAATTAATGTTTCATTGAGCTAATTGGATGCTTGAAGCTCATATTGTTTCCAAATACACTGTTTAAAAAAAATGAGCCATGAAGCTCCATCTATTAATATGAAAGCAAATATTCCTTCACGTCACTTCTATTTACCTGGCCAAGGTAATATGAAACTCTACTTCCACCCTGTGATGGAAGGCAGAAGCTCTTTATTTTCTGGTACCCCAATCCAGATATTTTTGGCTGGTTAAACTGATTTTTGTCAATACTTATAAATAAGCAAAGCCATGCAAACATTTTAGTCAGCCTATAAAATGAATGCAGGTAAATGCAAGTGCTTTGTTTGCACTTTCATACAGAGGCATCACATACCATGACATAACGAAACACACATAAAGGTGTTATTTTCTTCCTTAGTTCTGTAGGACATTTGCATCTGATACCTTTCAGGATGTCCTCAGGGTGCATTCTGCACAGCAAGTACATGCATCAAGCTACCCAGAAGGAGTCTGCTCTGACCAGGAGCTATGGAAGTTATGTCTGCACAGTACTACAATCATATCTCAGTCTCCAAGATTTACAACCATGTTTCCAACTTCTGTTAGTAGTCAGTAGTAATCAAAGTGTCTTCAATCGACAGATAAGTCAAGGAGGGCAGAGCTCTGTTCTGTTTCCAAATTGAAATCCTGCCTTGGGATATGGAGGAGATTAAATAGAAAGTCTGATTATTACAATTATTTTTGATTTCTTAATCTCACTTGCAGCCCAGTCTACAAAGCTAGTTGTTCATTCTTGATATGAGCAGACTACAGTTTCTCCTGAAGGAGGTCTGATCATCCTGCACTGAACATCCTAACTTACCAAACCCATACAAAACTCCTGGCGATTTTTATAGTTTGTTGGCATTATGTGAGATTCTGGATCTGCCTGAAAGAACAAAGGAAACCCATATAGTCAGCTGTCAGAGAAAAACAGGCTGACAGTTATAAGAGATAGATGAAAGTTTTTACAAGGAGTCATATGAAGTAAAATTAACACCCCTTTTCCCTCCTTTTGTTTCCTAATAACTATTACTTAAAAACCAAACTCATTCTGGCAGATAAAGCACATTAAGATGCACAGCTTCTCCCCATGTTTAGGGATGGAAATGAACATAATAACCAGACTTTTAGAACTGGCAAAAATGTAGAATCATAGAATCAAAGGATGTGTTCAGCTGGAAGGGACTGCCAAAGGTCATCTAGTCCAACTCCCCTGCAGTGAACAGGGACATCCTCAACTAGATCAGGTTGTTTAGAGCCTCATTGAGCCTCATGGACTCTAATCTGTGCTAGCATGTGATCCACTGACTATATTGTTTATCTAAACAGTATTTAAACCATGATTGCATTATCAACCATAACTCAGTGGGCTAGTGAAGAATTTGTAGTGTTTTGTCTTTTGACCTGTTGTGCAAGAGGTTAGGCTGGGTGACTATAATCATCACTTACAAATCTCTGGTCTTAAACTTTGGAATTTGGCCTTTCCGAAACTGCATTTGAGTAGCAAGAATTTTATAACTTCCCAGATTACTCACACGAAGTGTTCTGGTTTAAAAATTACCAAAATTTTCAAATATTAGTTGTGGTGCTTTTGTGCTGAAGAATCATTTTCTTTTGAGGCTGGAGGCAGCTTTCCTAGCAGACCTCATGCACCAGTGTATGGACTCTACAAGTGATTGGTGGACAGAGTCCCAAAGGAAAGGTACTTCTTCCTTCTTCCTTCTCTTCTCATTGCCATCTTCATTGCCCTAAGGGTGGGGAGGGGCAAGCAATGGCTCTTAATCCTCTGCCACCAAAGGGTGGAACACAAAAGAGACTTAAACTTGGCTGCACCTCTGCTGTGGGGATAGCCATGGCCCTCTTCTGCACAGGAGCTTGAACACAGAGAAGCAAAAGAGACAAAGCCCCAAGCTGACGGGAGCTAAAAGTATGCCAGGGATGTCACAGAATGCTGATGTCTGCATGAGGATCGGGAAAATGAACTTCTCTGCAAGCACCAAATGTATATTATGTGCTGTATTCCTGCCAGCATACATACACACACACACACCCCTGTCCCCAACAAACACATCTTTCTCTTCTGGAAAGTGAGGTGCAAGTGTGTGTGTGTGTAGTGGCTGTTGTGATTATGAGTGTTGGTGTACAGTCTCTTCTTCCAGAGCTCTTACCTAAGGCCAAACCCGATCTGTTAGCTGTCTCCTATTTCTCTCAGAGTGTGTGTAAAGGCACTGTGATACAGTTTCTGTTTTATCTTTTTTATTCTTTTACTTATTTGGGGATTTCTCCTTTTATTCTCGGTGATGGGTTAGATAAACTGTTGTCTTTCTAACAAAGTTGCTTCACTGCCTGTTGAACTCTAGGTGAGAGCTGGTTGCTGTGCTAGAATTACAAGCACCAACCCAAACTGATTTAGACCCTCTTGTTAAACCATTACACTGAGCCCCCAATTTTCATAACTTTGTGATCAGTTTGTCCTCCTTTTCTAAACATCAAGAACAAAGCAAATCCATTTTCTGTAAAGCCAGGTAATTCAATCATAGTTGTCTGTCGCTGCTTTCCAGTAATGGTTTGTCTACTTCAAAAAAACTACAACCAGTTCAAGATGTTGCAATGCTGCAAACACAACTAGCATTCAAAAAAGGAAAAGCAAATTCTCTATTTCAAGTGTGCCTCAGCTCCCTGCTCCTCCACAAGAGCAAAGAAAAGAAGTTAGCAGAAAGTTTTCAGGACATGAAAAAGTTTTTGCTGAATTGCTGTGTATAGAAACGTTAGGTCTCTAACCTTCTTGTGAAGAGAACACTCAGCATGATGCACTGTAGCATGAAGACATTGAGAGTACTGCTATTCTGAAATGCTTCATATGCTCTTCTGAAATACTTCAGATGCTAGGCACAACAGTATAGCTTCAGAGCAAAACTGTTAGCTGAATAAGCAAAAGTATAATATTCAATGATCAAGAGAGCGCATTGAATAAGAAACAACTTCACATAAAATTTGGAATTCACTTCAGTCACTGTGAAATCAGAGAAGCAGCACTCACTTCTGTAAGTGAAGAATTTGGTTCATTTTGACATAACAATGCTTAATGGCACACTTCCCTCTCCCCCAAGTAAAACATACTGATTTTATAAAAGCAATAGACTATTTCTGTGCTAAAACTGGCTGAACTAAGAGCTTTCCAGTACACTATTTTAGAACTATGACAGGAATAGCCATTTCACAGTATTTCTGATTAGAGCTAACTTGATTCATAGTAAATACATGACAGACATACAAAGTGTATGATTTGGGAATATTCTCTTAAACTCCAATTCAACACGCGTTCCTTGGCATATTCAGATTGTCATACTCCCATATTGTGCTCTTACCAACTCTTTAGAACTGTCTAACACCAGTATTCAGCTATCCAAAACCTTTGCACGTTGAACGTTCCTCCTGTAGACTATTTAAAACACACAATGAGATTATTCAGTGAAAGAATTGGGGTTTTTTAATCCTATTTTTATTGGACTGGGACTGCCCCCCTAAGGCTTGAATCATATTGATCGCAAAAAGCTGTTCGTATGTGGAGGCAGCAAGTTGATCATTCCTAGGATACATAGCTTGAACATGCAACAGTGTGCAAACATGCAAAAAGGTAGGATTTGGGTTTTATGTTTTGAACTGCTACACTGTCTCCATGCAGATTTTTTGGATTATACCACATGGGAGAATTCTTATATTGACTTTTTTTATGATCTCTTTAAAACATAAGGTATTTCAAAATAGTAAAAATTATTGACAACTGTGTAGTCACATCCTTGATTACCAAGCATTCCAGATATACGCACACACACATACGTAGTGGCGGTGGTTATAAAATGAGTTTTTGCTGTTAATTACCATCAAATGAAGAATATATTCCTAGGGAAGGATGTCATAATGTCCACTCTCTTTCCAGACAATATAACCTTAAACATGCTAACAAAAAACAGTCCAATTTTTCAAGAGTATTTTGGCCTAACAGGCCTATATTTGGCCTGTTATAATCTTTTATTTTACCAAACTGTTGTATGTTCTAAGTAATGAAACACTACAAGAACTGTCATCAGGGAAATTGCTTTGGATTTGGTGGGCGATTTTATGACTTGAATCATCTCTGTACCTTAGAAGCATCACTGTTCAACTCAGTGCTAGAAGTCATCCACTATCATTTGAGTAGGAAATTAAGATCCTCCATGATTTAACAATCCTTTAGACTTCTCATCCTCAAAGGTGGCAATGCACAAGGGACTGGCATCTTTCCATCAGCACTGTGCCATTCTATTAAATGGATGTGCAGAGATGATTTTCACACAAAATATTCCACTTTTAAAAGTGTGAGGATACCTTTCTGATTCCATGTCACACTTCAAACCATCATCTTGAGTTGTATATACTTTAGCAATGCTGTAATCACTTTTTCCCCCAGAAAAACCTATCAGGATCTTATGCTTTTAGCAACAGTGCAACAAGCAAGTATTGGAAAGCTATTGAAAAAGAATCAGAAAGGTGGAAGAGGTTACTCTCTGAGGCGTCTAACAAACCTACATATATAAATGTGTAGGGTAGTGTGTAAGGTAGACTAGATCACAACTTCTGGCTCCTTGGAAACAATGACATACAAACTTGGACAACTTTCCACATAGTTAGTGAGTATTAACAAAACTGCATCTTTTTGAACCTACTTCTAAATTTGGTTCTTGGATCCAAAGTTTTCTGAAATCTGACAGAGGAAACATTGAAAAGGTGAGGTTTTCCATGGTTTTCTCAGCTTTAATGCCTTTTCACAGAATTCAGTGGGAGTTTTTACCATCATTTTCAAACCCATGAGTCAATACAGTAACATCTCCAAGCCAAAATATTTCATAATATTAATTTGCATAAATTAAACATTTTGTCTGCAAATCTTAGATTAAAACCTGTTCTTATTCTGACCGCTTAATCAGACCTAGTAAGATGCAGTTAACAGTAGACAGTGACATTGTTTAGACCACCACTACAGAATCACACCAATCTGTGAATTCTACAGAAAGGAGCTATTTTACAGAGGTTGGGGGTTTTTTAAGAAATACCAAGTATGAATACTGCTGTGCTAGCTACAATCTCACCAGCTTGAGAGCTGTTCTTCAGACTCTTCAGATGTTTGTCATGTAAATCATCTCTTCCTATGTCTATCTGACAGAGGACTCAAAGCCTGAACATATTGCTGGAAGCCTGGCTAACCTGAGAATTACAAGTAACTTTTAACATTCATGCATGAAAGCTCATATGGGAAGAATAAAGGCTCCCGTACAAGACTATACACGCTGACAGACCTTCAGATGTACTTCCAAGTTACATCACTGCACGAAAATTCATCTATCAGAAAATACTTGGTTATTGGAAGGTTCTGAAAGTGCTGACTGACTTGCGGTCCATTGTATCATGGCAAACCAGATCTTCAAAGGTATACTGGGTTTCCACATACGCTACACTACTTTGTCTATTTTAATACGATTGATTTAAATAGACTTCATATACATTTGCAATTTAGATTGTTAGAACAATTTGACATGAGTATTCAGAAAAATCAATGCTAATCATCACTAGTAGTTTTCAGTTGCATTAAAATACACTATAGACACTGCTCCGTTTCCTCATCCCAAACCTGCTAATGGAAATCTTTGACAATTCTTAAAATAGGAGATTTTATTTTTGGCTATGGTTAACAGTTACACTGAATTCATCAAATTCATTCGTGGGAACTCAACATATTTGCAGAATAAGATAATGTTAACATCTATTTTGGGGTTTTGAAAGTTTTTTTAAATGACAGGGATACACCAGAAACAGTTTGATAGAGCTCCGTAAAAGACAGAGCTGGCTTAAACAGTCAGAAATATCCTCTTTACGAGGCACTCTGCTAGACAGGAAGACAGACGTTACATGTTTCTCTGCTCCAGGCAATCACCTTTTCTGTCAATATAGCAGATCTAATGTGAGGAACGAAGATACAGACTCCTGCTGACATGTGAATGATTGGTGCCACTCAAGCATTAATGAAAGATGGGTACCAATCCAGACTGTTTATTGAAATCTGCATAATCAAAGTATCAAAGGATTCAACTATCACAATCACAAGTTCCATTTTAAAATTTGTTATTTCCAGCAAGGGCAACATGATATAGCCATATTTTTCAGGACTAGATCTCTACTCTGGAATGATTAATGAACCAATAAAACCTATAAAACCACAATTTTAGGGGCCAATACTTTGAAAGATTTTATTTAAAATGATGAAAGAGAACTACTTAGCCAGAAACAGTATTGCAAATACAGAAACATGCAACATAAATCACATACTATTAAAAATACACTTTTAATCCACATTTTGTACATTTTTCAGTTGTTAAACAATTCTGCATTTGTAAGGTGCTGCCAATGTTACTAGAAAGTAACATAGAATTCAGTCAGGTCTTTGCAGTGCAGTGGGCACTCTCCTGTGGGAGCAGTACTACATAACATTAAGGACCTGGTGTCTTCACAAATATTCTGCTATTAATCAGCTTCCTTCTCCTTTGCTTAGTATTTCTCCACATCTTATTGCTCTGAACAGAGGTTGAAAAGAGCTGGCTTTTCTAGTGTGAATCACTGGATGTCCAGCCCTCATTTCTGTATGTATAGATCTAAAGCCCAGAATTTTCTAGATATGCTGTACCAATCCAGCTATATAGAACTAGTAAAACAGTATTCATTTGAATGTAAATCAGCTGTACTTCATTTTTACAATAAGATGAATCAACTTAATGTAAATATAAATTAATGCTTCAATTAAGCATTAATAAATATATAAGTGGATATGTTTTATACACATTCATATGACCATGAATCTGCATTTAAAATCTGGCTAATGCCTACACTTGTTGAAGCTTGCACATTTGGGACAGTGTGACCACATCCACATCACAGGATTTGGTCGGATTCTGTCAATCTCTAAATCTGCTCCTGAGGCCCTGAGACAAGGATTTTGGTGTGGGGTTCAGCTCTGAATGCTTGCAGATGACCAATTTGAGCAGTAGACTAGGGCCTGGGAAGAGAGAAATCAAATTTGCAGCCTAGCTACTTTTATACAGTACAGTTTGAATAAACACAGGGAGCAGACAATCAAAGGAAACACTAGCAGAATGGAATCCTGAAAAAATGTTCTTCAAAGAGCAGTGTCACTCTCCATATCCTTCCTGGCTCCCCCAAATTAGATGCTGATTATTTACAAAGCAGACAAAGCAGGTCCTTATAAAAACCCTCTCATATGACCTGAACAAGGTCTCTGTTCCTAAAGGAACATTGGATTTTTGTAACTATATCAGATGTTCCAATAAAAGATACCGCCTCTCATCCTGTCAATGACCTTTGGATCATAACATCTAAAGCAAAATACCACTGGATTGATTCAGATCATCCCTGTACTCCAGTACTCAATCTTCAATCCTTCTATTTAGGTGACAAGATGGGGGTTGAGGAGTACTGTTCATTTCAGCCTTCATTTTGCCTTTTATTCTGCTAGGTAGTATGTGAAAAGTGATTTTTCAATGTTTATCATGCTCTTTTGTATCATGTTAGTCCCAAGAAAGTATTTCTGAGCAACATACACTCAAGGGTTGTGTGTTCCAAGACTAGACATTAGCACACAACAAGCATTTTAGGGAAGCGATGAGAAAAAGATGAAAGAAAGCCAGGAAAACTCAAAGGCACAAAAATAACACAGTCCTTGAGGAACAGGTAAGTCATAGGCTGAGGTTCATGGGAATTTTACACACAATAAGGTAAAAATAGAGAATGAGAAGGATTGAGGTTTAAAAACATTTTCAAGTGCATAAGGAGCAAAATGCTGACAAAGGGGAGAAAAATGCTTCTGAAGAACAGCAGGAGACATTTACTGCTGAATGTAATAAGCTTTAAAATTAATTTTGAAAAAGGAAAATGTGAAACAGGAAGAGAACAACTGCTTTTAGTCAAGTTCTGTTTATGTGAACGGAAAGTTCCAGACCTTTCAATACTTCTTAATTTCCAATCTGTCTTACGACCAATGCAACGTACATTGCTAGTAGTGGGATCCAACAGCACCCCTCAGGATGCCAGAAGACTCATTTTCAAAGACTTAAAGACTGATACGGTCCTCAGGGTAGAAATACAGGCAGGATTAATGAAACCCATGTTCAGAAAATGAGTAGGAACTGAAAAAACAGGATACATTTTGAAAATTGTAGAAATCCATTTTTTCTTTTATTTTACTTCACCTGTTTAACAGTTTAGTTTGTTTGTTTTAACTTCAGTGTGTTCTGTGATTCTGTACGCTTCAGTTCATCCTTCAGGCTTTCTCCCTGCAACCTCAACAGCAGATACTTACCTAGAAAGGGAGCCATGGTGCAGTCATTTAAAGACTCCTGAAGGCAAAACTTTAAGGAATATCACCAATTATTGCAAAACAAGAACTAGGAGTCTACGATATCGAGCATGTAGTTCTACACTTACTAGCTGATACAACAGACCCCTTAAACTAGATTCCTTTGCTTTCTTTTCCTCTAGGACATGCTGTTTCTTTCATGGTACAGGAGTTGCTATACAGATAGATCATAACAGATAACATAAAATACTTCAAACATGTTAAGCATTCACTTCTTTTGTGTTCCTGACTCCAGAATTCATTTCCAAGAAAAGCCCCAGTGAAAATATTCCACAGGAGGAAGTGAACACTCAAAAGTGTTCAAAACGTAACTATGGAATTGCTTTACTGTGATAATGTACACTGCTATCCTAATTCTAATTAGAATAAAAATGCAACATGCAACAGAAATTACCAATCTGGTCCAGTATTACCAACTCACCTCCAAAAACCAGTAATTGTTGACAATAAAGTGTAAAGACAGAAGGAATGCATTAAGATAGATACTTACCCGGAATTACTTTTCCACTGATACAAGCATTTATTTAAAAAGCCTTTTCCTGCCATGCAACAGCCAGAGAGTGAAAGGAGAAAGAGGTTAAAGATGGCCTTGGAGCAACTTTTATGAAAGACCTATGACTGATGGCTGAAAAAGCCTAAAGCAAAATACAGAGATATTTTCCTCAGGGTGTGGAGAATTCAACCAAAAAGGGCTTTCTGGGGTAGAAGCTGGGCCTTTCTAATCCTCAACAGAAATTCAGGATAGAAGAGTAAAATGCTGTGATCTAATCAACATTGGGAGAAAAAAAGATATAAATACGGGCAAATTTCTTCAGTGTTAAAACAGACACAATACAAATCTTGTGCAGGTTGGTGTATTTCTTCAGACCGCATTTGCTATCTCAAAACTTGGAAGAAAACTAAACAGCAGGTCCAACACTGTTCCTGACCCATTTTTCACCTGCAGCACTTTTCAAAGCAGTAAGATTTAAAACACATATTTCCATGAGACCTTGACATTACAGCATTCCCGTTTCACAGACACAACTTTGGGTTCTTGAAACATCTGTCTGTTAAAGGCAGTCATTGCTGACCATGAAATTGTTGATTTTTCTGGGCTCTCTAGTCAGATTATCTGCTTTACTCTGGACAGTTCTGGTAAATCTATTGCAGCAGTTCAGTACTGGTGGTACTGATCACAGTTCCAAAAGAACACTGAAGAATTCTTCAGCACATTCTCATTTTGGATGATCAGCAGTTTCGTTACACCTATCAATACAATAAGACTGAGTACCTTTACATTGGCACAAACCACATCAGCCCTGTTATATGAAGAAATCTAAATTAATTCAAATAAAGACAGTCTTATACAAACGAACTCTGTCATAAACTGTGTAAGAAGTTAATACTCTTAGTATTAAGCTTTCTATGTAGGTGCTAACCTAATTATATGAACAGAACAACTTTTACTGATAAAATTGAGTCATTGGTAAATATCAATCAAATATAATTTGGATTGTTCTTTGGGTTTGTTCCATTGGCCCAACTCACATCCTACAATCTCAGGCAAAGATAGAAACAGTTCTAGCAATACCTACTTCAAATTTTCTTTCAGTACTCATTGCTTCTCCAGTAAAGTGAAAACAAGGTGATCTGGGCATCACTTGACATGAAGGATATGAACATAGGTGAAGCAAGGACTGCAGTTAACTAAAATTGTACATTTTGTTCATTACTCAGTCTGAACATCCTAGTTCAATCTTGATAAAAGAGCAGCATTCTAAGGCTTGACATTTAATGTAATCATATATGACCTCTGACTGACAACTGTAATTGTCTGCCTTAACTCAGTCTCCTTCTACAGCCAGTAAAATCACTTCAGAACAACCTTTTCTCCTGCTTTTTGTTTACTGTCAATAGAAGTCGAATATGCTTGACTTTGAATATTCTTATATTAAAGAAAATTTACCCTAAAAGGTCTTTTAAGATTCTTGAAATACCAAAATACCATGTCATCAAAACACATCAGGAGAATCATGGATGCTAAAGAAACTTGTACCACGCACATCTTTGCCTCTTGAAAAATCCAAAAGATACAACTTTCACAAGAGTGATACCCAAATTGCTCCAAAACTGTTGAAGCTGCCCACTCCTGACTGAGGGAGAGAGTAGCATTTCCAGCAAAGGCTTTAATTTTTCTCCAGTGAGTCTTTTTCCTCAACTCTAGAATTAAAAGTAAATCTATCTACACAGAGTTAGTGACATCCCATGTGGCAGCAACAGGTTACCAGACAGGCTTTAAGAGGAAAACTCCAGTTGTCACCGAAAGTTGGTCAAGCACTAAGCACTTAGACAAGCATCACTACCTTATCCAGACCAAGCACATATTACTGTCCTTTCCTAATAAGATATTTAGAGTGTATTACTCATCAATTGCTACTAGAATGAAGAATGATTAAAAATTGAAAGTGTTATAGTTGCTATAGAAAAATTTGAAAATTTCTGGGCAACATAGCCCCATTGAAATCAGCAAGAACCCTATTTTTATAGTTTTATAACTACCATGTCATGTTCTTACAGTGAAGCAACCAAATAAATCCAGTGAGAGACTGGAGCCCTCAATCTGTGTTACTTGTCAGTCTTGAGGAAATGGAAGAGCTGCCTTTCCACATGATTTTGTGATGAACCTCACCGAATTCTCATATGCAGAAACCCAAACCTGACTGATTTGTTATATTCCTGAACAAGATTACAACTAATACTAACTCACTCCTGCAGTATAATTACAAATCCTATTATAAGAACATCTATTATCACTTATTTCCAGTTGTGAAGTAGAGAGTGTTCTTTATGACAATACTTCAAGAGCAGAAGAAAATCAGTTTTAGTTTTCTCCAAACCACACAGCAAAGTTATATTTGATCATCTTGCAGCAGCTCTTTTTCTTCAGAACAGTATAGCAAGATATGCACAAAAAAAGTGTGATACACATCGAAAAGGGAAAATTATTCCAAGTATTAATCAGGGGAATGAAAGAGATAGTCCTTTATTTGGGCAAACCTATCTTTCAGCAGTTTCTGTTGTTTTTTCTTCAGAGAGAGATAACAGAGGCATTAAAGATTACTGACAACCTGTGTATTTGTCCTCCTTTTTTCTGCTTCAAACAGACTGATTCCTGTATTCATGTTTTCCTGAGACAAGCAACAGATCTAATGAACTGCTCTATTTTTATTTCCCTTTTTGTGCAAACGTTTCTTGACATAAACAGCTTTTTAAAATAGATAGGACTTTTTTTAATTTCCATTGTTGGCAAATGTGACAATTACACTGTGTAGACAACTACAGCTGAATTCAAAGCAAAGTCACTTAGAATATTCTTTGTATCCTGAATTCCTTACTTCATTACATACTAGAACTGCTGTGGGAAGATAACTATAATTGGATCCAAATTCCAATTTGAGACCCAATGTAAAGCATCTTTCTAAGAATGCATAATTAAACTGCATTTGTTAGTCAATTTGAGTGCATAAATTATTGAACATGGGTTAATTTTGGTTGGATTAAAAGCACCACCTGTTCACTCCTATAAAACAACCTCATAATTTCTGTTTCAGTATTTAATTCTTATTTATTTGTTATCATCCTTTCAGTACGCAGTATTCAGTCTCCAGGACTGAGAGAATCAACATGTGCCCTATTTAATTGCTCTTCACATGCCTGGTAGTGAAACTCTACAATTCCAAATGTGTTTTCCAGGTAGGGAAAGCAGTATAGGTCAGTGTAACTCGGTGTGAGTTACAGCTGAAATGGCTGCAAGGCAAACTACTGCTTGAGTTAAGTTCAGAGTAGTAGTAGTAGTCACTACTTTATATGGCAACTCTTAAGATGCAAGATGTCATGACTTGTAGAGAACAGCTGCTTAGCAAAGTCTCTCACGGCAGTTGTAGCATTCTGCTCATCTCTATACCAGACTGCTGAGGAAAATGCTCCTTTCGTTTCCTGATTTAGGATTGTTTCCAAATGAAATAGTTTTATAACAGTGAAGTTTAAAAAGTGGCTCAACAGACTGCAGTGAGTCACAAGAAGTCATTGTAAAGGCTTCAATGCAAATCTTCCAATGAATCCTTGATTTCTGAATGTAGGATGAAGCTTTGACTTGCTTAGAATCTGATGAGAAGGCATGAGAATTCAAAGCTTTGGAAAAGAAACAGATTACAAATCATCTAAACAAATCTATGAGGATGCACAGACCATGGATCCTGTGGTACTTTAACCTCATTGACGCTGTAAACAGATTCACAGCTGTACATGAAAAAAACAGACCTGACATACTCCCATCCATCATCCTGATTTTTAATTAGTGTAGAATCTCTCCTATGCAGTCCTGCATACTTGAAAGGGGTTGTTTTATCAAAGTACAGGGTTAAAAGTTCATAAGGTAACATTTGTTGATCTAAGCTGTTCAAGGAAGACATTCATAGGATGCATTAAAAAATGCAGTGGAAGAATTTATTCAAGAACTTCTCCTTTTAAAAGTATTCTAGGGACACTGTCAGTTCTTCGAGCAAGATAAAGTGAGTTGTAGACACTACAAAAATATTACTGTCAGCAGCAAGGGATGTTCAAAGGAGAGATACATTTAAAGCCTTTCAGTGTACCCCTACACTGTGGGAAATCTGTGGAGGCTGGGATCAGAGACACCCTCTTCTCTTCTAGCTGTTGAATTTAAAATCTCAAGTGTTCAATTTCATCGGTACAGGTGTTGAAAAAGGAACCCATGAAAACAAGCACAGCACAATAAAAGCAAGACTGTAATACCTGAACACAGTGGCAAGGTAGCAACAAGATTAAAATGCTGCTCAGAAAAGGAAAAGTCATTTTAAGTTGCCAACAGAATAGAGTAAGAGCAGAAGTGAGCATGTCTCTATAGGAACCCTCAGCTGGAAGCACACCCCACCTTCCTCCATATTTATATCAAAGTTTAATTCTATGTCTGAGTATCCATGTCTGGCAGAGAAGTGCAAAGACCAGCTTTATGAAGCCTGTGTATGACAGGAGAAGTAATAGGGGCACAAATGCATTGAGAACTAAATTGTGAACAAACATGAGCCACTCAGTTTTCTTTCCAGGATTTGGGATCCTCCTGCCTAAATATTACAGCAAGGAGTTTTATTGCCATAAATTTAAACTTATATCAGACCTTCTGGTAACTCAGTCTGAAATCAACACATTAAGACATAAAGTGTTTATCCCTCAAATCACAGAAGTCCTGCCAGAAGTATATATTCTTATTAATTAAAACTGTTATCCCATGGAATTCACTTCACATCCCAAGCTCTTACAAACTCACTAAGCTGAACAAAGACTATAGACTTTTCTTACAGCACATGGTAGAGTCTGGCACTAAACACTACAGTTATGTGACTCTTGGTGATCTGCTGTAGTTGACCATGCAAAAAATTGTTTTTCTCTTTCACTTCCCTCAGATCCAGAGCTTTTGATTTTGGTTTGATGTGCGGATTTGAAAACATAACTGTGAAATCAACTTGGTTTCACCTGGCTTGAAGTCACAACCAGTCAGTTTTATACACTTCCCATAAAACTTAGAAGCCTGTTCAGGCCAACCAATCTTTTCTTCGTGATCCTCATGCAGATTTCCAACTTGGTAAATCAGACTTCACTGATGGAGGAGGCCTACACGGCCTCCAGTTATGTCAAGTCTTATTTACCTAATCAGCACTACAGCTTGTAAGCTCCAGCATTTGTAAAACATTTACCACCTAGTTAAAAACAGCATAGTATGTTTGTTAGGAATATTTTTATTTCTATAAGGTACCAGGAGAATATTTTAGCATTTTTTCTTTTGATGTCAAGTGCTACCTAGCAAACAAATCCATATTTTTAATTCAAGAGAATGCAAAATAGGTGGAGAGGCTGCATTTGTAGCTTTGTGATTCTTATTTAAGTAACTGTTTACATAAACCCTTAGGTACATATGATTAATTATTTGCTTTCTAATCCCTGTTCAAAAGAACGCATCTGCTTTTATGTTTAAATCAGGCTTTAGCATCCTATATAAAGCATTTGACAAATTAAAAATGCAGGCACCTGTACATTCAAAAGAATTCTTGTAATGCTATTGATAATCATCTGCTACTTAGCACGCCTTTGCGAAAGCTGTGATGAGCTGTCACACGTTATCTCCTTGCTCTGATGTTTGCCTTGGAGTTAAGTTATTTTCTGTTAAAGTTTAGAATGATGCATTTCACTGCAGAAGAGACTGGCATTCCAAGCACTAACATAGATCATAGAATCATTAGGGATCATAAGGGACCTCGAACGATCATCTAGTTCAATCTCCCTGCCACAGCAGGATCACCCAGACCAAATTGCACAGGAACATATCCAGGTGGGTCTTGAACATCTCCAGAGAAGAAGACACCACAACTTCCTTGGGCAGCCTGTTCCAATGCTCCATTACTCTCACTGTGAAGAAGTTCCTTCTGCTGCTTCCTTCATCATCTTTGTTGCTTCTTGAACTGAGGAGCCCAGAACTGGACAGAATACTCCAGATTCAGCCTCACTAGTGCAGAGTAGAGGGGGAGAAGAACCTCTCTCAATCTGCTAACCATTCCCCTTCTGATGCACCCCAGGATGCTGTTTGCCCTCTTGGCCACAAGAGCACATTGCTGGCTCATAGTCATCCTGCTGTCCACTAGGACCCCCAGGTCCCTTTCTCCTACACTGCTCTCCAACAGGTCAGTCCCCAACCTATACTGGTACCTGGGGTTGTTCTTTCCCAGATGCAAGACTTTACACTGACCCTTGTTGTTCCTCATTAAATTTCTCTCTGCCCAGCTCTCCAGCCTGTCCAGGTCTCACTGAATGGCAGCACAGTCTGCTGGGGGGTTGGCGACACCACCCAGCTTTGTGTCATCAGCAAACTTGCTGACAATGCACCCTAATCCCTCATCCAAGTCATTAATGAATAGATTGAAGAGGACTGGTCCCAGTACAGATCCTTGGGGGACTCCACTAGATCCAGGCCGCCAACTAGACTCTGTCCTATTAACCACTGCTCTCTGGCTTCTATCCTGCAGCCAGTTCACAATCCACCTCACTACCCTATCATCCAGTCCACACTGCCTCAGTTTGGCCATCAGGATGCTATGTGAGACTGTGTCCAATGCCTTACTGAAGTCAAGACAGACCACATCCACTGCTCTGCCATCATCTATCCACCCGGTTATGCCCTACCAGGTTGGTCAAGCATGAATGCCCTTGGTGAAGACATGATGACTGTCTCTAATGACCCTCTTGTCCTTGTTGTGCCTAGAGACAGCATCCAGGACAAATTGTTCCATCACCTTTCCTGGGATGGAGGTGAGGCTGATAGCTCTATAGTTACCTGGGTCCAACTTCTTAACCCTGATGAAGATAGAAGTGACATTTGCTAACCTCCAGTCTCTAGGCACCTCTCCCGATCCCTATGACTTAGAAAAGATGATGGAGAGTGGCTTAGCAAATACTTTCGCTGTCTCCCTAGATCTTGGATGTCAGGCTGAAAACCTGGATAGTAGGAATAACAAAAGAAGTTTAACCATTATGTTCAGAGGATCACTGAACCAGCCTGCTCGCGAATGCTGCATTTGGAACAAAAACCAACCACTTTGACAAGGCAAATCTACTTAAAAGGACAAGTCTTAGATTTGCAGTCAAGACCTTATTAAAATTACTTATGTCCACTATCCCACAGACCTAAACCAAGAGGAAAAAGTATTAGCTTAAAAATACACATCCAGACTTCCAGCTCAGGCAAACCATCCTAGTGAATTCTCTTAGCTGCTGACTTCCAGAATTTGTTCCAGTTTACAGGCAATTCTCATCATTGTAATCACAAAATGATGGCTGCTTCAGCTTTACCACTGATTCTGCAAAGGCTGGCAAGATGTCAGCTGCTCTAGGCTGCCCTGAGCTATAAGCTGTTTTGGAGTGAAGGCTCTAGTTATGACTTAGCACCTGTTTTTGAAGATACTTCTTTGTAAAATAAGCTTGCAGGCCCAGAGCCTCCAAACCACTGCAAATTCAAGGACTTTTTCTAAAAGGGATCCTAGATAAATTTAGACCAAGGATTTAATCTTCCCTTATTTCATTTATTTTAGGAGAGTTATCTTTCACCCAACCCAACAAAATCAGGTCTAGGATGAAATTTTCTTGTCTTTGTATTTAAGCTTTGAGATTATCAGTTACTGAATGTTATTTATTCATTATAAAGTACAACAAAAACCAGTTTCCTTGGAAGCATAGTGCCCTTGTCTTGTACACAGATGAGGCAAAGCTGAACCTCACCTTTCCCTCAGTAGAATGCATGAACAGAACTGAGCTGCCTGTTGTACAGGGTCGCAGTTATATCATACAGAAGGCAGTTTTCAGCTCTTTGCAGTGCAGCAGCATGCTGGGCCAGAGTAAGACAAGCACGGTGCTGTGATGGAGCTCCTAAAGTTTTTACTAGACATTTTATCAGGTGAGTGATCTTTCAAAGAACACGAAACACTTTGCTTCTTCCACTCAAATTCATGCTGCGTGTTGATACAGATGTTGTAATCTAACTACAGAAGTGTAAAAGAACAGTTAAGGACCTAGAAACATTCTATCCCAAGACGGAATCAACTGTGGCCAAACTGAAAGTTGAACATTGAATCTTCTCCCTAAATGAGGACCTTTCACATTGAATTTGGGTCATGAAGCTTTTGGTGCTTAATTATTCAACATTGTATGGTGCTTTTTAATCTTAAATAAAGAGAACTTTGCAAGCTATGAAGTCTCTTCATGGCACATGCAATACAACCACTTATATCAACCATACTGACAGCAACGACTCAATTACTTTCAATTATATAACTATGATTTTCCTGCTGAGTCACCTCAAAATTCAGTTTCTCATTAAGAATTCAACTAAATTACTCACCTATGATTTAACAATGCTGAATGCTAGCACAGACCTTGAATTATATTGCATTATATTGAAGATTAAGTGCAGTTGACAGGGTCTGGTGCTTCTTTCNCTGATTTTCACATACAATACTATGGCAAATACCAAAATAAACCCCACAATTATTTTTTAGTATGTGAGGTGTATACCAGATAATGCTTCTGTTTCATCTATTGAATAAAGTTCAGACATCTTACCCCGAGTGGTCTGGTGGACTATATGGTTTTACTTACTAATAAAGTTAATAACAATTGCCCATTCTTAAAGCAAATTCTTTCTACCTCATACTAGAGGAGAAACCAAAGACTGCATGTACTTTTTTTGGAACAGTGGAACTGTAGGACCTGTGATGCTCATTTCTTGCAGATTTTTCTTCCCAGGGAGAGCACTGCTGTGTACATCAAAGAGGCTCCAGTGAGACTGATGAGAAAGTAACACTATGGAGTACAGCTGATTAAGTCTAGATTTTTCAGTTGCTGTCTCTTATACTGCAGTCAGTAATATACACTGCCTATGATTACTCAAAGAATAGCTATATAATACCCACATATTAAAGTTGCATAATAATATACTGCTATTAAAGCTTAGATCATATTTGTCTATTAGTACCTGCAACTTTCTTTAATAATGGCAAATTTAGGTACAAAGAGACTAACATATGGATTTTTCATTTAGCTGAGAGTTCCAACAAAATACTTTGCAACAGTGTTTGCTGTGTCATCAAAACTCAAACATTTTTGCAGACTAGCTCAGTTTCAAGTGAACAAAACCCACCTGACTTCTTGGCACTTAGCCCAGTTGCCCTGTTCCAGTATCATTGATTGGAAACTGCAGACTCTAAGAGTGTGTGTAAAGTCTGTCATGTCCCAAGATTCAAGCAAAATTTGAGAATACTGAAATCTGAGACAGTGGGATATACAGTACACAAGTTGCTGTTGCTTTTCTATTAATATTCATTTGAATCTTAGTATATTCAACCTATAAACAAGCTAGTGCCAGAAATGCTTTATCTGCTTCGTTCTTTAACATGTTACTTTACATGGCTAAACTAAGGCTGTTTAATGTCATTTAGCAATAGATGACTGCTGACAATAACATTACTGCAGACTACAACAATTATTTCTATTTGTACTTTTTCGTGGCTTTATTTTCCTCCTGACATGAAGCAACATTTTTTAGTCAATATTAATAGATAATTTATCAGAGAGGAAATTCCTAATTTTAATGAGTTTTCAATTAAATAGGGGGTGGGGGATCTGTAGTTTTAATAATTTAAGTACATTCTTCCATTCCTATCTCTGGTTTCATCAGCTTTGCTTCAATGTGATGACTTCCAATATGGAAAATTCATTGATACAAATCTCCAAAGTTAAACTAGTGTTGAAAGCTGGGTTGTAACAGGACAATAAAGATCCCATTTAAGCTAGACTATAAAATGGATCCTTAAGTGCTTGCTGCTGATTCCAGAAACCAACTGTCTGCACTGGTAGCTCCAGCTAATGGATTGAACCAGCAACCGTTCCTCTCCTACCTTGCTGCATTAGTGTTGGCAGAGGTTCCCTGAGCAATTGATCTTGGAGTTGTCCAGAAAACTGAAAAAACAATACACAAATACATGAGCAAAAAGCTGTTAATGCTGCTGTCTGACCGTTGATGTGCTCTTGTCAGCTAAAACTGCAGAAGACTTCAGACACAAAGTAAGAAGTAACTTCCCATCAAGATGTCTTCTTGGGGTCTTTCAGTATTCAAGCATTACAGGCTTGTGAATTATTACAAATGCTGGCATTTGAGGACTGACTAAGCTTGTGGGAACAATGTACTTCTCTAGATTATTACCAACCATTCATCTGGCTAATGTGAGGCCAAATCTGGCCTGACTGCCTGGCTCAAGGGAATATAATTAACTGCAGTCAGGTTACATTTGCAAAGTAGGATGAGCCCCAGGAGGTGCAGGAGCATGAGCAAGAGCTAATGCTGCCACCGAGTGTACAAAAGTAGGCTTGCTGTGACAATCATGACCGTGTAAAAAGTGTGTGCATTTCAAACACTCACTTATGGAAACCAATAGAAAAAAATAGAAACATACGAATATGGATTAGAAAAATTCCCCTAAATATTTGACCAACGGGAAAAGGATTCCTTACATTCTACGGGGTGACCTCTAGGAACCATGTTTGGAAACAGCTAAGTACATTTAAGTACTATTGATTGCACAAGTAATAGCACCGAAAGTGATTACACAGTGTGGTTGATTACACAGTGTGGTACTTACTGAAGTAATTACACTCCAGAAAATCAAAATTAATTTGTACACTCCTGCCACACTTTTAAAGTTGTTGACATTTCATTGTAGTGCTCCTAATGAAATGAAAATTATTAATAATTGTTTCTACTTCAGTGTGACAAATGTCATTTAGATTAGGATGTGAATTTGTCAGTAACTCATCAGATCACTAAGTTGACTCTTGGCTCACATTAGTATTTGAACGGGGGGTTATTTGCATTTATCAGATGCAAGTTTACACAGACCAGCCAGATTATGATCAACATGCATTCTGATTCCACTCCGTGAAGCATCCTATCTGTAGTCCCCTTTTCTTAGAAATCACTCTGGAAAGGTGTAAAACCAATGGAAAGTGAAGTTGCCTGTATAAAAATATAATTTCTTTTCCTTCCTCAAGCTACTTTAATAGTAATAAAAAATAAAATAAACCAGTATAATTAGCATAATGCTAAGGCTGCTGCATTTCTTTTTCATTTCACTATAAAGGAAATCTAGTTTTATTTTGATGTAGAGTGAATCACATTGTTCAAGTATGAAAAAACTATAAAATGAATAGCTAAAGTGTGAATAAAAAAAGATCTGCTGTGTAAAAATTAAATCATATGCCTCAGTGTGTCTTGGACATTCCTGTAGACAACGCAACTAGCACAAATAAAATCATTACACTTCTGAATAGTGTAATAAAATACCAAGTACTTTTGGAACACTTTAAAAGCATTCAAATTTACACAAGCAGCATCCAAAGACCCTTATCTATTCTAATTTTATAGTCAGGTGAACTGTCAGTCAGATTATTTGTCTAGGTACTTACAGTAAACCAACAAAAAAGCTTCAGACAAGAGTTCTGGGAGTACTGCCTCAAGGTTCCTCTGACAATTCTCATCTACTGCTCTCAGCTTTTGAGAGGAGCCTTTGTTCTATCAAAATTTAAGCTTCCAGTAGCTAGAATTACCTAGAATGAAGCATCTGATTTTACAATTAATAAGACATCCTAAAACATAGAACCTTCTTTATTTGCACTGCTGCCATTAATTCATGCATGGACAGGAGTGGGTAATTTCTATCCGAAGATCAACATAACTGTTTGTCCAAGTGCTGTTTGAGCAGTACTTTCTGCCATATAAAACCCATTATGATAGGCTAAGATAACTGGCCTAGATATACAGTCATTTCCTCAGAAAGAAGTATTATCAAGAGCCAGTTTTGTAAAATCAAAGCCTCATGCAATGATGGCTGTATTAATATTTTAGAAGTTTTCTCATTTATCAAGGACTTATTTGATTGATGATAAAAATCTTAGTTGTAGTTGGCACACAGAATGTGGAAGCCTGCTAGGTGTCTGTTTTGCCTGTACTTGAGGAATGGATACTCCTGTTTTTTCCAGTTGATACCATAAATCCATACAGCCTATTTACAGGTTTGAAAGAACAGCCTGCATTACTGCCACCCATTCAGGAAACACATATTTGTTTAAAGAAACCCCAAAACAAGCCCAAATTAAGGAAGGAGGGAGCAAAATAATAAATTAAACTGTGTTTTTAACTTCTCCTAGACCTGGGTGGAACAACTTCTGTTCCTTTCTTAACATTGCAGGCACATCATCAACATGATTCTCTTTGATCTGGTTTCTATTGTACTTAGCTTGCAATTACGAGACAAAGGACAGGCAATTTAAAGAACTTATTTTCTATGAGATACAAGAGGGTATCCAACATGATCACAAAAACAGTTTAAGTAGCCAAGCTAAAGGAGCTAGTAAGCAGGGAAACAGTCTGGCACAGCCAGAATGACCCACTTCTTATCCACTCTGAAAAGAACCTGTTTTACTTTCAGCAGATAAACATAAACCTCCTCAAATAGCAAGTTTGCCTATTGTCCCTTTACATTCTCACCGGTAGCTTCACACTTCCAAAAGAAAAACTAAGCAGATTAGAAAATTAATTTTTATTTTCATCTTAAGCTGCTACTTTTATCCCATTCACTGACATATTTCTGTTCTATCACTGTTTTCAGACACATGATATTCAGAATGGTGATGTTTATTTTTCCTACCATTTCAGTTCTCAAGCTCTTAAGACTGAGAATCCCAACTTCAATCTAAAAATCCTGGTGTTGCTAGCTCTCAGGTTGTGGAGAACAGTATGAAAACTTGACTCAAGTGTACTCTGAAAGCTACGTGTGAAAGGCAAAGAAAAGGTTTGTTCTGAACAAAACAGAAAACAGAGAACACATTTTTAATATATTCTTAGAATTGCTTGCTGGAGATTTTTTTAATTGCTAGATTTGTGAAACAACTAGGTGTCAGAGACATGTATTTTATATAAATACTACAAACCCAGTGCAGTGATAACAGGCCAAGTATTTGAGGAGTCCTGTCAAAGTGAGCTGAGACTTGATATTAAGTGACTAGTAAAATCATCCCACTGGTAGTACTGGTTGACAACCAGCTGAATAAGAGCCAGCAGTGTGCCTGGGTAGCATGAAAAGCCAAAGGCATCCTGGCTTATATCCAATGTGGCCAGCAGGACTAAGGAAGTAATTCTGCCTCTGTGCCATGCACTGGCGAGGCCTCACCAAGTACTGGGGGCAGTTCTGAGCCACTTGCTCCAAGAAAGAAGTTGAGGGGCTGGAGCGGGTCCAAAGAAGCAACGAGGCTGGGGAAGGGACTGGAGGGAAAGTCTGATGAGGAGAGGCTGGGGGTGTTTAGCCTGAAGAGGAGACTTGGGTAGGACTTTATCCCTGTCTACAACTCCCTGAAGGGAGGTTGTAGTCAGGTGAGGGTCAGGCTCTTCTTCCAGGCAACTAGTGTCAGGACAAGAAGGCAGGGCCTGACGCTGCACCACAGGAGGATAGGTTGGATGTTAGGAAGCCCTTCCTCACCGAAAGAGTGATTAGACACTAATGGCCTGCCCATGGCACTGATTGAGTCTCCATCCATGAAGGTGTTTAAAGAAAGGCTGGATGTGGCACTTAGTACCATGGTCTATTTAATTGTGGTGATATTAGGTCATAGGCTGGGCTTGATGACCTCAGAGGTCTTCTCCAGCCTCAATAATTCTGTGTCACTTTCTCATTACAACAATGTGTACAATGTGACAAAGGAGGTTTGCTCTGGTGACACAATTCATTTGCTCACACAAGTCCTGCAACCTAGCATCACTACTCATACATAGTGCACCCTGCTAAAACCACCTGTTAGTTTGATATTCATCAATGGAATGACTTACCATGTCTCTATCCCTCAGGGGAGCACAAACATCCCATAGTAAGGAATGTTCCAGAACAAGCTCTAAGATGCATTTTCAACCATAGCAAAATAACTACCAGGGCACCACCTGCTCTGCTCTCGCAGTATATGTCTCTTTCACAATGAATCCTAAAGTGTCACCTGAATTTCTATTGGATTAGTGAACTTTAAACAATACTAACAAAAGGCAGATGCAGTCTTTTCCTTCTCTAAAGGAAGCTCTTATCAGACTCACCCCAGCCAGTTGCTCTCACTCTCTGGCGAGGAGCTTAGAGGCCCTACCTGCCTCTAAGTAAAGCTAAGAGGTCCCTTTCAACCCCTAGTGATCTGTGTGTATCTGTCTGTGTAAAGCGCTTTCCCTGTGGAGCAGCTATGGCTACTCCATTATCTTACAGGCTGGGAGAAGGTTACACAGCTAACCTTGGCTGGGGGTGTTTCTGGCAGGGATTTCTCTTGGTTCTAGGTGTATTCAGTTATGCCTGGTTGTGTCCCAGCAGGGTGTTGGTGGCTAGGAGTACCTGTGCTGTGGAGCAGAGGCAGGCAGACAGAGCCTTCAGATATTATGTGCAGTATTTGGCTTTTGGAAAACTTCTGCTCGCTAGGAGTTTCATTTGTGAATCCCTGGCTACAGCATTCAGGGTCTGAAGAGACAAAAAATGTTGGATATTGACCTAAAAGCCCTGGTTTAATGAACTACTAGAGAAATAATATAGATGGTGGCTGTATGTCCAGTCCCATGTGTGGCTTGTAATACCTTTAGGAAGTCTGACTCTCACATTCTCCTTGCAGAAGGTATTGGGTCTTGGTTCAGTTAGCTTCTGAAGCATCTGTGGTGTGAGGGAGCTGCTGTAGCTGGGCTCAGAAGGGATGTGTCTCTGGGTTATTCTGCTGAGTGTGAAACAAGCAATTAAAGAAACCACAAGAACTGGGCTGGGCTATGTGAGGGATGTGAAAGGTAAAAAGCCTGTGTTCATGGCCTAATAAGCAGGAGAAAGAGAAGAGAGAAGCTTGGTTGCTGCAATGAGACAGGCAGTTGCTGTGTATAGTGCTTCCGTGGTTCAGAATTGCTTCACTTTCTTGGGGGAACTGTTCCAGAATTTGCAAAGACACAACTGCCTGTGTCTGGAGAACTTAAAGCTGGTTCACTAATTACAGAACAGGGTGGAAAGGTTACAGTTAAAAAGCAGTGATATAAGCAGATCTGCAAACCTTAATTGCCCTTCAGTTTCATTCCTGCTCAGGCTACAGTTGGAATATTGTTTAGAGGTTGGTATATTGCTTACAGGTATGAATAAGAATCCTTAGTTAATACAATTGCAAGGAGCTGTGGTTTCTTACTTGGTTTGAAATAAAAAAACCAAAAGATGGTTAGCTGAGTAATGATATGTTCCCCTGAAGAGAAAAATTAGCACCTTACTAATATTTCTTTCAAAACCTCTTGATTTTAAATTAAGACTACTGGTTTTGTGATTAAATCCTTGGGCAGAAATTTAGTAGATTTGAGTTCCATTCTCAGATCTGAGCCAGACTCATTATGTGACCCTGGGTTATGTGTTAGCTATGAGGGCTGGTTTTGCAGCACCCATCTACTTTTAATTGAGAATACCGTGCAGGTGAGAAATTGCCAATGGGGCTAGCAGGTCTTTTTGCATTAGCCGCAGTTGACTTGGGATGAGATCTGTCTGTTCCCTAAATGTATATACATGGGGAACCTGACTCTACCTAACTGGGATATTGGAAATATGTGTTCATTAGTATTGTGCACTGCTGAGATATTATAGAGAAGGGAATTGTGTAAGTAGAGAAATACATATATTACCATAAATAAGCATAATACTAATGCTGCTGTCCTGTTCTCTTGACTCGTTACAGGAACAATTTTCGGCTTTCTAGACCTCTTCCTATCCTAAAGCATGAGATGCTATCTTTTAGTTTTAAAATCTCTAATTTTCTATGCCATTATGACAATAAAGTAAAAAAAAAATAAAGTAAAATTTTTCATATATATATATATATATGAATATATATGAAAATATTTCAATCATTGGAGTGAAGGATTTGAAGAGATACTAAGAGGCAGAGAAAATATTTTTTTTTAAACCCCTCAGGGGAATAATTCTAGAATGCATCTTCCTATTGTTTAGGACAGGGTGCTGTTTCTGCTCTGCTATACAAAAAAATTCTTCAGAGTTTCCATGGTGTGTATTTTTTTATAATCTTAGGACAGCTCTCTAAAAAAAAATAAGCTCTGTGGATAGTCACAGCAAGAGAGGAGCAGAGCATGCAGTCAGCAAGTTACACCCATGCCCAGATGATGAAGACTTCAAGAAATTCCAGAAGTTAAATTTTTACCAGCTCCTAAAAGGTAAAATTCACTTAATTTGTTATTGACAAGCTTTTGATATTGCTAACTGCAGGTAATTGCTTTACTTCCTGGGATGAAGTGTTTGGATAAAAATTAACCTCAAATTTAAACTTTATAAGCGTTATCTTGTACCTGTAGAAAACAGTGCTAGGATATTTCTGTGGGAGGTCTAGCACATTTGACTACACAGGATATGGTGAGATGTATTCAAGCTTTAAGTGCTTATAATGATAGGTAATTCGTGTGCATTGTAAGGGCTGAACAGCTCTGGCTTTTCTTATCACTTTGAGAAAGACCACAGCAATTAAATGTCTCAGTCTGGGGCTGAAGTTTGGCCCTAGTGACACCTGAAGGCAGTTTGATTTGTATGCCAATGTCAGGCCAGAATCTTCTATGATACCTGTTCTCACCTGATGGTCTGATGAAAAAAGACCAACACCACAAAATCATAAGATAATGTTCTAGACTATGAATTTGGCATTTCTTTTAGGCAGAGTTCAAAACCATCAGTTAATGAAGAAAATTTAAATAATGTAATGGGATTTTAATTACCTTGAGTATTTATTCTCTTACTAATTTTCCTGTCATTTCTTACTGTTTACTATGTACTGTTCTATGTGGTAAATTTTTCAGTGTAGTGTGATTAACTGTTACATCCATGCTAGAGGAAGCCAGCATGGATGTCATTGTGTGAACTGATGGGAAACCTGTAGGGTGCATTCCAGTTCCCAAATATAAGGTCTCATTGATCTGATGGGATGAATGAAGAGAAAGATTAAGTAGATTAGGAAATAATGACTGGAGGAAAAAAAAAGAAAAACTGTTATTCACAATTAGATCAGAATCATTATAACCAGAACCTCAGGAGCAGTTATTTTAAACATTAGTATATAAAGCAGTACACTACATTAAGTTTTATGTACAGCACTTGGAACCTTGGGATGACTACTATAAACTTCCTATCATTGCCAGTTTTCACAATGACCTTTAATCTTCATTAGGCAGTACTCTGAAATGACTCTAAGTGTACCAGTATGGATCCTTTCATAGTGTAAACTAGAATATGTATCGATGCTAATGGAACCATTTGCATTTATTACTATAAGTTGGTTTTAGTATTCTCTCACATCATAAATCCTAATGGACATCAGCAAAGTCGTTTGGCAGCACTGATGTAAAAACAAATGAATCCATTATTCAATGTTTAGTAGCAAAAATGTGTGTAGCATGTATGTGTATTTCTCAAGCTTCACCTTGATGATTGGAAGCAAATAGGAACAGAGTAAGAGTGATTTTTATTGCAAAGACACCAGTGTCTGCCTCTTCAATCTGAAGTCTTTCTATTCCTTTTCTGCTCTTGCATTTATCCTATGCAGGCGTAATAACACTGATTACCTGTGTGTGCATGCAGTTCGTTTTTGTCTGAAGTGTAATGATCGTTCAGTTAATGTCTGTATTACTAAAGAAATTAGTGAACTGTGTTACAGGGTCACTTCTGGCTGCTAGGTCATGACATCTGCTCAGCAGAATATGGTATCACACGTGTGGATGCGAGAAATCAATATTATTTAGATTTTTAGGGTCTAATTCTAATAAAGTTGTTGAATGGGAAAGTATTATTGCAAGTTTAAATCTGTAGTCTCTGTTATTGTTACTGAAACCCATATTATATAATTTGATTTTTGAGGTGTTACTGTAAAACAACTGTATAATAAAAATAACTCATAGGTAAATGGCAGCTAGTGAGGCAGTCCTGAACATCTGTTTTATACTGAATGAACACAGAACACTTCTGGCATCTAGTGCTCTATTTTTACCCCCAAAATCCATACAATATTTAAACCCTTTTCAATCCACATTTTGATGATTCATTATTCCATATTGATCTTGTACAAAGCTGTGATTTCCTTATGTATAAAAAATTTGTGGGGTTTATTTGCCAAGGGAATTTGTAAGGGAAACTTCTATAGACTATAGAAATAGTGAGATAGCTGGAAGTATTTAATCATTGCGATGGCTTTTTCAAGTGATTTTTCTTTGTGACAAACAAAATATGTACTGTATTGTTTGTGGATCAGTATATCTAACGTCAGCACACATTTCTGTTTATTGACTCATTTTATCATGCTGAACTGTCACAAGCTTCTTATTAATCTGTCTCTGAAGGATCAGAATGCTTTAATAAATATGTTAGTTCCTTTAGATCTTAGGCTGAAATGAAACTGTTAGTTAAATGTGCTGTGACTTTGAGTGAAGGCACCTTAGGAGAGATTTTAAATGGGAGCACGTTATATAAATCCAAGGCAGACAAAGGAGATTGCAGCTTTCTCTTATGGCCAATTAGGACTTGCATTAAAAAAAAAAAATTAAAAAGCCCTTTTCTATAAAATAACGGTGGTACTTCAGTGTGTGGTGTGATTGATTTTTTAAAGGGATAATTAATTTTGCATCTTCATAGTGCAAACTCAATGCTTGTGTGAGCTCTTCATTTACATGAATAGTGATGTGCATTATAGTAAGTCAATGTAATGTATGCATGTATGACACGAGGGCTCCAGAAGGCATTCACCTTCCAGTGATACAGAGATGCGTGAAACTAAGAAATTGCATTTTTACTTTATTCAAGGATGTTAAAAATGCATACAACTTTCTTCTGCTGTCAGGGACAAATGGGAGGTGGCCTGAAGGAAAGGCAGACATTAAAAGGCCTGTAAGACCTTGTGTACTTCTGCAGTTGAAAGTGAGTTTACTTAACCAATGGCAGGAAGCTAATTTTTTTGCATGCTCAAAGTAAGTGTGCCCTGTGAGCAAAGAGCTTGGCTTCCGTGAAGGGATCAAGATGTCCTGCAAGGTGCAAGAGAGGTTGATGTACACCTTTTGTAAGGGGAAAGGCATTTCAATAGCAGCATAAGGTTTAGGAAAAAAGTTAAGGTCTTCCACTTGATATTGTCATTGCTGCTAACACAACTTTCAGATTCCTTGTCAGTTCTTGCTGTATGAGCATGCTGCAGTATGAGAGAGGCTTTTACTGTGTCTGTGCGCAGTTAACTAGCATTGCTAAGAGTGTGTTTCACCACTGAAAACAATTGTAACTTAGATGCTTTTTTAGTAGGGTTTTTTAAGGTAAGAGCTTAGCATCAAGTCTGGGGTTTGATTTTATGTGTAAGTTTGGACCTGTCTAAGTGATCATCAAATTATCTAAGCACCCAAATTTTTCTGTATATCCCAATTATTTTTTTAGGAGAACACCTATATTCAATTAAACAGAAGTATTTCTATTGTATTTGTTACATGGTATTGTATTGGCTGGTTCAGCCTGCTTCTGGAAATGCCCCACAAGCATCTGTTACTTGCCTTTTTGTAATAAATTGGTTCTTTGATACTTATGTTGAAATGTTTGTGGTAGTTAGCAAATTGGGTAATTTCAAATGAACATCCAAATGCAGGAAAACTTTTATTGAAGTGCACAGTTGTGAACATACTGCAGATGATCTTGAGTGACTAGTAATTCCTATAAGCCTCAGATTCTCTCCTGAAAAGCAAGACCCTAATGGCTGGAATTTATGTGCTTTCAAGTGCAAGTGTATGTGTTTGTGCAGCCGCAGAAAAATATGGGCTGTATCCAGTGAGGGTTAGTTTGTGCAGTGAGGGTTAGTTTGGCCATCCATCAGTCTATTCTTTAGAAATGTTAAGCGTGGCAGTACTTTATTTCCCTTAAATCTTAGCATCAGTCCACGATGTTGTTACAGTACATTACATGGCCTTTCCTCTGCATCGCTGTATATTGCCATTGGGAAATGAAGCATAAAAAGGCTGCCATTAAAGCACATCATTAAATAAGGCTGTATAAATTCCAACTGTTAAACAATTGATCAGATCCATTTTGAGCCAAAGAGGTTTTATCTCCATTTGAACTTTTTTAGCACAAAAATAATCCACATTTTAGTAGTGCCTTTAATTTCTCTCACTTTTTCTTTTAGAAAATGTGCAGTATATCAGCCCCTATCTACTAAAGGAAAAGATCAAAGCATTCCAGAACTTACGTTCAAGTGCTAAATGTGAGAAAGTTAGAAATTAACTCACAAGTGCTCTAAGTTTTTCTGAACTATCTGAAAGTAATTCATGCTGAGGGGCTGTTTTAAGATACCTTATTTGTGTTGCATGCAGAGCATGAACACAATTGTTCAATTAAACACAGGAGGAAAGATGAGCTGTACCTTGTGCAGCACTTTTTGCTTGTGCTGAAGTTGTTCAGTTTCTCAGTTTGCTAGTTTGCTCATTCTGAAGCTTCAGTGTTTTGCAGTGTGTATTTTGAAGTTCTTCATCTATTGCCCTGGTATTGTGTCTGTGCATGAGAGCTCACAGCACTAGTGCTGTGGCTAAAAGGATCTCTTCATGGTATGCTGGATTAAAGAAAATGAGCAGTAAAATTGGAGTGTTTGAGCAATAGACAAAACTCACTTCAGAACTGTAACAGAATAGTAGCTGAAACTTTAACAGAATAGTAGCTGAAAGCTACATCCATAGGCTATTTCTACATGTAAAATAGCATGGGGGGAAAAAAATCAAGCTATAAGACCCGGACCTGATTTTTCTTATGCTGGATCCATCCCTGCATGTGCCTGTGCTATTGACAGACATCTGTTAATTGAACACACATGGAAGCCTGTGATTAGTCAAATGCAGCTTTTGGTTTTGAAGTAGTTTCTCTTTGGAGATGCTTTATAATAGATTATTTTGATTCATATCTATAGGGGTTTTTTTATTAATTTAATGCTCTTTAATGCTGAAAATGAGCTTAATGTTACACACATAGAGAAACTGGGTTCAATTAAGAATATATGGGTGTAGTTTGCCTATAAGCTATGTGGTGGAATGCAGTTCATTGCATTTGCCTATTTCTCAGACTAATGTCAAATCAGCCTCTTCTATAGGTAAGCACATGATTAATGTCTTGCAACACTAAATCATTACTGTTTTGGCAAGCATAGGTAACAGATATCAATACATTACTAACATAGTGTATAGACCTCAAACTTCCATCTCTGCTTTGGAGCCAGTGTAACTTTACCAACTTTAAATCATTCACCAAAGGGTTAATCCTCAAGTACGTGATTTAAGCTAAAAAAAGGGAACTTTTCAGGTATTCAAGTTGTTGAAATTAAGTAGCACTAAGGAAGAAAAATGAGTGATTCCACGCCACTAATGATCACCAGATATCTCTGTGCTGTTATATTTTTGAGTGTATTGCAAGAACTTTAAATTAAACTAAATTTAAATTTAAACCAACACCCCTTCCACTAATATTCTAGTAGTTTTTGAACAAGAAGTGAGATCTTTTCTGTATTTCCCTTTTTGTTGCTTACAATCTCTCCTGGGCTCTGTAGTTGTGTTTCATGTTGTAGAAATTTGCCTTCCAATCTGAAAACTGATACGAATTTAATATTCTTCCTAAAAGCTGTGTAACCTCAATGAGAGTTTTTTAATACCTGTTTAGCTGTTTCTCCTTCTCCAAGATCTTCTGCATGCAAACACCTCTGAAGTGATACTTGTTCTTGCAGTAATGACAAGTGTACTGCTGATCTTAAATCTGCGAGCAGACACTGGAACCGTTGTCTTTGATCTATTCTGCGGTATTACAGTGCTTGTGACGCCGCTTGTGCCGATAGGTGTCAAGAGTACCGGCCCATTTTGTCAGTCTGTAGCAGAACGCTTTTTGGTAGTGTGTTATGCGAGACCTCTTGCCTTGTCTTGGTTTCAACAAAAGGTTCTGTGAACACTCTGAAGCTGGTGTGTAATAATACCCAAAGAACACTGATCCTTCTGTGGAATATTGCATTTATTAATGTCGGTCCTGTAAGCAAAAAAACTTATTGAGACATGAAATACGCTTGTGTGAAAATGGTCACAGCTTTGATATTGAGGCAAAAGGAATACGTTCTTGATTCATGGTGATATAACACTATTGTGACTGTTGCCTTTGATAGAACAAATATTAGCTGAAGTTAAAGGGAAAAGACCACATCTGCAATGTATGCAAGGTATTTAAATGGAATCTTTTTCTGAGCATTTTGATCTTTTGGCATGTGAAAAGGATCGACCGTATTTTTGACTGTATGGAAAGTTGCCCTTTAGGGTTTAGAAGCAAGCTGCAGGATTAAAAAAAAGGTCCATTGTTAAATCTTCAAAGAAAAAGACTCAGGGATGAAAGCAAAATGGAGATAGAAAAGGTGTTTCAAGATATTTAATGTTTCAAAATGTGTTTCTGGCCCCTGCATACTGGCCAGTTTCAAATTTACTCTCTAAGAAGTGAAATTCAAAGGTGATTTGGAAATTCCTTTTTTCCTGCATTAACTAATGTGAGGGCATATGGCCCTTTAGTCTGAAGACGGGGCACTAAAAATATACATGCATGGAGTGCTTTGTTTCAGAGAGTCACATTTTCCCTTTCATTTGTTTCTGAAATCAAAGTTTTTTGTGTTCTTGAAAAGGCTGAGCCTGTGTAATGTCATGCTTTGAAATACTGTTCTCTTGACATTATAAGACCATGAAAGGTAGAACTTTGACTATCTGAATTATTCCCTCACCTTAAAGAGACATTGTCAAGTTTGCTGGCTCTAAATATGACCCCACCTAGTTTGCTTTCTTTTAAGTCTTATTCTATTACAGATCTTATTCGATTATTGTCTACACATTGTGCTTCAAAGCTTGCTATTTTACATAAAATTAAACAAATAAAAATCCAGAAACTTGGCTTTTGAGTGACTTCTGCATAATTCAGATGAATGTAGGCAGGTGATTGATTGCAGTGTGCAAACCTTGTTTCAACTGACTAGTGCTTATCAAACAATGAGCAAAAGTGGTTTAGAACGAGTTCTGTCTTTTGATGTGTGGATGTAGTGCTGATCAAAGCCAGCAATAGCCATTCATGTGAATCCCAGGACAGGCTTTGTCCCCATTAAATACATATTCCATTACAATAATTGTCAGATAATCCCCCTCATTTTTAAGTGAAAATAATTTTAAATTGACCCCTTTAAATCACAAATGCAAATCAAAAAACCCAAACCTGAAATGTATACTTTTCCTTTAAAACACAGTGTCTCAGCGCAACGGAACTAAATCCCTAACGTTTTAATTACCTTATAATTATCTTCTTCACAAATATTCTGTTTATTACGCCTCAGAATATGGTCTGACTGAAAACCATGTCCTATCTTTGTGCATAATAAGTCTGAATAATACATACAAGTCATGTTGCTTGATAGGTTCTGCTACTGTAGAAGTTACTTATTTTTAACAAATCCCTTTGTTGTGTTTGAATGTCTAACTGAAAGCGCAGTTTAGCTTTTGGTACTTTAAATAGCTGTATTAGCTGTATACATCTGACATGTTGGGTTTTACTTAACAGAAAATGGTTAAAGCTCAATTTTGTTCATACTTGCTGTATGTTGAAAATGAATTTTGAAAACTTAATGTGATAAGGAAACTTCGGACCTCAGTAAAAAACATATTCTGCCTAATAGAGACAGGAAACACCCAAGGCTTCACTTTGAAGTCCCTGAAACCCAAAGATCTGAATGACTTCAAAATACTCAGAGCCCTATATAACTACAACTGTATACCTCAGCGTCTGTGGTAGGCCTAGGTTCCTGGCTGAATATGGATGAGATAAACGATTAGAGAGCACTAATACATTTCAAAAAATGTGCAAATGGGGCAGCCCATGGAATATTCCTTTCCTGTTGCCTTGTGAATAGGCAACCATGGAAGAGCTCCTGCTGTTACTGGCTTCAGTGCTTTTGTGATGGCTCATGATGGGTCATGACTGGTGTATATAGAGGGTGTCCACAACTTGTCAGGTCATTAAAAATATGTACCAGAGAGGTGTGGCTTAGGGACTTGTACCAGACAGGCAGACAGTTGAGAAATTAATCTCATTTCATAAACTGCAGATTTACCCCCTGATTGCACTGAATGTTACCACAAAGTTTGGTGATGAATGAGGGGAAAGTAGAAACAATCTTCTTTGGTTCTACTATCTGAAATAAAATTGAAATTACATTTTTCAAATGAGAATATGCTGTCTGTGGCTTTGTCTGGTTCTTTCATTTCAGCTTTGTTAGATCTTTTGTTTCTTTGATGCTCAGAATATTGCACCATTTGGCTCTAAAACCTACATTAGAGGAGCATTAATTAAAGGCAGACACACTGCAATGGAGACACTGTTAAAATTATGCTTGAAGGTACAATGTAATTAATTTTGTACAAGCGAAACATAAAAGCGAGAATGAAACCAGAGGAAATAGCAGCACATCCTCACAAAATGATAATGAGAAATACAATTGCAAATCAGACAAACTATGAAAGGACATATGGAATAATTAGACTTCAAGAAAGAAATCAAAACAAAGGATAACCTGCTAAGTGTTCATAAAAATTAAGTGGAGAATATATAACTAATGTCCACAGTTCTTGGGTTTGGTTTAAGGATGCTTTTCTGCGGATTGGTAAATGTCTAAGTACCTGCCAGTAACATGAGGATGTGAATTTTACATTGTAATTTCTTAACAGGTACGTAAGGAATTATGTATCTCCATTTGAGAAAAGTTCTCCTATAAACACCTTAAGAAGGTAATGGATTCAGATCAGAGTTATGATTCCCAGGTTGAAAACAAGGGGACTCCGCAAATTATGTCTGAGTTTAGGAACTGCTTATTCTGATTGGTCATTTTAGGTAACAAACTTTTCCAATTCTTTTTAGAACCCCTGTATTCAGCTTCAGTTTAGTGTTCTTCACTAGAGCAGTTTAAACAGATACAAAGATGTGCCTCAAACATTCCACCTGTACTCCAAAGTTTAACTGAAACCAGAGGTTTCCAAAGGTCTGTGATGGCAGTCTCTTAGCATAAAGCAACATGAAACAGAATGAAGGGTTGTTGTATGTTTAAAGATCTCTGTTGCATGTGATTTATTTTTTTTTTTCGATGGCTGTGATTGCAAAATTGGTAGCTTGTCTGCAGAGCTTCCATTCTAATTGTGTGCGAACTGTTTATATGCTGGATGACCATTATGTTGTCAACAGCTATGGGAAGCCAGTACCACTTGTGTATTAGTGGCACAACGTTAGAGATGGTTATATAAACCTTTTTCTACTGCTTTATGTGTAAATAAAAAATACAACAAAACTCTGAGAACATTTTACTGTTTCCATGTGGTGGTACAGTTTAGCTCCATTAAATATTTAGAACACATAGCAGTTTATCATCTGGGAGAAGGCAGTGCTACTAGAAATTTGCCAGTAAGTACTGCAGTGTTTCTGTTGCTGATGAACAAATGTAGTAGATTTTTTAATGGAGGGGAATGTCTTAAAATATTTTTAAAGAATGTTGTAGAGATTTATAGTCCATGATCTTCCTGAAGACTCTATAGATTAGACCTTCTTGCCCATTTGCAGAGTTTTGAAAGGGCAGTACCTACTGAACTGTATTCTAATAATTGGGACAAGATAATCCTTGAGGTTTATCCCTTCCAACCTGATATTCTATGAATCTATAAGGCCTTGATGAAGGAGGGTATGGAGTAAAATTCTGGTCATCTTTGATGTCTGTTGTCTCTCTTGTTGTGTATTTTGTCACAATTTGCACAGAATTCTAGGAAGATGGGAACATCAGGACAAATAATGTTTACCCATTATTTGTGCAACAACTTTAGAGACAACTAATTTAACTGAGGTTTAATCCTTATTCTAATGTCAACTTTCTAAATTGTGTGCTATAGTAATTATCAATGTGGTTGTGCAGTTACTTTTCTTTAAAAATCTCTCAAAGTTGGTTATTACACCCATAAAAATTGTCCAAGTAGCATAACCCTCCAAGATAATATATTTTTATGGCTTATTTTTACAAATATGCTCCTGTTGTTTGGATAAAACACATGTAGGAAATTGATTCTCTGATCCACTGCAGTTTACAGGATTTTTATTGAGAGCAAATTTTGTCTGTAGCAATTAATCTTTGCTTTTTTTCCCCTGTTATATGAATGCTCTCAGAATTTTGATCAGTAACTGTAATTCATTGCTTCATGAAAGGGCCTTTTAATCTGTAATGCTTTACACTATTTCCCTGAAGAAACCTACTGAATTTTAAAGCAGTTATGTTTGAATGCCATACAGATCATATTTTGAAGGGTAAATATATTTTGCTACTTGTACAGATGGGGGAATATCTTTTCCTAATAAAAATGCTGCTCTTAGTGCTGCATTAATGTTTTACAGACAGGTTGTAGAAATCTATGTGAAACTCTATTCCTATGCAGGTATAGTCAGAAGGGTTGGATTGCAGAAGAACAGTGTCTTCACCCAACTCATCATTCTAGCCACATTTGAGAGAGAGATTTTGCATAGCCTGACGCAATAAGCCAGTTAGCCTCAATAGCACACTAAAATTACACCTTTCTTCATTGCCTTTAACTTCCTGAATGAGCCAGATCTTCTGTGGCTGCTGTAGTTGTGGCATGTGAGATGCAGAGAAGGATCAACTTCATGTTACAAAGCTGAGATAGAGAAACAGGAAAGACCTCTTACGACTTTAGAACTTCTTCAGCATAGTGTGTTAAATTCTGGCCCTCAGAATATTTGAGTGATGCCTTTAGTACTGAATAGTTCTTTTTGTATTCACGATTAAGCTGAGAAACTCTGTACTATTCCTAAAGTATTGTAACTGCATGGAAAAAAAACACCCAGTTATTTCCTTTCAAAATATTATGGATTATTGTGTAAGTCTCAGCTACTGTGAAGCTCTGCAGAAGGCAAGCAGCATTTGTTGCACCTTATAATTTTAACATCTAGGGCATATAATTAATCTTTTTTCAGTTTTATCTTACAGTTTGGGTAACAGACTTTGCTAAAGAAGAATTTCCATAGTGGGGTACTTACAAAGAGTAACTACCAAACCAGTATTTTCATTACTTCTCATTCGGGTGGATACTTGTGATTTTTCTTGTCCAGGAAGGGAAATCCAGTGCATCCCATGATGAGGGCATGGCAATGGAAGCCACACCACTGCAACTGATAGTGTTGTGATTATTCTTTCTCAATGGTCTGTGTCTACTTGATAATGCAATTGTGTGATGTCTTGTAGAGTTCTTATAGTGACAGGTTTCATTCATCCTCTTGAATTAACACTAAATAAGTGCTACAACAAGCAGCAATATTCTTGCTACTGTTGAATAATATAATTGCTGAAGCAGCTTCTAAAGCAGTGTCAATGGAGATGGTATATCCTGCACAGTAGTCAAAATATACTGTAGTCTGGTCTCAACCGAATTTCTCACTTAATTCAAAGGAACAAGCCTCACAGAATTCAGAGTTACATGTCTTCAACCAACATTGTAGCTTATTTCGAATCAGGCTGTGGCCACCTGTCATTACACTGTCAGCTACTACTAAATCATCAAAGCGGTATTTTAGTTGCTTTGATGTAGACTGGAATTGTATCTGCTGCCGTATGATGATTAGATTAAGTGTTACAAATGCATCCAAAGGGAATAGAAGCACTAGTCTACCCTTGATCCACCACAATTTAATTTTAAGTGTTTCCTTATGTTTCTCTTATTGCTGATGCATTCCTTTGGATTTATACACACTAGTACAGAAGAAACAGCACCCTGTAATACCATTAAATAGTTGACAAAGAGCCTTATTAACATCATATTTTGTATATCACACCACAGGAGTAGATCAGCAGATAAGATGAAATGTGATTATATGTTTTAAAATGTCTTTTCATATTCCTGGCAAAACTAGCTACATCAGAAATCTCTAGAAAATAAATAGCAGAAATGTAATTTTCTCCTTTTTAAAAATAAAAGTTTGGGTTTTAATCTGGAAAAAATAAAACTGATCTTGTTCAGGTTTGGTAAAGTGTAGCTCCTATCTGAGAGTTATTTGCTACATTCATGCTATGCCTGCAGTTAATATCAGAGGATGATATGCAGGCTTGGCCCCAGGCATCTGCTTCTTCCTTTGATAGGATGCCAGTACCCTCTTGCCCACAGGTCATCTTACATCAGACCCCTTTTGAGGATCCTAGGGCACACATAAGGTTTTTTCCCCTCAGGGATGGTGAGGTAGCTGGTGGCTCAGGCTCTGCAGAATAGAGAAGCATATCTGAAAGAATGGACCTACTGTCAAGTGTACCTCAGGTTTCTTCTACAGAATATCAATGGCAGTGCCCCAGAGCCACCTTCCAGTGCTCCCATGGATGTGAGTAACACAGACAAGTGGGGTTCTTTGCGACAGCCCTGGAGGACAGCACTTCATAGTTTATTACAACTAGGTCTAATTTCACGCCAGTGACTTCTTCAGGCTGCTAGTTTCATGACTTTCGGAACTACTGAATTTGCCAGGCAAGTCCTTGCTAAATTTCTGTGGTAAATTCCCAGGAGGTGGTTGTCCCAGACTAGGAACAGGTAAAAAAGGGAAAGACAGCCTGGTCTCGAGAGGTCTTGGGTAGAATCTATCAGGCAAGAGAAAACAGCTTGGGGAAACAAATGGGTTCATTAATTCTATATCTAAGCACAGAAAGAAAAGGCCCAAGCAGGTGCAACAAACTAAACCAGAAGCTCGGTCACGATGCCATTACACACATTTTGAGAAAAAGAAATGGGCAAAGCATTCAGTAGCGGTCTTTGGTTTCAGATCGGGTCCCTTGGGGAGAGGGAGACACCCAGCGCAGAGGCAACAAGGGGAAACCCATCCATAAGTCACTTCAACCCCTTCCTGCAGGGTCTCAGGCTTTTGGGGCTTTTTCTTTCTCTGTTAGCTCACCGCTCGGGGGGCTCCAGGCTTACAACAATACCCGCTAGATGCTGGGAGCGATCAGCACAAGTTGTTTCTCCGGGAGCGGTAAGGGCTTTATGCTGCTGCGGCCACTTGCCCCAGCAGTAGACAGGGGAGAGGGCGGCTTGCCCGCACGCTCCGGCCCCCTTGATTGCACCTGGCTCTGAGCGGGCAGGGGGGTCCATTCCAGCCCCGGTAAGTGGGGTGGGCCGGAGAGCCCCCCGTCTGCCTGGCTGCCCCGCAGGGCTCCGGGAAAGGAAAAGAGGGAGAGCCAAGAGAAGCACTGCTCACCCCTGAGCAGCATCTTTTACTGGAGTGCAGGGTAAATGGGAACACCCCTGCACTCCCCAAACCAGTCACAAAGTCACAACTGCCTCTCGAAACTTTGCTTCCAACTCTAGGCATCTTGGAGGCTCGGCATCCTTTGCTCACTCAGATGGGCCAATAGCTCTCTCTTAAAAGCCCCAGTTTGTCTGAGCTGCAGAGAAGCCATCTGGGGTGAGGGGTCTTTCCGCTTCCCCCACAGTCGAAACCAAACCATACTATTCGGGGGAACAAAAGGAAAGCAAAGGAGGTAGAAAAGTCTATTTTTCCTAACCCAGGGCAATGGTACAGATGACTTCTTTCAATGATGATCTAGTGTCAAATAAGGCAAGAGAGCAGGATGCAGGAGCATTACAATCCTAATTAACACAATAAACATCGCTACCCCTGCATGTGTTTGGCCTGAACAAGGTGGATATCTTTAGGCTGTAAGTCTTGATCAAGATTTTATATTCAGATTTTTACAATCATTTCAGATTTATGTAGTTATGTAAAAATCCATTTCAGTTGTGCAACCATCATTTACCTGCAGACGCATTGGCAGTATATCCATACAAGATCTGTTGTCATGCCTGCAGTAATGTTGGCAGCAGCCAGAAGAGTAGTGCTTGGGTCATTGTTATGGAAAGCAGAAGTGCTAAGAGCGACATTGTTATGTTTCAGTAGAAAACATCTTTTACTTTGGTCTGTGAAATTGTTCCGTTTTTAGGGTAAAGAAACCCATCTTTGAAAATTTTGTGCCTACATGGAGAAAGAATTTTTATGAGATGTGTATGAAAAATCTGTGTTCAAGGCACAGATTCAGAGGGGGATTTGAACCTTTGTCTTGTATATACATTTGAGAAGCTTCTTTGTCTCTGACTAGACACCCAGACTAATACAGCTTGCTGTAAAGAAAAACTTCAATAGGAGAGATGGAAAGAAATGTGTGTTAGATCCTAGTGTAGTAGTGAGATTCCTACACAAAATGTTAGATCACACAAGATTGTGGGAGGGGACTGTTCTAAAACTGCCTGGCTCTGCCTGAACTCTCCACACCAATTGTTACAAATTGTCTTTCACAGTAATAAGATAATGAACCAATTCACAGAAGCAGTCTTTCAGTTCCAAAATTGGATTGTAAACAAAAAAGAACCCAAAACCTGAAGCAACCTACATCTTACCTGCATACGTACTTGGTGTTTATTTGAGCACATGCTTAGCCGCTGACCATATTCTAATCTTTCCTGTCTTCCTAGAAAATATAATTTAAAACCCCTTCTCCTGGGAGTGCTACCTGTATGGGGTTAATGGAAAGAAGACACCCATTAGTAGCTAATGCTGGACTTGATGCTTTTAGTCGAAAATCAGTCTGAGATCAGACCCTGCAAACATCTGGCTTTTTTGTTTGAGGAGAAATTAATGTTGTATAATTACAGAAGGGCAAAGTTCCAAAGAGAAAGAGAGAGAAGAAAATACTGCTATAATGAAATGTCTGATGCTGCATGATGCATTTCCTTTTAGATAAGAGCATTTTTTAAGCTCAAATTCATGTTTCAATCTTTCAGAGTTTCAGCAAATTGCAATAATACAAAAAGGTTAACTATAGAATTCAAATGAAAGCTGGTTTTATGATTAGGAGTATAGATAAGACAAATATGTTTTTCTCTTGTTTCTGGCTTGTAATAAAACGGACACATGGAGCTACTCCTATTTAGACACTTCCATTTTATTTTCTACAGTAAGAATCCAGTAGATTTCAAATCACCTTTCCAAGTATTCATCTACAAGATGTTTGGAAAGTCACAGCATTTTAATGGTGCAACGTCATGGAAATCTTCAAAATTATATACATCTAGGACTATGCAGTTCATGCTCTGAATGACTCTCTCCCAGCTGGAAATGGCTGTTTAAATTGTAAAAAATTAAGAATCATTATTTGCATCAGTGCAGGTTTGACACTGTGTTCCTGCCTCAGTACAGCGTGGACATGATATTTAGGGTTAAGAAAACTGGATTCCCTTCACTAAAACCCATAGAAGGCTTACAATGGACTTTTAGTGAAGCATGTTAATCGTACATCTCAAACATGCTGAACCAGAGAGATGATGCAGCTGTTTGAGTAGGCAGTCTGCAATGGGCTTTGCCTTTTGTGAAGGTTTTCAGTGCCTAACTCATGCTAGAGAAGACTTTAAGAAGTTGTGTATTTATTTGTTTTGCAGAACTATGTCTCAACTAAACCTCTAAAGTTACATTTGCCTTTGTAAAAGAAATAAACTTGAGTTAAAACATATATTTTATTGAATACATGTGGCAAAACCTAATCACATTTATGTATTTAGAAGGGGTAGGGTGAGCTTAAAGACTGGAGATTAAAAAAATTACTCCTCACAGAATTTCTTAAGCTATAACTAAGACTGCTATAAAATACTTTTCTTTGAAGTAGGAAGAGATCAGTAAATTCCACCTGCAAGATTTACCCTGTTTACGTTATCCTGAGGTTACAAGAAATCTCAAATGATAAGCATATCTTTTCTTGCAAATGTTTAAAGTAAATGTTAGCTGTTGCTGCTGTCTTCTGCATAGTAAGAAGCTTTAGTTTGTTACTTATGCAAGTTATGATAATAGTCCATCCCATAATTCCCCAGGGCAGGTTTACATGGTAAATGCACTAGGTAACTGGTCTTGTGCAAGACTATCAAAATCCCAGGCCTAAGAACATCTTTTGACCTTCCAGTACCTGAGAGGGACTACATGAAGGCAGGGAAAGGTCTATTCTAAAGGAATATTTAATTTAATAATTATTTAATAAATATTTCTATTTTAACCATAGAAGTTTAATCCATGCTTTCCAAATAACTAAATAGGTGAGAAAATTAACAGTCTAGTACCCCATACTCACTGGGATTTTTATATTTCTGTAATTCACAAATGGAGAAATAAAATACAATTCATTAAACAGGAAAATGAATATATATTTAATAAGAATTTACATTAAAATTAGTTTTCTTCATTGTCTTTACTTTTAATTTTTAAGTCCATAATCTGTGGCTCAACCGCTGATGACAATAAGGCTATGTGATACTTTAAAATACAGGTAAGACTCAAATTCATTTCTTTCTGCTTCCCATTTCCACTTCATAAGAGTAAGGGGGTTTTTGAGGGGTTTTTTTTCACATATCTGATGCCATAAAAGTGTCTCTTTATATTGCTCCAATCTATGTCCTTCACGTTAACAGTCAAGCTCAGCCTTGAACAGTTTGTTACCCATCAGAAACACTCATGCAAGTGTTGAACTGAAGTGGATATATTTTCTCTCACTGTGGAAATCTGCTGCCGCAGTCATCACATCTTGGTGTGCCCAGACCTTCACCTATTCCACAGTAAGCACTAAATGTATGGTATACTGGAAATAATGATAGTTAGAGGCTGGAATATTAGCTGCTGTGAAGGCAGACAATGGAGGGAAGAGTCGTGATTAAATGAGATGTTAGCAGGAGAAAGAAAGGTGGCTCAGAGCAATAGAAACATTAGAAGATACACACTATTGTGCTCCCTTCTTAATGTAAGGCTTCCTTACATCATCAGAACTAGCTCCTATTGTCAGATGCAAATGTGTTGCTTACATGTTCATGAGTGATGCATGGGCTCAGCTGTTGAGCTTTCCTACCTTTTCTGGGATAATGTGATTTTTTTTAATTTATTTTTTAATTTGATGTGATTTCTGCTACAAAATCTATTTGATTTTCTCACTTTGAATGGGAAGGAATGTGAATAGAAAAGACTCGAGTAGCTAGACTTTAGTATGTCTCCCATATTGAGTTCATCATATTTTAGAAAAGCTATAAAGAGTAAGAATAGCCCATTGAAACTAGAGAATTTAAAGTTATTATCCAATTGTGTAATAGTTAAAACTGGAAGCCAGATTAAAGAGCCTAACTACCAGATAAAAGGAACCTGAACATGTCTTTTAATTGCCTCAAAGAAGCAAAACACTAATCAAAACTCCAGTTACTATAACAAATACCTTTTACAACTGTATCTGATTAAATCTGCTAATGCACTATTATAGTTGTTATTGCATTAGAAAATCATCCATAAAATATTTTTTTAAAAAAAGATCTCCAGGAGATCTGGAGACTCAGCTTCTAAAGATTTCGCTGGCAGTTTCTTCATGAAATCTGATGCCTGAAATTTTCCAGCTACATCGTAATTACCTTCAAATCAGCGATGCTTTCGTCTGCTCTCTTGCTCCAAACATTTTTACCACCTTGCATATTATAAACTGTTCATTTTTGTTCACAGAAACCTTGGATTATAAATAGTAATACTCAGCACTTTTACTTCTAAGAGAATTGTTGGGGGAGAAAGATTCATAGCAATTTTAATCATATTGTCAAAGAAAGAATAAGCTAATGTATCAAGTTGAGAGTGTTTTCCAGGTTTATGACATAATTACATGTGGATTAGGCCCACAACAAAAATAATAGCTCTGCAGTAACAATGTTTTAAAAACTTTATTAGTTTGCCTTAAGATGAGTAATTACTAGCCCATTAAAAACAGGTAACCAGATACAAGGAAGATGTTGTCAAGTTGCTTCACCTAAGAAACACTCAATCTTTCACTGCTGCTTTTTAATTAAGGTAATTCCAGCTGGGTCCTTATGTAAAGCTTTGTTGTCAGTCACAAAACTATGAGCCTTGGAAAAGAAATAATCCTAGTCTAGTGTACAGCCTTGCGCAACCGAATACGGAAGAGTGAATTGTTTATGGCCATTTATCAGACTCAAAGCATCTGAAAATGTTTCTGGGAGTCTCCCCCTCTCTTTTAGACATCGAATATGATGCATGAGGAGTTTCATGACTGAAGGCTATAAAATTCTAAGACTTTCAAAATTCTGGTGTTTGAGGTTAGATGCCTGGAAATGAGCCCCCACTGGTGTGTAACGTTGTATTAGGGAGCTGCATTAGTGACCTCCAGCCAAATCTGTGCAAGTAGCCACTGATCATGCTTCCAGCTTTCATACTGCTGGACATCTGCTTGCCTAATGCAGATGCCTTAGGATCTGATTTTCAGCAGCTACACTGACTGTAAGCTATGTAAATATTGAGATAAATTAATTCATAGCTATGTTTTTGTAGGTGCAAGTATGCATCTCTTCCAGTGGAAGCTTATGCTTTAAATCTGGCCCTGAGTTTGTTCATCTCTGAGGTGCTTTAAAATGTCTAGAATAATAAACAAGTAAACAATATTACATTTCTTAAATGCTGGAGAAGCAATACAAATATGATAAAATTACTTAAAACTAATTGGTGATTTTTACATGAACGGACTGTTGCCTGCCTTGTGTGGAAGGTCCAGACATTTAATTGGATGGATGGAAGAATTATTTAATGTTGTGCTTGGACAATTGTTTCAACCCAAGAAGAGAGACCTGCCAGGGAATTGTGGCAAAACAGTCGAGTCAGATGTGGAGCTAACATAAGGCTGTCCATGAATATTGCAGTATCACAGATGCAGAAAAGCATTACCAGCTCTGGTAAGCAGAGATTTCACAACCTGTTAGAATAAGTAGAAGATCTACGTATGCAAACTTAAAAATTATTTTACTCTGTTTCTCATAGAAAGAACGTAGTTACACTGGTGGGCTCTGGACTGTGCCAGGAGACTCAGTGAATAGATAGGAGTTGGTTTGTTATAGTCGTAAGTACTTTTTCTAGGCCAGCAAGCAGTAATGTACGTCTGCAAGGTTTATGCTGGAGGGTATTAGCTTTTTTCAGTATGAGCTCAGTGATCCTCTTTCATAACATAGTAGGTGCACGGAAAAAGCATGTAAATATTTTGAGTTTTGGCAACCGGTTTGGTTCTTCTCTAAGAAGTTTCATTTGCTACGGTACTGTATTACATTGCATGTTAATTAATGTAATTAGCACAATGCATAGTCCATGATCTTCATAGCAGCTAATTAACATTTTAAGATTACATGGAAAAGTCTTTGTGACTTATTTTGCCTTTTCTTTTCCTCCCCTCCCTTTTGATGCTGGTGTATTTACTTGTTGCAGCACGTTCTCTAGCACTTGTTTTTATTGTTACTTACACAGCAGCACCTTCAGTCAATCCACCAGTTTAGATCACTGCCAGGAAGCTTTTGCTTCAAAATACTTACATTCATGGATAATTGTTTATTTTCAGAGACTGTTCCATATTGTGCCTGCTCACCCCCAATCTAATTTTATTTTGATGGACTAGAATATCAGCCATGCTGTTCTCAAGCCTGAAGTTAATGTATTCATTAGTTATAATTGCTTCCAGTGTGTCCTCACCAATCTTAGTCTTCTGGTTACTTAATGACTCTGATTGGATGTTCAACACTTTTATCTGGGTTAATTTACTATTCATAGCACAATGATGGATTATTCATTTTGTTACCAAGATTACAACTGTAAATGGAGTTATACATCATCAATGAGAGCACCACAGAACCATTTAGTTAAAAAATGCCTCCTAGTTATCTTGAAGCAGCAAAGATAGTCACATAAAAACTTCGTGGCTGACAGTGTTTCCTTCCCAAAGATGGCTGAACCCATTAGCCTGCCATGAATTGCCATAACATTGTGTAAATGCTACTTTTAAACACTGTTTTATGTCCCTGAGTGCACATATGTACTTACAAATTACGTTGAGAGGAACTTAATAAAATGTAAAACTAAGAATGGTAGTAGCTAGTTTATAAAGGGCAGTGAATTGGAGCTTAGGACTCTCAAAATCTCTTCCACACTTTGGTGGATTTGAGGTGAAAAAAATATTATGAAACCTTCAGACTGGAGCCACAGAAGTAAAGAAGCCTCAGTTCTAATATCTCCATTGTCATAAATGTAACAAGCCCCAAGCTACTGTAAACCTGGCAAACAATCTATTAAATTCCTCTTGGTGCTGCACAGAGCACCGTTGAACTTCAATCTTCCAAGAAGTTTGAATGTCCAATAGAGGGCAAACCACATTGATTATAATGCTAGAAAAAAACAATCAGAAAACTTCAGTAAATGAGAGAACACTAAAAAAAGCAGCTCATCTCATGGGCTGTGATTCACATTTCAAAGTATTTTGCAAACCTTCCGCCCTTCCAAACTTGTGTAGGCTTAGTGGAGGTCTTACATTTTAAAAGCAGATTAACACAAGGCTTTCCCTGTGATGTCTGTAGCCCAACCTGAACTACTAGTACTATTTTTCTGCTGTTGCTGCTTGAGATGAGATTTGCAAGCTTCTGTTCATTTATGATTGAAAAAACACTCAGCAGGTCTCAATGAGATGAAAATAGTGAGCATCTGCTCAAGTGTCCAGTAGGCATCTCTTGTTTGAAGAGCACTGTCAAACAGGAGCCAAAAGCTGGGCAATTCTGGTCTAGTTTCAGTATAATTGTAGTTCCCTAGAGCTTTTTTGGTAAGATAAATTTTCATTGAATCCAAACACAATGAATGTTGTCTGATGACAGGATATTTAAATCTGTCAAAATAAAAACTCCTCAAGACACAGGGTTTTCAGTGGGAATTGTAGCTATAACATGAGACAGATCTTGAATTGACTCAGAATCTCATGTTCTAAAAACATAGGAAAACCAGATCTTGCATCTTTAGATTTGTTACTCCATTAGTTCATTTGACATCTTAATTGTAAACATAAACGATACTTAAGGAAGACAAAACCTCTATATTGTGTGGTTTTCAGCTTATTGGGGTGTTGATGCTTAAATTGAAACACCTTGTTTGTTATTATCATATATGTGTCAGATAAAAACACTGGGCAATTGTTGTAATTAGGAAAATTTCTCCAAGGAAAAGACTACTCAATTATTAGAAACATCCTTGCCTCCTCCTTCCCTCCTGAAATAGAGTTTAGTCATTTTGGCTGGAGGAAGACAGGAAAATTTAAGTAGATAAAGATGGAGTTACTAACCCAGAAACTTAGGGAAGGAACTTCAAAATCAAAAAGCCAGCACAAATAAGGAAAAAGCCTCTCTGTAAACTCTACACCAGTCAATACTTCCTGGCTTCAAACTCTTGTACATGAAGTATTGATTCTATGCATTTTCCCTAAAGACAAGGGCTAGCAAATGGAAAAAGTAAGCTTCTATTCTTCAGTATCCAACTCCAAAATCATCAGGACAAAGAGGCTATGTGGAAAACCATCTTTTAATTAATAACTCTGAATAAACAATTATGTTTTACCTTTTAGAAGCTCATTGCATCACTATTCTATTCAAAAGACTGTATTGATTCCTCTAAGTCACTCTTAAATGTTAACATGAAATTTTTACTGAGAAAATGAGTGTTTTGATTTAATGACTAGCAAACCCTTTCAGCTGTTGTGTACATAGGCATCACATTTCTTGAATTCCCACATTCTGTCAATATCTGAGCTCTTGCCTTATGGAACAGAAGCATCTTCTGATTCACAAGATCAAACCAGATGATGGTTGTTGGTTTCTTTGCTCCTAAGACCAGTGACAGTATGAATTGGTAAAGACATCGCTGAGGAATTGAGAATATTTAAAAGCTTTTTGAAAGATGCATAAATTTAGCATTGCACAGATGTTCTAAAAATTCAAAAATACCCTCATTAATCCCTACTTTCTAGCATCCCCTTTCATGCTTGCGAGAGTTCACGCATTTAATTTATTCTCCAATGTCATCAATTTTCTTCAAAGATGTATTTCTTTAATTAAAATAGTTATTATAGCTATCATTGATGCAGCATCATCTTTAACTTCCTCTTGGGTAGCATTTACAGCTGAGCATTCATTGGAAGTGTGACTGCTGTCAGCTTGGTGTTTGAAATCTTGTGGCATTGTGGAGCCATTTTAGTGCCTCAGCAAGTCAGCCTAGAGAAAAAAAAAAATGGGATAAAGGAAGTCTTCCATTGCTGCTCTTCTTATTAAGTGCCAGAGTTTTACCTGACAGCTGGTGAGTGGAAACAACGATTTGATCAATGTGTGGAGACATGGTAGAACTCAACAGGGGAAGTTGCAGGAGAGCTAAAGAAGTCCCATAATTTGTAAGTTTTCTAGTCTGCCCTGGTGTCCAGGGCTAGCGATTTAGTGGCAAAATAAACTGATGGTTTCTTAATTGAGTTTCAGCTTGTGGGATTTGATTCTTTTCTTGTGATGTAAATGAAGAATCCTGGCTACACCGCAGTAGCCACAAATAAACTAAGGTAACAGCTGTATCATTAGCTCACGCTGACTCTCATTTCTCTCTGAATCCAGAATGGAGTTAAGCCCTGAATTGGAGTAATTAATAAAAATTTGAAAGGCACAAGAATTGAACCAGCCAGAAAGGAGAAATTGTAGGAGTGTAGAATACTTTTTCCCACCTCTAGAGACTACTTTGAAAGAGGATATAGAAAAATTCTCACGAAAAGACTATTTTGAAAGAGGATATAGAAAAATTCTCACAAAAATCTCTAGCAAGGTAGAATTTAATAAAATCATGAGTAATATGGAAGTGAGAAAAAGTTGGCAAAAAAATGTAACAGAACGTTAGTAAATTCTGAAATGAATCCTTAAAAACTAGAGGGGTTTGATGCCAGTAGTCATTAGTTTGAAAGGCAGAACCTGTCAAAATAAAGGGAGTATCATGCTAGAAGAACCAGTGCATCATGAGGAGTTTCTTGGGGTTTTCAGACCTAGATGGATTTATGGTAAATGATGGCCAAACTTACCATTAGTTACTATTTTTAACTGTCAGGATCTGAAATCCTGTATTGAGTGATAGTCCTCTCAATTTTGAGTGATCTGGGAATTAAAAAAAAGGGGACAGGAATTCTTGTTACACATAGTTACAAAGGCAGCATTTCTATTGCTTCCTATGTATGCTCCACATTTATTGCTCACGAGGAAATCATTCGCACATGTATCCTGCTTTGAAAATCACTGGCTTAATAGAATGTAATAGGCAGAGATTTAAAAAATCTATGTGCAGAACTTTCAACAAATATCTTCACTGTCCATGGCTGTTTGGCAAAACTCTTGGAGGTGATCAGTCCCCCCACGTATGGGAACTGTAAATAGGAGCTACTGGCCAACCTGGCACAGGGGATTAGTGTGTGGTTTGGAGTTTCTTTCCTCTAGTTTCTAATGTTAGGAGCAATGAGTTTGCATTCAGAAAGAATCACTAAGCAGACTTAACTGTGACTTAGAGCAAGGCGGTTGATTTGGGGGATGAAACATGCCTGAAAAGCATAAAAATTTAGGAGTTTTCAGTTTTATCACTTTATTTCTTTTAATTCTAAATAGATTAAAAAAATAAAACAAGAGCATTTAGGAGGTGTTCCAAATTTTCTCCTAGAATCACAGAGTTATTGAGGCTGGAAAAGCCGTCTGACCTCATCCAGATCAGTCCAGGACCTAACATCACCACATCTGCCAGACCAGAGCACTGAGGGCCACATCCAGTCTGTCCTTAAACACCTCCAGGGATGGCGACCCCACCACTGCCCTGAGCCATCCATTCTAGGGTCTGATCCCCCCTTTCCATGTTTCTAGGGTCTGATCCCCTTTTCCATGGATGTTAGGAAGAGCTTCCTAACATCCAACTTAACCCTCCCCTGGCAGCTTCAGGCCCTGCCCTCTCGTCCTATCACTAGTAGTCTGGGAGAGGAGCCTGACCCTCCCCTGTCTACAACTTTCCTTCATTTAGTTATAGAGAGTGATAAGGTCCCCCTGAGTCTCCTCTTCTCCAGGCTAAACACCTCCAGTTCACTCAGCCTCTCCTCATCAGACTTGCCATGCAAGGTCTTCTTGCATTTGTATTAGTAAGAGTTTGAAAGTCTTGCATCGTTTGATTTTACTCAAAAATGTGAATTATGTGCTTACGAATTTTGAAGGTTAGAGTCAGGATGAGTACAGTTCTGTTATCATAGTAGCTGCTTTGCCTACTTCTTAGTAACCTGTCATCTGAAAACAAAATGCTTATATTTTAGTTTGGCTACAAAGAGTCTAATAAAAAAATAAATCTGAAACTACTCAATTATTAGGATTTGGCAACCTTAGGAAAAGGAACAGTACCTGGCTAACTGATGAGGAAATAAACAGCAGCACTATAATGTGACCTTTAAAGAGCAGCTCATGAAATCTTTTAAAACATTTCTACCCAAGGTATATGTCAAAATTATACTTGCTGTAGTTGTTCTCCTCATTCTGTATTAATACTTCTCTGACACCATGGCATTTGGGGTTTGTGCTGTGAAGTCCTTGTAACTCTAATGGTTCACAGGCTGTGCACCAACACACAGTTTGAGATTACAGTTACAGTCTCACTAACTGAACCCCTCTATGGGAGTTGTGTTCTTGTTTCGTTGAGTGGAAACTTGATGGGATTATTTACCTTCTGGAATACACAATGTTCCATTTCATTTTTAATGTGACCTATGAAATGCTGTTACGGTGTAAGTAGGGCCATTACTGGAGAAATCATAAAAGCACTAGAATTAGGCAGAATTTCTGGTAACTTTTCATATTGCCTGTCCCTGGTTGGATTCTCTTATTAATATTAAATTATATATGAATAATGTTAAAAAGATAGAGAGTATTGTTCAGCCACACTTCTTAAATACAGGCACAGAAAAGTAAACTGGAGAACACTTTTAAGTTCTTGAATTCTAAAGGCTTAGGAAGTGAATCCATTAATGTAATCACAGCAGAACTATTAGAAAATATTCTGAAATATCTTTTTATTTACTGTGGCTCAAACCATTATATGCTAAGTTTGTGGTTTTCTGAGATAGATCACAAGGAAACATTGAAACCAAACTAGTTTTTTGCATAAATGTAATTTATCAGAATTTGAAAATGTGCTATTTAACCAGTTCTGCTTCAAGGATTTTCTTTCCACCTTCCTGTTGACTTTAAGCTGTGCAGTAAAATGAAACTATTTTTCTCATTATGTGTAAAATGAATTTTCCCATTTTAATTAGATCATCTACATGGTTGTGTCTATATTAAAAAAAGAAGAAAATAGAAATGATTGAACATACCATCAGAAACTTGCCATTTCCTTGTGATTTTTTAATATAAAGGTCTGAATACTGTAGAAACTCTTCTCCATAACATCGACATAGTTATTAATAAATGTAACAATTATCTTTCATTTACATTCCTTATACTTTCCTGACCTTGTTCTTTTGCTCCCTTAATTGCTGTATGTGTCCATCGCTCTGCTGCTGCTTTGTTTCTCTGAACTGGTGCTGACTGTCAGCAGTATGCTGGAAGTCAATATTTTCCTATCAGAACTCCAGAAACACCAAAAACTTCAGGAATAATTCAGAGGCCTCCAAAGGTGCAGCCACCTGTGTTCCTTTCCTTCTCTTTGTTCACTCAGAAGCAGTGGACTTTTGAAAGGACATGACCCAAATCTGAAATGTTGACAGGTTGTTCCCTTAATTTGCATCTCAGTAAAAATATTTGTATATGAAATTTACTTCAATGCAAAGATAAACCTGGAAGGGCTGGTTACTGCATCACAAATGCCCATTCTCAAATAATTTTTTTTTCCGTGCTGGAAAGGGATCCAAGAACTCCTTATCTCCCTGGATGTTGCTTTTTTCCCCCCACAGAATAAAACCCAAACCCTTATGTGGCCAGTACAAAGAGAATTGTTTATGCTTTTCTGAACGAATGCCAAGAAAAAAAAGAACCAGAAAACAAAGACAAAACCCTTCTTGAATTTGCTACTTTAATTTCCTGACAGTCTGTCACACAGAAGCATGAAAATCCTGCAAATTCTGTTTATATCGTTCCTTTAAATCTATTTGGAAAACTGAGTGTGCACTAGTCTTTGAAGAGACTGTAATCTAGGTTGAAAGTGTAAGAGGAGGCATATTAGAAACTCTTTTCTTCCTTTTGTTTTCTCTTAGAAATCGAACAGGACAAATCATCACAGTTCTGTTCTCTCAAATGTCATTGAACATCTGCCACAGGATAAGGACTGTCAGGCGTTATCCTGTGTCTGTGGAACTTCTACACAATAATCTCTACTTTTCCCTGACAGTTACTGTCCTTAGAAAGATGTTTTCTTCTTCTTTCTCCTTTGTCCACCTCCTATCTTCTGGCCTTTCCAGCTTCTTTACTACTGTCTTTTGTAAATCCTTGCTTTTTCAAGATACTTTGCTTTCACCGTGTTGATGACAAAAATGAAATTTCCTTGGATTTTTTTTTAAGTTTCTTTCATTGTTGTCTGCATTAGTTGTGACTGTCTGCTTACCTCTGTCTGGTTTCCCTGACAAGTTCTGAGCCATTTGCTCAACCAAAGGAGATGAACAATTACTCTATAAACGAACATCAGTGCATGCTTTCATTTTGGCCAGGGATCATGCACATACTTGCCAGCCCATGAGCACACCTGTAGCTCAAAGCTATATATTATAGACAATATTTTATCTCTAAACGTAGATATATACAGTTTTTGTTGTACCGACATGTACCCCATCATAATCACCTTATATCAAGTATAATGAATGAAAAATTAAATAATAAGATTATCCATGTTGAAAGCTATGTGGAATAGCTACTACCTTAGTTGTGGTGAGTGCCATACAGCTGAGCAGCTGCTGCTCAATCGCACTCTGAGCAGACCAAGCTTCAGTGGCTAAAGACCCCAACTTGGTGGTGTCTGTCATAAAATTCCCCTAAAGATTGCTACTGGAGATGATGCCTCTTGCAATAAAATTGCAATAAGGCAGATAATTTAGATATCTTGAACAAGTCTGCTATAGCTACAAGGTACAAATATTAAAGTACTGTGCTGCTTCTGTGTTTAATCAAAACACATTCATTTAGAATCTGCATTTCAATCCCAGTCATTTCATATTGTATATATGCGTGTTGGTAAAATAAATATAGATCTAGTATTGTTTAATAAAAGAATAACAAAGTGATTCCTGACATAATCACCTTTAAGCTTACCCCTGACCTCATATATTTTAATTATGTATGAGAGATAGGAGATCTGTGCAACAAGGAGCCCTTCATTACCTGTAATTCCTATTTTATAACTTTTTTGTTTGATCTGTTCCAGGATTCATTCTGAAGAAATTCAACAGAATAAATTATCATCTCCCCAACCATTTGACTGTAGCTTTGAATATATAATGTATCCACCCATGTATATTATTTATGAAAGATTGATTATTCTTTCATCTCAATATCCTTTTTATGCCATGAGAATTTCACATTTAACACTTTCCTTCCTAGATATAAAGATTAACTGTCCAAATGTGTGACTGCATCCCACATGGATATATCAAAGGCAGCTGAAAGCTCTTCTGGGTACATCCCTGTGAGTTGTAGCCTACTGAAGATAACTCAGGGGATAGGAAGGTGGAGAGGTGAATGGACTTGGTTCTAATCTGTGCCGTGATTGATGAAAAAAAGCTGGATCAGCACAGAATTTTAAATTAAACCTTTGGCTCTGATTTAGTGCTTTGCTGTGCCAGTTGTACACCAGTGAGTGGAGCAGTACTGCATGGAAACTATTAAGGAAACCAAGGAAAGTATATATAGTCAGAAGCTATTTGGTTTTCACAGGGTTTTTTATGCTTTTATAAATACAAAGAAAATGCATAAACCAGAATGTTTGAGTTGGGAAAATTCTGTATTTGCTTTTACCTCCAGGTTTTGGTAAACCTGAGAGATCTGTGTTTCTCAAGGACAGATGGCTTCATTACCATATACACTGTGCTACTGTCACTTGACAAATTTCATACCAGACAGAGTACGATCATGTCTCCTTATCAAACAGTGGTGAGAACTTCTGTCTTATGAATGCATTACCTTTCTTTAGGCTGTTCTTAGGATGGTCTCAGAGGAGAGGGTGAACTAAATACACTTGGTGTTGGTACAGCTTTACAAACATGCATGTGCACACAGTCCTCAGCAGCTCAGATCAGGTTTTATTTAGGTTCCTTTCTTAAAGAGTACTGCACCAGTTACTGATTATGAATACAATCAATGAAAAGTTAGAATGGCTGAGAAGTCCCAGAGCACACTTTAGCCATGAGCCATTAATAGTTTCATCTACCAGAAAGATCCTCATTGTGACTGCAAACTTTTTGAAATTCTCTCTTTTCTCCACCCCACAGCCTTTTCCCAATCTGGATTCAGCATCAGTTATTTTATTTTTTTTTTAATGTAGAAGCAGATACTATCTGAAAAACAACTTACTGCCAATGAGGTGGGTTGCATAAAGAATATGGGCTGTTAGGTGGGTCACCTAATGCCCCGTGGTGTCAATTACACTTACTTGTGAGGTTTGGGATTTCTGAACCCCATTAATTCTTTTTAATGTTATCTATTTGTCCTGCTGGGTATCCCTTCATAGGTGTTTAGTTAAGTTATGAGCTTTGCAGAAATACGCAGCTGTTTTAATCTTTGATGACTTTTACAGTGGTTCAGTTATTTCCACTCCTTTTTCTCCAGTAAACCAGTAATTACTTTTTTCCTACTTTCTGTAAAGGTGTGCTTCTAGTTACTGGGTAAGACAACCACAAAACTGGTTTTCCTAAGTGATGGCCTCTTAAATATCATAACATCACAAAACAGTATGGGTCAGAAGGGACCTTAAAGCTGATTCAGTTCCAACCCCCTTGCTGGAGGCATGGACACCTCTCACTGGACCAGGTTGCTCAAAGCCCCATCGGTCCTTGCTTTGAACACTTCCAGGGATGGAGCAGACACAACCTCGCTGGGCAACCCATTCCAGTGCCTCAACACCCTCATAGCGAGAGATATGTATATAATTAATATAAATGTCGTAATTAATAATATTTTGTAAATAACGGATTAAAAACATGCGTTCAAGATATAGAATCAAAATAGTTTCATATTATGCTTTTTGGGGAGGGAGGAGGTTCTTTTGTTCAGTTATAAGTTTTGTTAGAAAGCTGAAAGGCTGACACAGGTTTTGGTTAAAAATTAATCAAAAAGTTTTGCCCAAACTTGGTTTTGCATTTTATGAGAAAAACATGTTGTCAGGTTGTCCAATAAGGTTATCTTTTGAAATGTGTTGCCTTAGTAATAAGTAGAGTAGAAATTATTCAGTCATCACCCTGTCAAGGACTGCATGATTCCCACGGGCGTTGTGGAAGATGACACGTGCAAACCCAGGCCGTAATTCTCTAAAGATGACATATTCTCATGTTTATACACAAAACCAGTCACAGTAATTTCTATGGGACTACACTGGAAGTAAACTATCCATGCAAGCTGCTTTCCTGCAAGGTGGTGCAGTAGAATTTACTTCCATTAAAGTGCTCTCTGTGTGTCTGAATTCCTGCTAAGAGTCTTATCAAGAAAAGAAGTAGGAAAACAGCACAGTTTGTAGTCTGTGTGCTCACCTGGAGTTCAAAGGAGCAGGTTCTCTTTTGAAACCAGCCAATTATTCATTGGCTGAGTTGAGTAAATGACTACAGCTCACTGTGCCTCAGTTTCTTTCTCTTTAAAAGTACTCTTAGCACCTCCTGCATGAAACCCCAGAGAACATCTGCAAGGAGGATAGGTCTGTTATTGTTTCTCAGAGGTAAATAGTTCAAGAACATTGTTAATGCTAATAGCTACTGTCTCAGGGAATACAGACATTTTACACTGTGAGGGTATGTGCTTACCTTTCATAATTAAACTGCACCCGAACATACGTATCTTGGTAAATACATTGTCCGTTAATAGGATTGGTTTGGTTCTAACTTTGTGTAGCTCTTGTAGCAAAAACCTTTCAGTGCTTTGTTTTTTGTTGTGTCCCTTGGTTTTCTTATTCCATAGGTCTAGAAAGTTTTGTGTCCAGTCCTCTAATTATCTTTGGTTATTTGCTTTCTTGGTTATTCATTTACAGTTTATGCAGCACTTAAATTCCTAAAGCTTTTTCCAAGTATAAGAAAATCCATCTTTCTGTTTGCTCCATGCAAAGCAGTTGAGCACTCCTATGAAGAGATGTTTTCTGCATGAAATTTACAGTGTAAACCGGAGGAAGTCAGTCCCTTCATCAGTAATACCTCTGCTTGACTTAATCTGATTCACCAGAGTTAGGCTTGGCTGTAGTGGTTTGTGGCTAGGGGCTATTATTCCTCAATCATGGAGATATTCTGAATTGCAGTATTTGACGGTGCTGGCTGGGGATCTTGTCTTCAACAAACACAGTTGATGCTCAGACATAGGCTTTTGGCTGGCTATCCTTTTCCCATCTGTTTCCATGGCATTGTTCCTGCTCACAAGGTGATATGCCAGTTCTAATAGGGCAGAAGTGCCAAGTATAGATTAGTTTGGAGAGATGGACTCTTATGCTATAAAAACCCTGTCCTGTGCGTAAGAATTACTCCCTCTAGAACATTCATATCATGCACGTACTGTGCTTTTTTTCCCATTTGTTGTTGCTGGATTCTCTCTTTGCTTCCTAAAGGCTTCTCTCTCAAACACTCTGAAGCCAAGGATGCCCCAGGCATTGCCTCCATCAGCACATTCACTGAGCTGGAGACACTACTTTGGCTCCAGTGAATTCATTTGTTTTAAGAACTAACAGATAATACTGTGGTTGATGATAATAGCACATCTTGGTAGCTCTTTCTCTCTTACTGCCTGATCATTGTCCTACTTCTTAAATAAATATTGCACTACCCCACACTTAGTTATTCAAAGAGTGACTCTGTAAGTAACTCTCTAAGTAAAGGCCTTTCTTTTCATGTTTATAATTAAATTGATGTCACTCTTCTAAGGTCCTCAAGCCATTCTAATCGATCCTGAAGCTCTTAAGGTTAAAAGTTCCCTTCTTTCAAAGATATCTATTTTAATAATTTATCTGTTACTCCTCTAATATACATTTCTTTTTGAACTTGTCTTATCTTTCAGGGGAAAAGGCAGTTAACAATGAGCAAAAATGTATTTGCAGTCTTGGGCTTCTATTTTATCCACTCTTTTGGCAAAGTCTGAAGAATTTGTCACTTTGGGTCTCCTTTAACTAAAGCCTGTCAGCATGATATTAGACAGCCATGCTAAAGGTGTGTAGCTCAAATTTCCACTATGTGCTCTGCAGCTACATCTATTCTGAAGCTGCTTGGAAGATCTTCCAGTGTGGCAGTGCTGGTGCAGTCTTCAGCAGTGTTTTAAGTATGACCATGAGACTGAAATGTCAGTGAGGATGAAGTCATTTTGTAAAAGGCAAGAAAAAAAGGCTGGTTAGAGAAATTGGTATAAACAAACTGCATCAATTATTGCAGAAGAAAAATGAACTTGTGTCACGAAAAGTGAACTATAGACCAGTGAACCAAGAAGAAAAATTTGGCAGTTGCTGAGGATATATTAGTTTGCAGTAGCTCAGTATCTCTGCCTCCAGCTCTGTTAAGGTCTCCTCTTAATTCTATTCTTCTACAGAGATTTTTTTAATTACCTTTTCTTTATCCTCTCCATTCAAAATTAATGACTGAATAATTATTAATTGTAAATTAGTATGCCTGAAAGATGAAGAGACCAGCACTAAAACTTCTCAGTACTAAAGTAAACGCAAAGCTTATTTTCCCACACCAAAGCTCTCCCACACCATTCTTGGAGACCCAGTTGTGTGACAGTTTCCAGCAGGGGGAAATGCAGACTGCACCCTGTCTCTCTGTTAGATATCTGTGCACACAATGATGACCATTCTCCCAAGAGACCACACATACTTCAAGAAATAATAGAGGTGAGGAATCAGGCAGGAATGTTCCTTTGCCGCTTTACTCTGCGAATACAGCTAGCCCAGCAAATTGTTAGTCTCAAGAATATGGTTTTGCTTAGTCCTTGTTTATACAGCATTGAATCAGCTAATAAACAGTAGGTCTTCAGCCATGACTGCATTTGAGCATTTGGAGCAGGTGTTGACCATGACTTTGATGAGCATTTTTTAGTTTTATAACCTTTCTTAGGAGCACTGATAAAGTGGAACTCAGCTAAAATAAACAGGCACTGAGGATTTGCTGGGTTTCCTCCCCCGCACTGGCAATGGCAGATCTCGGTTCTGTGGCTCTTCCTGCTTCTATTTTTTTTGCAGTGTGCACTGTGTACAGCAGGCTTGAGACACCATTTGATCACTTGCAAAGACAGATAAGATAAAAACAAACCTTTTTTACTTTAAAAATTAGAACCTTTATAATTATATTAATTAACAACCTGTAGGAATTGGTAATGAGAAGAAATTTTGAGGAGCTGATCTGCACACGGGTTTCTGTGAGCCAGTTTCTATGACCAAACTCTGCTGAGTTTGGTTGTCAAATGTCATACTGGAGTTTACTGATGTGTCGTATACACTCTCACTTATAAATAACTAATATGCTTGCTGGGAGGAACTGTGAATGATCAACAGACACAGGCTGTCAAGTATGGCATTTCTTTAATAAAACCCCTGTTATGCCTCATAGCAGAGCATCAAGCACCCAACATCCTATAGCTCCTTGAGCAATTGCAGAGTTGCTCACATCACTTGTTAATTTTTGTGTGAACTGTTACAGTAGTATTGATGCTAATTTGTGCTGTCTTTAATTTATATAATTATGTTTTATTATAGTTAATGAATTATTGGCATTGTTAATTATGGTAAGGAAGGAATGATTCACAGAATACCCTCTGAGCACTGCGAGCACGCTAGATTGTAATAAATAAGTTTTTAAACCTGTTCTTCAGACAGTTCCAGTACAAAATGTGCAATTCTCATCGTCTTACATTTGCATATTCTCCTTTCTATAAAAGCAAATTAAGACATTCAATTAATAGCTCTTGCGCTACACATGTCAAACATTATCATTTGGATATTGCCATTTGGTCAGTTAAATACCTGGCAAGCAGAGATGGAGATCAAGAAATTGATGACAAACAACTGATGCAGCAGCAGCAAGAAATTACTTTAAAGCAGCACATTCTGCACTTAAAATTGTACAAAACTCATGCTAAATGCAGAAAAAATCCAATATACTGCCACGTATGGAGAAATTATAAATTACAAACAGCTTTGATTATTTTGCTTTAGCCATCAAAATGCAGAGTTCCTATACCAGCAGGAATACTGGCATAGTATTTAATTTCCCTAAATGACTAAATTGGCAAACTCAGGATGTAAAATAGCCTATGGGTTAGTTTTTCCCTATAGTGGTTGGGAAAATTTTATTGATTCCATCAGAATTTCATGCTGGTGGATACCTTAGCAGGCTCTTCAGTTTGGAAAGACTACACTATGATAATGGAAAATGCCAATGGAATGTTCTATCAGCCACCATCAATGACTTTATTAAGCAATAATAAACAAAAAGCAGAATGAATAATTGAAAGTCTTCTGAGTCAAAGTGATGTTTGCACTAAATATTTTCACTTAATACTTCTCCCTGGGTAGCAGGATGTCAAACATCTAGCTGCAGAAGAGCACTTAGAGTACTGAATATCTGATGTTGGATAAGAAATCTGTATCAGTTTCAAGCAAAGACTACAGACTGGGCCACACATTAGATCTCGTGGGATCATTCCCAGTGTCATTTATAGCGTGATTTTATTAACATTTTCAGTCCTAAAGCATTTAGAGATCTTTGAAGAAAATAAATCTAGTTTTACTTATGTGATTAGAGTTTTTCAACATTTACAACCCTTAGTATCTGCCTCAAGCTGATATGGTTACTAAACTTCAGATACCAAATGGCTATCACTGTGTTTAAAGTATCAGTAGGCTATCAGCAAATCTACGAAATCTTACCCTTCTTCTACTGGCATTTGTGCTCTATATGTGAATCAAAAAGTCAAATAACATATTTCATTTTCATCACAACATGATTTTGCTGTCTGACATTAATACAAGGTCAAATAAACATTGCATAGGAAGGAAATAAATCCAAATTTGATGTCTGAAAGGGCAGTCATATTTCTTGAATGTTCTGAATGTCAGATTTTTGATAGAAAACTAATACAATAGCAAGCAGTGTGTACATATATGCCAGCTCGAGTTGTCTTTTGTATTCATATCAAAGTTTAATTTCTTTGAATCCTGTGTGTTTCCTATTCAGCAGTATCTTATGGCATTTATAATGTTTCTCTTAAACTGCAGCAAATGAAAAGATTTCAAAGGTCAGACATTCTTTACCATTTAAAATAAAATAAAGGTAAGTTAATAGATGTTATTTAATAAAATGGAAAATGATGTTTCACATGCATGTGTTATTAAAGGTGAACTGCCCTTAGTGTTTTGATACCACATAGCATCTCATAGCTGTTAAGTTCTGACAAAATACTTCACTGAATGTCCTAATAATAAATAAGATTTTTTTTAAATAAACATTGTGCCCTGTGACTGTAATGATAAAGTTGTATTTCAGAGGCAGACAATTTAATACAGTTGTCCTGTAATCTACATGTGCTGGAAAATGAAATCTAATGTCAAAAATAAGAACAATAAATTAATATTTCATTCAATAGCTGAAAATAGGCAGCATTATCTCATCTACCATGTGATGTTGGCGTTCTCTGATTTAGCTTAGAACAGATCAAGAGAGGTTCTCCTTCCCCTCTACTCTGCCCTGGTGAGACCACATCTGGAATCTTGTGTCCAGTTCTGGGCCTCTCACTTCCAGAGGACACAGAACTGCTTGAGAGAGTCCAGCACAGAGCCACAAAGGTGATGAGGAGAGTGGAGCATCTCTCTGATGAGGAAAGGCTGAATGATTTAGATTTCTTTAGCTTGGATAAAAGGAAGCTGAGGGATGACCTTATTAATGTTGACTAATATGCAAAGGGCAGGTGTCAGGAGGGAGGAGCCAGGCTCTGCTCAGTGTCATTCAATGGTAGGACAAGGGGCAACAGGTGTCAGCTGGAACAGAGGAGGTTCCACATAAATATAAGACAATTCTTCCTGGTGAGGGTGCCAGAGCACTGGAAGGGGCTGCTCAGGAAGGTTGTGGAGTCTCCTCTGGAGATGGTTAAAACCCACCTGGACTGTTCCTTTGTGACTGGATCTAGGGGATCCTGCTATGGCAGGGGAATTGGACTAGGTGATCTTTCAAGGTCCCTTCCAATCCCTAACATCCTGTGATTCTGTGATGTCATACTTTCAAGTTAACATGAACTGAAGTTTAAGATTTCCCTTAAAGAATTTTTTTAACATTTTCTCAAGGGTGTCCAGAGTTGTTTACGCTAAGATCTGAATCAACCACTCTTCCTTGCCAATATGGGTCATTATATCCTGCAAAGGCAGCTGCTGTTCTTTCTAGGGTTACCTTAGAATGGTCTGAATTTTCTATACCCAGTGATTAAATACAATGGGTTTTTTAATTTTTTTAACTTGTTATCTTGTTCCTATAGAGCTTAGGGCATATTTCTCTGCACCAGTCCTCTCACTGGTGTCACAGAGTATGTCTGTTTCCAAGTTTAAAGTTCACCCAAATTCAGCCCATGTTAATTATTGGAGCTTTCTAATCTGAAAATATCTAAAAGACTGTTTCCTAACTGTGCAGCCAGTCTGTAATTTAATTAGAGAGGTTAGTTCTGCAGCTCTGATCTTCAGCTGTTATTATAACCGATGAGGCATTTGAAGCAAACAGAATATCCATTGCATTTTCTGGAAGATCTTTTAAAATTCAGGACAATAAGAATTTTTATTATATCTAGTAAAGAAGTAAATGAAAATACAATGCAAGTACTTTCTGGCATAGACCGTCTAGTAGACAAAAATATTTCCAAACCCAGAAAAATGTTAGTCCAAGTTCTGAGGTCAGCCAAATAAACTCTGTGAGCAGAAAGCAGCTACGAAGCATCCTCACTGCGTGCTAGCCCGGGGCCAAACTGCTCCTTTTCAAAGGAACAGGATGTGAGTCCCAGCCCACAGTGCTGACGCTAGTCCTGCTCTCGCAGATTGATCCTTACAGGAACAAGGCAGACGAGGTTGAAGGGCGTTAGCTTTAAGGTTTTGGCATGGACCAAAAATTCTTTTCAAATTGTTTCCTACTTATGACAGGTAGGTGATCACACGTGGAAGTAGTTCTAAATGCAACTGGCTTATTTGAAAAAAAAACCCCTTAAATTCATATAGGAAGGGAATTTTTCCCAATTTGTCATTCAGTACTTTTAATTGTTTTCATCGTTCTGAAAGCAGAGAAACAATTATGAGTGGAAAGAAAATCTTCACAATCCTTCATTATTTCTTTAAATAAAGACCTAGATAGAAGGGATTTAATCTCATCCTCTTTCATTATTGCCTGTGAAATGAGGTGAAAATATATAATCCTCATACTCCTACCAGCGGCTCAGTCAGGACACTGTGCAAGAACCAATTGTTACAGTAATTGAATTTCAGCAAAATTTATGAATACTCTTCAATAAAGTCAACTTTATTGAAATCTAAAAATAAAGAAACAGAATCCTATTCTGAATTATGACTTAAAGAATTGTAATATATACAACTTGGAGCACCATTATTAATAAAGAAAACAGACTTTATTTCACAGGAAATTAGTTTTCTAACTATTTGTGCTGCTGTGAAATGTTAATGCATGTAATCAGTTGTAAGGAATAGTTTCCAAAATTTATCTTCAACACATTATCCAAAACATGAATGAAGATCAGTGTAAACAGCCGTAGAATCGATGGCAGTGAACAAGGGAAACATTTCTATCATAACCATCTTCTGCTGAGGATCTGGACAGTTCATTGTTCAATAAATTTTAACATCCTGAAGAAATACATTGTGGTTTGCGTGTAGGTTATTATTATTATTACCTATTGTGTGTGGGTTTGCAGTGCTGGAAGAAAGGAGAGAAAGATTGTGATAACATGTAGGATCAGTACATAAATATGATTTTAGAGAGGAGAGACTAGTAAGGGGATCTCTGCATTCTTCCTGCACCCACTTTACTCTCCTGTCCTCTTTTCTATGTAAATGTACGTTTATTCCTCTACCTGTCGTTCCTAAAGTCTAGAATTGGGTAGCTGTATCTCTTTCACTTGAAGAGATGCAACTGTCTTGCAATATCAACTCAACTGCAGTGCAACTTTAGGTGGTCAAATTGACTCTTTAAAGTATTGTGTGTGTTTCTTCCAGAATGAAAAACTGGATCAGAGTTCAGGAATGAAAAAAAGACTTAAAAGTGGAATGAGCAGAATAGGAACAAGGAAATCAGAAGTTTCTAACAGAGAGAGCCAGAGCTATGGCTGAGGCAACAGTGCAGCAGTGCTTCATCCCAGTAGTCATCTGTGAAGCAAGAGGGATTGTTGATAACACCCTCACATTTCGGTTCTCGTTCACAAGACTTTACTGATAAAGATGTTTCTTTCATTCTGGGAAAAAAGCAGCTGTTTGGTGCCGTTTCTGGAGGTTCTTTTCCAGATTTGAACACTTTCTTATCAACATCAGAGAGTTGAGCTGTGCTCTTATTTCACAATACTTGCCATTTTCTTCTGTAATTGATGCAGACAAGCAGGTAATATTCTAAAGCTGATTCCAAAGGGAAATTAATGTTGAAGTTCACAGCTCAGGTCCATATACAGCTTCACTTGTCCTCTCTGGAGACTTGGTAAGACCGTACTGTATTTATATATATACAAACATCTAGATTTAAAATTAGGTGGACTGTAAAACAAACTTTTGGTAAAAACTGAAGTTCAGAGTTTTCTGGAGACCACTGAAAAATCTGTCAGTGCATGAATCTATGAACTTGACACACTATGGGTTCATGAATAAATTTCCCTCAGTCAAGGGTTCTGCTGCTTCTTAGATGGAAAGGTGGATCTACCTGAATTCTGACATTAAAATTTGATTCCTACAAAACAAAGATACTGAGATGCCTAAATAAAATATTAAGGATTGTTAGAAATAAACAATTTGGAGGTTTAAGTCAACAAATACTGGAAAGGCAAAATTAGAAAACATGCATTATACCATGGAATCAATGTATCCCCAGTCATTCCTTGCAGGAGGCCTCAACTTGGCTGGATTGTTATTATTTCATCTGATTGATTCCTGTACTGCAATACTGTAACCATTACCTATGAAATAATCAATCTTTTTCAGTAGAACAACCTGAGATGCTTGTCAGGTCAATAAAATGCAGCATGAGATCAAGTCCGATTTTGTTTCCAGGCTGTGAGCTTAAATTTAAGAACTGAATACACTAACGTTCAAAGTTAATTACAAGGACATGATAGAAATGGCAGACTGTCTTTAAACTATTACATTAGCCCAGCTTCCAGTGGTGAGCTTTTCAAAAATGAGCACTACTGAACACATGACAGTTTGGTTTTTTAAGGACCACGCAGAGGTCAGTAAAGAATTACCTGTTGATTTGGGGATGTTTAGAAGCAGTGGCAATGTAAATGTAATGTTATAGTCATCTACTCTGTGCTGTACCAGAGGAATGAGCCACTGAGTTATGGGGACTTGGAGAGAGGGTTTCATTTGTTTCAGATACATTGTCAGTGAGGAGATACCTTCTGCTCCACTATTGAATAATGATGCTATTTGCACATCATGGCTCTGTTTATCCTGAGAGTCTGACAGAAAGTCTGTCAGTCTTTCAGCAATAGGTCCAGACCACAGGAGATGTAAAACCAAAGTGCGGTGGAAGTTATCATTCATAAGTCAACCTCAAGGTAAAATTCTCATGCAAAATCCTGATTCATTTGTGAACTGCTTAGATTCAAGTTGGTAACACAAATCTAAATGCTCTTCTGTGCCCATTGTGCCTGGAGGACAGAGCATGTCCTCATTAATGTAGAAGTGTCACCTATGATTGGATTGATGGAAATGATTTACAGAGGATTAGGAAATCTTGTTCTGTTTTACCAATAAACAGTGTTACATTATCACATTTCAATAGCTAATTCTATTGCTGTGCCTTTTCTCTTGAAAATTAACATGATTTTCAGAGGGAGAATAATTATGTGTCATTCATAATCCATTAACTAGATAAAAAATATAAAATTGGGTCCTTGTTTTCAGAGGGAAAAGTCTAGAGTATCTACACTTCCCTCATGTGGTGTGCTAGTGTAAAAGCTCCTAGTATCCCTGTTAATCAGATGCAATCTGGTAGCTGATGGTCCTCTTACTTGAATACAATTATTTAGGAGCATCAGAAACAGTCTTTAGGGAAGGAGCTTTATTTTAAGCCTGTTGCCAGTATTAATACTGGGGAATACTGAAGGAGTTCAGATACAGAGTTACTGCGATTTTGCAATAAAAGCAAATGGGAGCAGATGCTGATTTTACAGAATAAACACAATACCAAACAATAAAAAATATGATCAAAACCATTAATGTTTGCCCTTTACTCAAAGATTTTCCACAGCAAACCTCGAGAGTGTTTCTAAGAGAAATACAGTGGATCCCATTGTACAGATCTGGAGGCAAAGCCGGGGAAAGAAAAGGTATTTCCTTGTATTTAGAGAGAGTCAATGGCAACACTGCTGTGAGATCTCAATGCCAGTCTGTTCCATACCCAGTGCCAGTCGGTTCCATAACCAATCACAGGTCACTTCAGAAGAGTCTTATGCTAGTTGCTGAGTGTTGTTGATTTTATACCTTTCTTTCTTTTTGTCATGTTTTTCTTTCCCAGCTCAAACACTTTAGGAGACAACAGCTTTTTTTTTTTTTGTTCTTTTGCTTTTGATTTTAACTCTAAACAGGACAGGCAAATGTAATGATTTTTGAAATGCATGTGTTGTTTTTAAAGAGCACTTGCCAAAGAACCATTAGAGCTATGATTAATTCCCTCTGTCATGGGAAAAATAAGAAAATAAGCCATGAAAAAGCTGCGAGGCTTTTAAGTATGAATAATTTGCTGATGGTCTAGGAAGGGATTACAGTGCTGAATACACAGCTCTATAAATATTAAAAGATTTTTTTTTAACAAAACTACACTTCAGGACATGCTTACAACAGCTAAAATAGCTATAAAATGGTGTTTTATTCCTGTTCTCTGTCATCTTTCAAGAAACTGATGTTTCAGAAAAGCCATCGTGCCAAGATATTTAAATCAATATAACCTACTTCTAGTCTTCAGAAATCAGTCAGACTTCATTTGGTTTCTGACTTCCTGTTGTTGGACGTTTTATATAACTCTGGATTGTTACTCGGTGTTTCATTTTAGCTGAGGTACTTGTTTGATAGGACAGCTGAGTGTTGTTCCTCGAGTGCCCGTTTTTCTCATGATCACAGAGCAGTCTAGCATTCCCGTCTGAGAGTATCACTGAACACTGGTTTTCCTCATGACCCACTGTCATGAAGTAAATGCAAGTATTATCATTGCTAGCAGCAGACTTTGATCTGTCCAGGCTCATACTATACAGTATATTTACAGTCATATTGTAAATGCAGCAGGATAGCAGCAGTGACAGGGATTTTACAGCCTTGCAGACTGGAATCGGTGATGGCAATCGTGCAAGAGTTACAACATAGGAGAGTAAGTTGCTATTGGTGTTTAGATGACAGTGTCACATAGCAGAACAAATGCCTCAGTATCTTCTGCAGGCAGGTGTTAGCTTCCACCACATAACATCAATTTACAGCATGTGTTTTGATTTGGAACAGAGAGTTTGAGGTGGGGATATTTTTCCCTAATGCTTGAAAGGTTTTGCTTCCATAACTTCATCTGCTGATACTTCTCTCTCTTGCAGAACTTAACACAAAACATCATGTGTGAATGGTTCTTGCTTTGCAGTTTGGCTGAGGATGTGAATATGTGTGAGGTCTGAAACAAGCAGAAGAACTGACTTTATTGCTGAATTGTTCTGGTCTTGTGATTTCTGAGCACTGAAAGCAGTTGCCTCCTGCAGCCAGCTTTGAGGTCTGTTAGGTACATAAACAAAATTTAACTACAGCTATGTGGTCCAAAGCTGGGTTTGTGGTAGCTATTGTTGCTAGACAATGTGACAAACACTTTTTAAATCATTTACCCATTTTCTTTGTCTGTCTCCCTTGGAAATCAGCTTTCTTTTCAAGTAAAGTTACTGGTAAAAATAGGGTACTTTATCCCACTGCCTACAACTTTACAGCACCATATGGATCATTAAGGCCTGCAAATGCTTTGAAAGTAGGGCTTGCAAGGAGAGTACAAGTTGACTTTCACACTGACTGAATAGACATTACTCCTGAATATTATCAGACTGGGGATTAGTTTGTGAAGAACAAAGCTGTACAATGAAAGAACTGTTAAATGGCCAGCAATTGACTGTAAGCCAACACAGATGTGCTCTCATGATAAGAGCAGGTTATTTAAGAGACAAATTATTATAGTTCATTATAGAGAGGAAAAAACATTAATGTGACAGTATCTGATGTGCTGCCCCATTTCACTGTGTGTCTCAAAGTGAATAAATCAACAAGATTGCAAACTTCATCTTATTGTGACTTAGAGTCGATGGCTCTCTGGGATCCATCCCGCTACAAGGAAGGAAAGTGGCATTTGCTGTTGAAGTTGTGTTTTGAATGCAGCTGTTGGCAAGAGATTGCCCTGCAGATACCCTGTGACCTACATCCCCTCTTATTGCTTGGCCATTTTTACCTTTGTTACTGGCATATCAACATTTCTGATGATGACGTTTCCTAATACAGGCAATATGTTTGTCTCATCAGCTCGGGGATTATTTCATATTATTTTTTCTATTGTAACCCTTCAGGCTCTCTGACTTTTGCTTAGTGTTCTGTGCCCTAGCTAACATTGAACTAGACAGTTCACATAAACTGAGAACACTAGGCAATAACTATAGCCATCCTCTTTAAACAATTAATCTTCAGGCATCTGCATCATATTTGGTGAACTTGGTAAGTGCATACTGGAAAAACATGTGTTCAACATACTGTAAATACAGGCTAGAGTTTTACTCTACTGTGGGATCTGGATATTGGATTTGTTAATTCAGATCAGTTGAATCATGGATAGTTAAGACAAAGCCATGAAGAACAACCTGTTAGTTTGGACTATTTAACAGAAAAAGCCTATATGAAAAAAAATGGTGAAAACATACTTTACTGCACATTAGGAAATACTTTTTACTGAAAGGTTAGTCAGACTTTGGAACAGGCTGTCCAGAGTGGGGGTTCAGTCACTATCCCTGGATACATTTAAAGATGGCTTAGATGTAGCACTTAACGATCCGATCTGGTGGTGAATTTTGTACAGTTCTCGATTGGACTTGGTGATCTCAAGGGTCTTTTCCAACCTGAATGATTCTATGAACAAGAAAATGGAATTATGAGCAGCTTGATGTAAACAGTCATTGAGATAAAATCATCAGAAACAGGTCAATATTTTATTTTTTAGCAATAATTTTAAAGTGCACTTTCATAGAAATCTGCTCTCAGAATTTCAGCTGGGTTTTAACTTAAATTGAGTGGAAATCTGGTTTTAGGAGCTTTGAGTGGTTCCATGAATTTTGATGGCACCTCAGTCTCGTTCTCCCTGTGTATTGTCCAGTATTTCACACTATGCTGGAGGCTGCATGCAGGAGTGCAGAACATCTGTGAATGCACATTGAATATTCTTAGGTAACTCCCTCAAGCCAATAGAAAAACTTTGGCAGAAGCCTTCTGAGGCTTTCAGCTGAAATTAGATGAGTGAAAGACTGAATAAATTACCTGCATGTATAATCCATGCTCAAAGTACTACTTGTTCATTCAGTCTCCACCGTCTGTATACGGTCTTGGTATGTAATAAATACACAGCACTTTTTAAATGTGGAAAATTGCCTTGATAAACAGGTGTACCACAGATGAAATCTGTTGTGTCTTCAATTTGGTGTGTTAAATGACTTAATCAGGATTCATGATACTTGATAACCTATAGTTAGGTATTATCATAATCAGGTACGATTTTATCATAGATCTATGTACAAATTATGTTAAATAATCGTTTTGAAATTGCATCTAATCATGAGAAACAGCATCTTGGAAAATACTTCAAACACAGTTCAGGTTACAGTCCTTGTAGCTACCTAATTGATAATGAGTTCTTCCTGCATCTAAAGAAATTCTTTCACCTGAAAACATGAACAGCACACAGGCCTGGTGGATTTGCAGCTTATCCAACCAAAAAATGATTGTCATTCATCTGTAAACAGGACAGATGATTTTCTTTTATATTTTCAGCTGTAACATTTTTCTTGATGAAGAAGTCACTAAGATCAGGGAAAGCATAAAATATAGAAGCTCAGCAAAAGGCAGCAGAAATGAAGAGAAGGTGCTGCTCTGCAAATACCCCAGTGTTTTGAATGCATCAGTATTTCTGAATTAATAATTTAGAAAATAAATTTAACCTCTTTTTCCTGCACTCAGAATATTATCAAAAGGAACCCTATTTTTTCCCCCCATTTATTATTCATAAGTAAATGCTCCCCTGAGATTGATCACTGTTTGTTCTTTGAAATGTTTACTGTAATTTTTCCATCAAGGGATATTAGGGTTGTATTGGATGAGTGCTCAAGAAACCCTGCTGTGTGCATTCAAATGCAACACTTCTCTTAAAGAAAGAACCCCTTCCATCTTTTCCACAGAGGCTCTTCCGGTGTCCTACCTCTTGATTTTCCCTCTCAAATGAGTGTTACAAGATTTTATCCTAGAATTATGGAATGGCTTGGGTTGGAAGGAACTCCGAAAGGTCATCCTGTCCAAACTCCCTGCAGGAAACAGGGACAGCCTCAACTAGATCAGGTTGCCCAGAGCCTTATGTAGGCTCCCCTTGAATATCTCCAGGGATGGGTCCTCAACTCCCTCCCTGGGCAACCTGTTCCCCTGTTAAACTCCCCTCCTGCTAAAGAACTTCTTCTTAACAACCTATTTGAATCTGCCCTTCTTTAATGTGAAGCCACTACCCCTTAAACACTATGCTGCTTTAAATCTGCCACTTTGAAATTTTACCATGTGACTTCCTCCTTTTGGAAATGCTCTGCTCTCAGCCAGTTCTAGAGGTTCAAATGCTGCACCTTTGACTATTTCTAAATGCACTTATTTATAATGAAATGATTACAAATATGCAGTTGACCTTTAGAGTGTTGTAACTAAAAAAATCAATAGTTTGCCTAATAGATTAGAGGTCTCTTGCTCCTTGAATGTGAGAACAAAGTGCAGTCATTCAGCATGTGATGAGGAAGATTACATTGTCTTTATTAGTGAAGTAAGAAGCTACCTCAAACTGTATTAGAACAGCATACTACAGTTTATACAAAGCATTAACATGTTAGTCTTGACTTCTTTTGAATTTTGTAATGGCGTTGTTTCCTCATGGATCACTGAGCTGTATTTTCAAAGCTGCTAATGAGACACTCCTTAGTATTTGACAGCACTGTCTGGAAACTTGTTGGGAATGATGTAACTGTGGCTTAATAAGACACTCCAAGTGGAGTGTGCTGGGGAGCCATTTTATACACTTTACAAACAGATTTGCTGTTCATATATAAAGTGGATGTTTTAGGTAGAAAAACAGCATGTTTGAAAGCTAAGTTAGATCTCTTGTTAAAAGATCTCTGGTATCTGTAGTTCAATAGTTCCTGCTGTAGTCCTATAGATCTTTAGGTCATGTTTCTACTAAGCCAGAGGGATTGTGAATAAGGTAACAGACTGTTAAGGCTTGTTCTTAGAATACTGATGAGATGTACAGACCTTGTTGCTTTCTAATCCAAGCGTATGATTTGTTTCTATTCAAGCAATACAGGAAGAAAAGGTATATTAGCATCTGAAGGTAAACAAATGTAAGAATAGATAAAAGTTCTGTGAACAATTTGGATACAAAAGTGAACCATGAAAATATTCATTGCATAGAATCCAGTATATAATAACCCCACAACACCACGAGGCAGCAGAACTAGACAACAACTTTCTCACAGACTGCAAAACAGATAAAACTAAACATTCAGGAGTTTCTCGCTTTATATCTGGAAACATCTTTGTCAGCAACATCTGATTAGTTCTCCCTCCATTTGTAAGGGAATTTGCCGTCAAATCCAACATAAGAATATCTGACTTTTTGAAAGAAAAATGTTGCCACAATCTCCCGTTGGTGCCTAAACGCTACTGATGCAGCCTTTTTGTGTCAATTGCTTTCTAAGATTTTGTAATCAGTGCGTGCATTCTTTATTTATTCAGCAGGGCAAATCAAGCTAACTGAAAGGTTGGACTTTGTGAGACAAAGGCTTTGTGTTCTGCATCTGATAGCGAGTTTCCAATGCAAATAGCAATGGTTATGTGAGCAGTTATTTGAATTAAAGCAGAAAACTCTTTGAACCAGAATGGGAAAATGGGTAGAAGAGCAATTTGGAGAAAGGAAGTGGGAATGGCAAGGCAAAAAAGTTCAGAGATTAACACTTTGCCTTTTTTCTTTTGTTGGGTGTGAAAATGTGAGCATATATTTTCGTTTCTTTTCTCAAGTTATCAAACCAGTATCCAAAGATATCTTCTTTAACTTTCACGTCCAATAATTAAATTGCACTGGAAGGCAAGAGGATGAAGACAGCAGCAGGACAAGCCATCCTTATTTTCAATTACAAAAAAAATCAAACCAAACCCAGAGAAAATGGTCTTTGGTTTACAGCTGTGAAATTCCAGCTTAAAGCCTTGAACTGAACAGAAAGAAAGAATCTCTTGCTTTTTGTAAATACAATTTTAACTTTTAGTTCCATATACCCTATGAAAATCAACAGGAGTGATGTGTAATGTCTCACCTGAATTCCCATTTAGTTCACAGTGTAAAGAAAATGTCAGTGAAGGTTCACATAGAAACGTTTACAGAGCCAGGTGTTTTCATCGTCAAACACTTCAGGAAAGACACAAAATACCTGAAGGGTTTGGCACAGGCTCTCCTTCAGAAATAGCTACAAGATCGTGGCTCTTTGTAGTCCAGTTTTCACTTGGAAATTTTACTGGTTTATTTTGACTGGCTTAAACAAGAGAGGTAATGCAAGTTATGCGCTTTAAGAGGAAGTAACGTGCAAGTTTCATTCATATCTGGCTACAGGGGCTTTTCCTCTCACTATTGATGAGGTGATAAGTTTTACCATGTTATCACAAAACCACTTTTGGACATCTTGTATTTTATTTTAAAATAAATTCATAGTACTAATAAAATAACATCATCTGTTGTTGCTATTAAGTCAGTGATCATTCACTGGGGATAACATAAGAACTGATCTAAGAGCATGCATGCTCAAGACAACTATTTCAATTACAGTTGTGATGACAAATGATGAATGGATCTCCTTGTCTTTTCAATATTGATCTTCTCTTTGCCCTGGCTTACAGATGGAAGTTGTAGGGATTGCTTGTAAGGTGGGAAATATGTTTTCATTTAATTTCTGAGAGTACTAAAAGGATATCTTGCTCAAGAGTATTGTACACAAATGCTGAGCAGTTCTGCTGAGCCATCCTGGCAGCCACACATCACAGGATAAAAGGAGATCATCACCTTTTGTTCTCTACCCAATAAGTTTTTTAGATCACACATCTTTCTTAACATAATTTTTCCAAACAGATTTATCTGCAGTTCCAACCACCTCTCTTAATGTTTCTGTCTTGGAGTGGAAGGAAAAGTGAGAAAGAATAAGGTCAGTAGATCTTCCATGAAAAATTGGAAGCCACCATATCAGGAGGACATTTACAAGTTGTAATTATAAAGTGAAAAATAAAGGAAGGTGTATTTTCACTGTTACCTCAGGAAAGCTCTGCTGTACTCAAAAGCAGGATCAAAATGTTTTATGTGGTGGGATAGCTGACATACCTAGGATTTATACAAGCTTTTTAGGGAGGACTGGCCAGGCAAGCAGGCAGATGGAAAAGAGATGGAGCCAGACTCTGCTTGGTCATGCCCAATGACAAGACACAACAGACAAAACCTGAAATAGGTAGAATTCCACTGAAATATTAGAAAAAGTAAATTAAGTGAGGTGGAAACACTGGAACAGGTTGTCCTAGGGAGACTGTATTGCCTCCATGCTTGAGATATGTTTGAAACCCTATTGAATGCAGTCCTGAGCTCAATGTAATCTTACTTTTTCTTGAGGACACTAGTATAGACAATCTCCAGATATTTCATGCAGCCCCAGCAAATCTGTGATTCTGTGATATGCAACATTCCTGAAAGCAGGTAAAAATTATTGGGACCATTTCTAAATTCCAGATAGATTTCAGCTGGTGTTGCATTTTTAAAATACATTTAGTAATGTGTTTTCCTATTTTCTACCTCTACATATTTTTGGAGCTTTATTTTCATTGCTGTCTTGATTTCCACTCAGAACAGTGCATATGTTTTAACAGCTTTATGTCATGACTATGAAACTGTCATTTCGAGACATCCCATAAACCATTTCAAAATAAATCCCAATTATGATTCCCACTTCCCACTTCTCAGAATCACTTTCTCTTTGTCATCTGCAGAAAGGTTAGTTTGCACATAGACATTTTTGGTAAGAACACGGGCTTTGAAGAAAAGAACATTTTCATCAATTTTTTATTGGAGGGTACTTTTTCACAAGCCAAGTAGGTTTGGTTTATGGGACTTCTGTAACACAATTAGTATTGTGAGGGGCTTTGATTGTGCAATTAAGACAAATGTTCTGCCACATTTGTTAATTACTGGAACACTGGAAACACCAAACAAAACAAAGCACTCCGTCTTGAAAATAATTGAAGAATCACTTAAGCTAGAGCACCCTGCATTGGAAAGTTGTAAGGTACTAACAAGCAGGCTGAACATCTGCTGTCTATATGACTGCCTTCTTCCGTAACAGAGTGAGGCAAAATGAAGATATTACAGGTGCTTCCTGCCTCCAAATACATCCAGATTCTGAAAAAGGCTACTTCTCCATGAAAGTCATGAGGTTTATAGTCACGACCTTAACACTGAAAGATGTGGTCTCTGTGATGAGGTGGCTCAGAGAGAGGCATCAGATATATGGATCTTTCTTCCACATACTTCAAATTCATCCTAAAGTTTGTGATCTGGTGACTGTTGAAGTCCAGCCTCCACTTTCAGTCTCAAGTGATACTACTTAGTGTCTTCATTTGTCTCAATAAAAGTCATAACATAAAGAAGTGAGTTGTTTCTCCTCACTCTAAAAGTTATTGTGATGCCATGAGAAGTTTATGAATGCCCAACTTCATGTTCTTAAATTTGAGAGCCATCTCTGATGGTCATATGTTCCACACAAGTGGTGATTAACAAATCTACAGTAACCATCAAAATATCATCTTGCCTCACAGGGTTGCTGTGAAGAACCTCAATCTTTATGCCATCTCTTCTCCTTGTAGCTCATCATGGTGCCTGTGCATCTCTTAGTGTTTAAAGTATTTACCATCCCAGATCCCTAGTGAGCTAGGCAAGCAGTGTTAAACCTGCTACAGAGGAGGTAACTGAGGTATAAGAAATTTTCAGTGGAACTAAGATTGGATTCTGGTGTGTGAAAGCTGTCACTTCAACCACTGGATTAGCCATAATCTGCAGATTCTGAGACTCTGATAAGACTGTGTAAAGCTGTATAAGATTTTTATTATAAAGCTTGTTTTTGTTAATAGCAAGCTAGCTGGGTTCCTCTCTCAGGTTTCAGACAGGAGCAGCAGTGAAAAGGTATTTCTTGGTGAGCAGTAATCCCTTACAAGCTTTTCTCTCTACTGTTTTGCTTCTCTCCTTGCTCCTCATTAGCTGCGTTAGGCATCATAATCCCATTATGGAAATGAGTTGATGAGCTAGGAGACACCCTCTCCAAACAGCATCTCCCCTGGAGAGTTAAAGAAGAGGGAAGGACATCATCTTAAACCTATTTCAAACCAGTCGGAGTAGGAGTGTGAGCAATCAGTGACCAGAGCCATACTATAATAAGGGAATTAGAAACGAAACCATAGTGTTCAGAAAATCCATTTTCAGGCTTTAGGAATAATTCTTCCCTGATGACTCCCAGTTTTCAAGGTTTGTTTGTTTGATAACAATGAGAAAATTCACTGTTGTGCTGCATAATGGAGTGCCAAAGTATACAGCACATCCAAGAAAACCATTTCAGTGCTGAAATCATTTGTCAAATGCCATAATATCTATCTTACACAGCTCAACAAATTTGCCAATCTTTTAGTAGAATATGATAATGGTGATGAATGCCTCGACAAGATGACATGCGCTCCAGCAGGAAGCAATATTTCAGAGAGGGATTTTCTTTCTAAAACAAAGTAAGAGATCACAATCAACTGTGTGGATAAATTGCTGCGTAGAAATTGAGGCAGGTTCTTGATGATGCTCTGTCAAGCATCCTTCACCATGTAATGGTTAATCCTGTGGCAAACATCCTGATTGAAAAGCTGTTCATTTTTTGTGTCTGCTATGGACCAAGACTGCCCTAATGAAGTTTTTATTGTAGACAGGATTATATTGTGGTGCCTAAAACCAGGGATTTTCTATTCATGCTGGGCAGAAATAAAAACTGTGCAGACAGAAGACTCAGCCTTTTGGAAAGTGCTAATGTTTTATTTTCCAAGAAAGTAAATCAGAGTGCTTCAATTTGACTTGATTTCTCACTGAAAAAAATAAAACCAAAAAAAATCCCATTGTGGCTTGCCCTGTGTGGCCCACATTATGTTCCTGCTGTGCACATGTGTGGCTTGACAGGCACCAACCCCTGGTTTGTGTGAATGAGGAAGGGGTAGAGCATTGGCCCCACTGCAGAACATCATGACCTTCAGTAACAAGCTAATCTGGCAACAGGGTAAGAAATCAGAAAGTAACTTGCAGCTAAAAACAAGTTGATTAAAATGTTGTGCTACTTCCTTCCCTAGACTATTCCAAGTTCCTGCTCAGAATTTGCCCTCCAAACTAAGTATTTCTTTAGCCATTACTGTGGATTTCTTCACTCTGAAAATGCCTTCCCCTCGAAGTAAGGTGTAGGCTTTGATACACAGGAATAAACTGGGCTGGGATGTTGAAGTATACGGATAGAATTGATTCTCCTGCTGCCTTACACAGGGGATCACAGAGTGGACAGATTTGATCCTAACCAAGAGAGTGTGCTATCTGTTTATTGTAAGGATCTCAACCTCTCTAATTTAGTTACCATTTTAGTTTCATAAAATCTTTAGTGAAAACCAGAAATCAAATCAACAGTTTTGTTACAGATGATGCTACCTAGACATTTAACAGAGTGGTTGTTTTATTAAGTTTCTCTGTCAATCCATAATTTTGTGTACTCAATTGCACATCATTGAAATAAGTGACTGTTCAATGAGAGACAACTTGAGACACACTTTCATTTGCATTTAGCAAGTTAAGCTGTTGTTTTTCTCGTAATTTATTAAATGAGTTTCAGAAAGACACACAGGTTTTGATATCTCTCGAAAACACTTCTGATTCATCTCCTGTATTGGTTCTTGCAGGTTCCATATTAAAAACCATACATGTTGCACGTAAAAAATCCATTGGCAACGACTGGGAGGAGAGCTGTGTAAAATGCTTGCATAGCACCTTCTTTGTGGTTTAAGTGTTGTGAAAGTAGCCCTCCTTCAGTTTTTATTAGCTGATTGAAATTCATTGCAAGATATTAATCAAAAGGCTTCTTAAAGGGAAAAGAAAATGCACTGTAAAACAGGCATCTGATGTTTTGGTCAAATAAATGGAAGGTTGGAAGATTTCAGTTGCTGAGCTGGACAGGACAGTAGACAGCAAGAGGCAGAGGAGCCACAGAAAATAAATCTCCCTATGAAACACCCTCTCAGCCCATCTTTTTCCCTTGCTAGAGGGAACAAACTAGAACTTTCATACAGGCTTCCCTTTGCATCAGCTGAGCCTGTTTGCAGCTCTGCCCACAATTCACCTCCCGTATAGATGATGGTGCTCGTTTATTCTGGGTGATTTAGAGATAGAAATGATTTGCTTGCACTGAGTAATGGCTCAGGGCAGTGCCTCAGCTGGAAAGTTCTGCTGTGAATGTGAAAGAGCCCTGGATGTCCATGCAGCCTACTGACAAGTTCCTGGCAGTGCCTGGATAGCCAACATGCAGCGAAGAGCGTGCAAGGGAGCAAAGAGCTTGTTCTGGTTCTGATGTTAAGCAGCAGTTGCAGGTAAACTACATGTAAGGATTGAGAAGATATCAGAGTTGGGTTACAATGACCCACAAAAGATTAATTCACCTCCTGCAAATGAAAGAAAGGCCTTTTACTGCAGTTCTGAAGCAGGTTCTACTCTCTGCCTGCTACACATCAGTCTGGGTTACCCACAGCTTCACAGAACGAGTGAGACAGTTTAAAAGAGACAAGCTGTACATTTATATATTCAGACAGTATTTTTTACATCATATTCATAATAGCACAGATCTTTGTATAAGAAATTAGCATAGGAAGATTATTAATAGAAGTAGGAAAGACAGTCTCCTCAGAATAGTCACTATGTGTGGAAGTCTTTTAGCAAAACCAAGAGTAGGGATAGATGTGGCATGTGATGTAACAGTCCTGACACTTGAGGTGCTAATGATTTCTGTACATCTATTCAGCAACAGAAGTGGAAGAGTGAAGGATGGAATAGTTGATACACAAAGCTAGTTTGGTAAATGCAGTTTAGAAATAACCTCCAAATGCATAATAGGCATTTTCCAGGGAAAGCTCAGCCTCTAGTGATTTGGAAATCGGCGTGTCTGGTTTGTTCTTTGTCCTTCAGAAAGAAACAACCTATTGGTTGGATTTCATCTGTTCTTCAAAACAAAGAAACTAGTAATGAAGTGTTTAATTCTTGCTCTGTGGTGACACACATTCTCAGGGAATTAGAAAAAGGAAGGAAGACAGTTAGTGGCAAATCTATTGAGTAATCTAATTGTACAAACTGCTTCTGAAGTTTTATATTTTTTAGCTTAAACTGTTACTTCATGACCATCAAAAGCTTTTCATGAGATGGATTTCATCTCTGAACACCATTTCATGCTTCATTATACAACATTGATGGGGACTTTGGGGTACTCATTACTCACTTTGTCTCTTTTTTTTAAAGGAATGGAAATATGTTTATAAACCCAGACAGTGGGGTTTTTATATCTTGTTCCAAATATATAGACTTCCAGGGAGCTTAACCCATCAGCTACACAGAGCACAATGCCAGCTGGTTTGTGCTGTGCCTTGTGAACATTGACCTTGCCTGGCTTGTGATAGCTGTTATGAAACTGGACTTTGGGGGAGGCTCCAGGCTGTATTCTTACAATTTTCCATGTCCCAGTGACCATTTAAAAGCACCAGCACAGCTAGAGAGGAAGTAGGAAGCTGGTTTATGAGTACATTTGCCTCTGTCCATTCCTGTATGGAATGTGAACAGATTATGTGCCTCTTTTATCAGACAGCCATACAAGGCTGCATTTTGAGAGTAAAAGAGACGAGAGATTTGCCTTGGTGGTACTGTAAGGCTAGATGGTACAGCTGCTTCCTAAATATTATCCAGTCCCAAGAGCAGTCCCAGTCCCGCAAAAACACATGGAACTCCTGCATTAAACAATTGCAATTAAAGAACTTGTGTAACTCAGGCTACAGGAGGTTTTGATCATCATTACTATGAGCACAAAGCAAAGATGACCAAGTGGTAATTAACTGGTTATTGATTTCTTAATATAGTTGCCCATTTGTTCAAAATAGCATCATGTAAGGAAGATAGCACGTCCCTCCTGACAGGCTGCTGGAGAGGTACACTCAGCCTGCTCACCCTGAGGCACCTTGCCATGCAGCCTTGCTGCAAAGTTTCTTCCAATTTCTATCTATTTCTCCAGAGCTCTCCAAGAACACCCTGACCTCCTAAAAGCCTTTTCACCTACAAATGACTCTCCAAAGTGAACATCTATACGAGTCAGCATAAATATGCCAAAATTGTTTAAATCAGAGGTAGCCCAGTCTGTACTCAGAATTACCCTGAGTTCTTATTTGTAAATGGTGAAGATGAAACCTGTGCACTGAGGCAGTGAGAAATGTATCCTCAGTGTAGATCACTTGTGCACAGTGAATGTCTTGGAGTCACTTGCTAATTCTTCTGGTTAACTGAAAGTGACTTTTGTAGTCTTTCTCCTTCTACAAAGAGTACTTACTGGGTTTTAGCTAGTGCCTGTAGTGGCCTGAAGATATTTTATCTGGGATTTAAGAAATTTCCTGTGGATAAGGTGAGAAAGAATTGGTTTTCTTTGTGAACAGTTGTTCTGTTGGACACCAGAATTTATGAGCAATGTGGAGGTGGACACCAGAGATGTATCATAAGAGAGAAGGTGTTTTGTTCTTTTTCCTCTTCTCATTAGAAGCCAGAGGCAGGATAATATAACCCTGAAGGAAACTGCTTCTCTTCACAGTCACTGCAGTCGTGGCTGCTGGAGCATGTAATTACACGGAGGGAAAAAGCGCGTGCAATGAACGGTTGTTGAAAGCCTCAGGACTCCTAATCTCTTGTCTGTTGTTGGCAAGTAAAGCCCTCTGTGGCAGATCATGTTTGGGTAATTGGAAGTGGGGCACCTACTGCTTTCATTAGCCTGACAGTACCTACATTAAACAAACACATATTGGTAGTATTTTCCTAATGCCCAGAAAGTTTCTATCTTCTAAGAAAGGGGAAAGAGAGGTAATATCTTATAATCTGTACAATGCTCTTAAAACCATCAGTTTAATAATGAGGATGAAAGCAGTGTGTAATATTCATAGGCTACAACTGGCCTGTGCTTCCGTGAAGTTCCAGAGAAGAATGGTGATGGGGAAAAGGGGGTCTCTTAATTTGTTCACCTTTGTTTATAGAGAGGGAGCTAGAGAGAAAGCTGTCTGTCATTGCACTGGGCAAACCAAGAACAAAGTGAGAATTCGTACTTTAATTTCTTTGTCACTTCCCCAACCTTCAAATCATCAAAGGAAATAAACAGCAATTATATTTTGTGCATTTCAGATATATAGTGACCAGTATTCTAGAAGTCCAGGACGCCAAAGGTAAAATATGGATGGTTTATTCTGCCCTGAGAATGGAGATGGATTATGTGAAACCCCGTGAAATGAAGCTCTGTGCTGTCAGTGAGTTCAACTGTCATTGACAAAGTTGCAGTGCCCTTGCACTGTCGTGCCCAAGGCAATGTCCCCTGATGACAAGAATGCTAATGGTATCCTGGGCTGCATTATCCAGGCTGTGGCAAATAGGTCAAGGGAAGTGATCTTTCCCCTCTACTCAGCACTATTGAGGCCACACTGTGTCCAGTTCTGGATTCATTGAGATAAAAGAAGCATGGAGAGGAGGGCTGTGGAGAAGATTAAGGAACTGGAGCATCCCTCATATGAGGAAAGGCTCAGAGAGCTGGAACTGTTCACCTAAGAGACATCTCCAACCAGAGGGGAATCTTACTGATATATGTAAATAACTCAAAGCAAGGTGCAAAGAGGATGGAGGCAGGTTCTTTTCCATGACAAGACTGCTGCCAGTAATACAGTTACCCATTTAGTATTGCTCACTACTCCATTTAGATAGCCACTGTTTTGGGGAGGATGGCTAGCATAACTCTACCTTTTGCTCCTTTTCTTATACATCACATCATGCAAGAACTAAATTCATGGCAGGAGGAAAACACTTTGCTAACCTCTACAGCAGTACCACAAGGTTTAGGATTTGGCCCTAAAGCAGCAAAGAGATGAAGACTAGAATTTCCCCTCCTCTCCTTCTTCAGAGACAGGAAACGATGCAGTTTGACACCACTGCTTATTTGGATGCACTCTGAAAAGGGGGAAATAGACATAGTTTAGATCTGCCAAATGTTCTGTAAAAATAAAACTGTAAGATGTTGTTCAGCCCACGTCCTGTGCAGGAGCATAAACAGACACCAAACATGTTTTACATACTCCTACAAAAAACCTTTTTATAAATACTAGATCAATGTTTTCTCAAATACTCGATCACAGCCTTCCAAAGTCTCTAAAAGGGGTCATAAAATGTTACTCAGTGGAGTCAGCAGCAGCTCTGTTCCTACAGGGCAGAGGAGTGTGAACAGGCTGTAATTACTGACTTCAAGTGTTCTCAGTAGTCAGGGACCTATTAGCTATCATTAATTGGTGGCAACAGTTCAGGCAGCTGTACAAAGACGTATGAGCTGAAAGGACATTGAGGTTCCAGAAGTGGAAGAATCACAGTATCACAGACCAAGGGACCTCCTCAGAAAATTGCAGACATAGCCCAAATCCTCCCAAAGGCAGTACTACTTGTTACAAATCTGCCTGCAGAGGAGGGGTGCCTTACTGACATTACAGGAGTGTGGCATGACCTTGCCACTGCTCTTGAGCAGCATTGAGAAGACCTCATCAGCCGGTGAACAAAGAGTGGTCCAGTAGGCAGCACCTCCAGCTGATGCAGTCTCTGCATGTTGGCTTCAGTAAGCACTAACAGGTATCACAGAGCATCCAAAATGCACAACTCCTTAGATGAGCCACAGAACTGTTTGAGTCACGTCAGCCTTTTTCAAAGAAGATGTGACAAGAAACTGCTTTTTCTTCTCAGTTGAGTTCTCAGTTCCTCTCTCAGCTGGTCCCAAACTAGGGACTCTCTTTACTGGGAAGTCCCATCTTCAGAATCTATGAATCCATGTTCAGTGACACAGAGATGCGCTCAATCAGAACAGACTCAGATAAGTATCTTGATATTTCCCACTACAGTCACCCATTAAACCACTGGTTCCTGAGTGCAATAGGACAGATATTGAAATTTCAGTCACCAAAGAATGTAGGACCCTCCAAGCCTCTGCCTTAAAGTGTTACAAAGACATTACTACAGCTATCTGCTCTCTGTTACAGGTCTTTTGCACCTGCTCTTCTTCACTGCTTGTATCAGGGTTTTTTTCCCTAAACTGAGAGAATACTCTCCTCTCCCATTTAACTGACTTAAACCGTTTGACAGTCTCCTCAATGCAGTTTGATGATTAATTGTAAAGTTACAGGTAATGCATGACACAGGAATATAAATGATAGAAGACTCACCTGCATTTTTGTCTTGTTTCTTTATTTTATAGATTGTTAAGCATGTTATTTGTTGTTATTTTACTATAGTTGTTAAAAGATTTTACAGTTGTTGGCAGGCATCTCTAAAGACACAAACTATCCTCCATCCATGTTGAACAGAAGTTCCCATTAATGTCAGTGAGAGCTCTGGATCAATAGCAAAATACAGCCACAGGAGTCTCAGATATGCTGCAGTAATCACACTGTCTCCTTCACGGGCATCGGAGGGCTGAAGGAGAAGAACTGTAATAGGTAAATGGTGTTAGTATAGTCAGAGCCTGTATCAGGCTGGTCAGCACTGAACCCCAGGGCTCACAGTGACAGCCAAAATCTCTTTCAAAATGAGCACATCAGCCAGGATTTTAACACTGAACTTTGCAGGCACCATAGAGCCTGGATTTTCCAAACTCTGTAACTCCCTTAAACTGTTATTCAGATTACCCTTTGGACCTGTCCTTCATGCAGAGCTGTGATTCAGAAAGCCTACCTCACGCTCTCTTTTCTTGTTGCAGATTCGTGTCCTGGCTTCCAATAATTAATTTTTTTTTTTTGCCTTTTTACATTTTTTCTTTAAGAAAAGTCTTTTTCTTTCTAAAGCACTGCTTCATGCCTTGGCTTTAGTAATCTCTGACTGGGCATGAAGTCATGAGTGCTTTGCCAATTCCTTGAGGTGGGAGGAGGATTGAGGTACTTGTATGATTCCTTTGCAGGAAGGACTATATTAATCTAGGTCTCGCATAGCTCTTTATGTATTTATGAGGCTGTTTAATGGATTATTAATAAAGTCTATTCAGATCTTACAGTCTGTCATCATACCCTCCCTCTGTTTCACCAACGATGTCAGCTTTAAGAGATTTTTCAGTAGAATTTCCCACAAGCATCTCCTTGTTTCCTTGCCTGCCTGGAGCATGATTCTTGTGAAAGTGAGTAAAGTTCTGAGTTCTGACAGTGCCCTCCTCTACTCCTCCTTGTAACTTGCATCCACTGTGATCCTGTGTAAAGGGTTGACAATGCAGTCACTCCTGTTACTCCTACTAAAACCATCACTCCTCTGCTTTGTGCGAAGATCATATTTTCTTTATATATGGCCTTTTATATAATAGCAATTATGTGGTAGAAGTCTGAACAGAGAGATGCTACACCTTACTAAAATAGTGATCAGTGCAGATTTTAGTCTTCAAATTAATAGCAGTTTACTAAATTAATAATCAATGTACTACTCAGTATCTTCTAAAACTTTTAAAACACTTATCACTGTAATATTCATATTTTTAGGAGGCATCTAACATAAATAGATCTAACAGATGTGTTTATTCAGCTGTCATCAAAGACTTCATTGTTAATGAATTTTGAGTCAGCTCATAGGCTATCCCATGCAGCTGTGCATCGAAGAGCAGGAGAAATGCTTCCTTTCTTTCACTCTCGCTAGCACCTGCAGCAAATATTCTCCTGGGACATAGGGAAAGGAGAAAATACAGAATAAGGAAATGGTTATTCCACTTTCAAGTAGATCCATGCAAAAAAGTCATGTAGTCCTGTTATCTTTGGGAAAGAGGCAGGTCATGTCCTCACCCTCATTAACAGTGGGAAAACTACAAGTGTTTAAATTGGCAAAATAAGCCAAGACTGTGGGTGCCACGATGGCCTTTACATTCAGCACAACCTGAGGACAGCAAGACCACTTACTCAGGCTTGTTCAGTCACTGAAGAGGGAGCCCTATTAAAAATGGTAGTCCCTTATTCATTAACCCACAGGTCAGCGCTCAGGTAGAATTGTTGTAAAATGCCTTTCTTAGCCGCTTGCTACAAGTAAAGGCCACGATTTGTCGTGGCCTCATGTCCCATTGAGAACAGAGAAACGTATCACAAACACCTGTGAATTTCTGGAACTCTCATCTGATTTTTATCTGACCTTTTCCTGAAACATTATCACACAAATATATTTTTCCAGTCAAAGCTTGGTTCTAAATGGATAAAAAGACCAGGGAGAAAATAGGATGTTTCGTTTTGTTGTTTGTTTAGGATTTTATATGCATAACCTCCCAGTAAATAAATCTCTGAATGAAAAATTGATACAGGTTTTCTCTTTTTACCTTTCTCCTCTTATCAGAAATGCACTGAGCCTTATCTCGCTGAATATATTCACTGATCTTGGCTATTCATTAAAAGTAATAGAACAGCTAAATAACTTTGGTACACAGCAGCTCCAACATCTTTTGTTTAGTTTCTTCAATAAATCATATTGTCAGAGGTTACTTTATTTTACTATTGTGTCATTGGAAAAGAATGAACTATATTTTGAAAATTTCCATCCCTGTTTCTTAAGCTCTGCTCTGCTAAGTTTAATACCCTGACAATTCCAGCCATAATTTACTCCTTGGAACAGGTCATTAAGTAAGCGTTAGCTGCTTCAGACTTCTTTGATCCATTGCCTTTTATAAAGCAGAGAAACACGCTGAACAGTCCCCATAGAAAGAGTTTTCTTTTAGAATGCTATTCAACTATGAATCATAACACATCATTCACCCACCCATCCAGAAAAATTTCTTGGACCACACAGATATGTTGTTTTCATTCTTAGATAGCCATATGGAGCGTCATCATTTGCCACAGTGGGCTGATTCAGAAATAATAAGGTTAATGATATTACCATAGCTAAGTGAGCAGATATGCTGGTAGAGCAGGTAGTAGACTTTGTGTTACTTGGAGATAATACGGTTGCTTGGTGGCAGTCTGCCAGGGATTGTCAGAGTCATTTAGGGGAATCCAATGTGATTTGGTGTGTAAAACTATCAGGGTAGCTTGGTTGGAGACACACGAAAGTGTTATAAGCTTCTCCCATGGGCAGATCAGAGCAGTTAATAACACATCAGGGAATGGTCACTGTGACGATAGGGCTAATCTCTAGGGAGGAAACACCATTTTTTTCCTCCAGAGAATTGTACTCCACCACCATGAAGAGCATTTATGAATTAAATAGTCCTGTTGCAACTATGGGATCACTTCCATTACACCCCAAGCCTTGGCCTTAGAAGCATCCCTTTTGGGTCTAGTAAGTTAGAACACTTTCAGGACTCTATACAGAGAAAGCACCTCTTTCTGCAGTGTTAGTTAATGGGTCAAATGGCACTATCCTTGTTATGTTGATCTCTATCCTGAACAGTTCTGTTTCAAATAGCAATTTTAAAGTGTCTTTAGGGCCAGATACTTTTTAAGTTTGAGGATTTTTGAACAAGCTGTGTTATCTATGAATACATATTTGATAAATGTATAGGTCATTTCATCCTCCTAACGTATAGACAGATTTTGCTATCTGTACTCTAAGTAGTCCATGAATCTTCACCCAGCATTTCCAGTTTATCTGTTTTTCATATTTATTTTTTTCAAATATATTAATAATTAAATCTGTTTATAAAGGCAATATATTTATGTGTCTAGACATTTGAATATTCAAGCTCCATTTCTCATTCCATGCAGCAAAAATTGATTAGCTGTACCTAGGGAAAATTTGTCAGAGAGCAACTGCCAATATTAACATCTGCCAGCCAATCTTCTTTATAATCAGCAGCAAAAAGAAGTGATTTTGCCTCTTGGGAAAGCTTTCAAAGTTTCCCGTCCCAATCTGCAGTTTGTATCTCTCAAGGGTATAAATATGAATAATAGGACAATTCTCCATAGCTTCATCTATCAAATGTGTAAACTGATGACAGGACCCCCGCAACAAAACACTGGGACAATGATATCCCTGAGGCTGCTCTATTAAGAGGAAAACACTAGAGTCAGCTACAAAGGCTTGTGGTCTGAAATGTGCTCTTGAGGTAGAATTGACCCAAGGTGTGCAGGGTGATAGAAAAGAAAAGATCAGTGCAAACACAGAAGCAGTTATCGCATCTTGCTGAAAACAATGTTAGATCTTAGCAGCAGTATGCAGCTCAGGGCACGCACACTTCAAACAAGGCAACAAACAAACAAAGAGAATGTTAGAGCCGAGATATCAAAACCATGAGACTCGGGGGATGCCAATTCCTATTAATTTTAATGGGTATCTAGTAGCCAGATTCCTTGGGACTCTTTGAAATTCAGCACAAAGATTGAATAAATGCTTATATTCCTCCCTTTCCTCCTTATTCATGTCAGCATGAACTCTTAATGTGGAAACTAAACTCAGAATCTACCCAAAAGGAAGGTAGTTGGGGTGTAGTAGAGGTATGGTGATGCCTTGTCAAGCCATGAACATCTTTGGTAGTTTAATAAAAACATCATCCCTTTCCCTGTGCTCAGAATAAGAACTGAGTGAAAGGTAATCCCCACTTTTGCTGGTGCACTACAGTAGTCCTTGATGTGCTAAAGAGAGGTCTTTACAGGCCAGGTTCTCATGAGCAAAGATTGGCAGTGTGGGAAGCCAACATCAACTATATGCCAGTCACTAACAGGACAAAGTATTTCCCATGACTCACAGACCTATGGTAGATACGCTCAAGCTAGAGTGCACCTGCCTTTGTTCATAGACATAGACACTATGGCTTGTTAAAAAGCAAGATTAGAAACAGTCTGTGCCTGCCTTCCCTGAGCATCCACTTCCCCTATGCATCTTCCCTTCTGTACATCCTGAATAGCATCTGCCTTCCCTGAGGTGGGCAAGGCACCCACCTTTACTGGAAGAGAGGTTACAGCGCGTAAGTTGTCTGTTGTTACTCTCTTTCCCATTCTGTAAGCCTGAATACTATGAGTACCTAGTCATCAAGGGATTTGAACTGCAAACTAAAAGGCTATTTCAGAATTTGTGTTGATGTTTCAAATGGCACTTCACAAAGCCATTGGAATATTCTTGTCTTTAATGATGACCTATTTAAAGGCTGCATCTGCACCGCTTAAAGCAATTAGCTTTAAAATCTTTTATAAAAGTATATTAGAATTGTTTCACTCCTTGTATTAATTTTCTGCTGTACCATTCAATAGAGGAGAAAAAAGCTTGAGGCAAACTAGTAGTTACTGGTATTATACAGCATTTATTAAGAAAAGGTATTGTGAGATAAATTTATGTTCCTTAGTTATTTTGAGATGCCTGAAAAGAATTCTTCATCATACTTGAATTCAGATCATAAGAACTAATCAATGAATCACAAGTAAGAGCATTTCCTTGACTGTAAAATGTATTTGCTACCACTGCAATACACACTAATAAGAAGGTAGAAACAAGTAAAATGACTGAACCCACTCTGAAAGAGAATTGTTTGTAGATCAACCATCACAATCAGGAAATAACTGAACAAAACATATCCTCAGAAATAGCTGCAAATTAACATGACCTCATAGACTGTGCAGCCAGACTGATTTACAGCAGCATCTGTCCTCTTGTACTTAGATACTAGGCAGCTATTTTATATATAAGTGGGATTTTCTCAGGGGTAACAGCTATCTTTCCACTTGCCCTCCCCTTATTTTTTTTAAAGAGGCTGTTGGCATATTATTTGAAAAGCCAACAACTGACTGAGCTGTGCTCAGTGTAATGTCATCATTTATACTTCAACTTGGAAACGTGCACCAAGATTGAAGTTATTTTACTCCCACAGGGGTAACGCTCTATTTTAAGTGCCCATTAACTAATCCTAAACAGCAGTGGAAAATCAGTGGAAATACATGTGACATCTACATGAATACCAAGTGAATTCATGAAGATTACTGCTGAATACAAAATTATTCCACTATAGAAGGGATACTTGAAAGGAAAAGTTGCTGAAATAAGGAGCTAGTCATATAAAAGTCCTTCAGTAATGGTTATTTTATATTATATGGCTCTATTCATGGCAGTTACTCTGCATTTCTATTATAAATCCCAGCTTTCAGGGGCTTCAAACTTACCTATTAAAACTGAGTCCATGACTTAGTAGTAACATGCAAATGTCTAGGATTAAATTCGGTTTTAATAAAAAAATGCAACAGTTGAAATGCAAAGTTGAATAAAATGTTAAGGGCTTCAAATTCTGTTTAGCATTGTTAATATCTCGCTTTTTAAATAAAATTACATAGCTGTTTTTACGTATACTTCACACTGATTATTCCCTCTGAAACATGTATGAGGACAATTTCAGTAAATGTCTGACTGCTCAAATGTCAATGACTGCTTGAATTTCTCTTGATACTGACAGAATAGTATGATCTACCAACTCAAGAGACAAAAGCCAAGATATTTATTTAGCTCTTAGCAACTAGGTGATTATAGAGTCATAGAATGTTTTGGATTGGAATGGACTTTTAAGGGCCATCTAGTTCAACCTTTCTGCAGCAAGCATGTAGATCTTAAACTAGATCAGGTCTCTCAGTGATTGTCAATATACCCACATTTCTACTGGATTTGGACTACTTTCCTACTGGTATTTAGATGCTTTATCTGTATGTAGGAAGCTTGGCTTGGATTTGGGAGGTTCTTCTCCTCCTCTACTCTGCACTGGTGAGACTGCATCTGGAGTATTGTGTCCAGTTCTGGGCCCCTCAGTTCAGGAGAGACACATTGCTGCTGGAGGGTGTCCAGTGTAGAGCAACGAAGATGATGAAGGAAGTAGAGCACTTACCTTGTGAGAAAGGGCTGAGGAAGCTGGGTCTCTGGCTTGGAGAAGAGGAGGCTGAGGGGTGACCTCATTCATGTCTATAAATATGTGAGGGGTAGGTGTCAGGAGGATGGAACCAGGCTCTTCTCAAGGTCATCTAGTGATAGGACAAGGGGCAATGGGTACAAGCTGGAACAGAGGAGGTTCCATATAATCAGATGGAACTTCCTCACAGTGAGGGTAACAGAGCATTAGAACAGGCTGCCCAGGGGGATTGTGGCATCTCCTTCTCTGGAGGCATTCAAGCTCTTCCTGTGCGACTTGGTCTGGGTGGTCCTGCAGTGGCAGGGGGATTGTACTAGATGATCTTTTGAGGTGCCTTCCAATGCCTAATGATTCTATGATTCTATGATTATAGAAGTTCTGAGTTTTCCCCGTGCCCACTGAGGTTAAGCTAGACCAGTAAAGCCAGCCCAGTGGATATCAACATAGGTACCTAATTTGATGTTCTAAAATGTGAATGTGTAGTCCCAGTTAATGGGAATAGTTGGTGCTTTGTCTTGCTATATCCAAAGCTATCTGATTAGTTACAGAATTCCCTCATAAACTGCATGGAAGGCAGAATTTTAACCCATCACATTAGCACTATCAGCAATAAGCAGAAAGAGAGGAGGGAACAGATTTGCACACCAGCTCCCTCAGGCAGAGTTCACAGGACAATTAAATTCTGAATGCAGAATTCAGAATACAATATGCAACATAGAAAAATGCAGATTTATAATTAGAGTGAAACCAGAGTAGCTGTAATCTAGGCATGTTCAGAATGATGAAACACATTTAAAATCTGCATTGTTATTAACTGCTAACCCAATTTACTACACGAGTTGATTTTCCAAGCAATTTCTCTGAGTTCAAATGCTGAGGATGGAGTAGAGAAGTCATTCACTTACATTTATTGCAGTGCTTGTATACAAATGGTTTTCATCTCTAAAATGTAAAGATATCTTTCTCTCTCACACTCATCATTTTATATCCAGCACCCCAGCATAACATCTCTAGACTAACAGTCCTAAAACACTAACTGATATATTGATTTCATTTCTCCATTGTAGAAAAGCCGAGGTGGTCATTCTTCAGAAAGAAAGCAATGCTGAAGCTTGTAAAATTACAGGAAAAAGGCTTTTACAGGATGTTAATTTATGGTGACACGATCTGAGGTAACCACAGTAAACATCATACTACCACAATGTAATACAAATGATCTTGGAATTCATATTAAGAACTAAAGAGAAACCAGAGGAAATGTGCTTCTTTGTATTTCTGCAAAAGAGATCTAAACACAATAGAATCTCCAGAGGGGAAAAAAGAAGGGTGATGTGAATTTATCTTAGCGGATCAGTGATATTTTGATGAGAAATACAATAGACATAGTAATCAAATCACACAGTGGTTTTGCAAGGATAGGTTCCTTGGTTAACAACCTGCTTGGATTCTGTACTAAAATAATGATTAATGTAGGTGTAGAGATACAGAGAACTCAAGTTTGATTGAAAGGAAACTGGAGGGAGATCTTGCTAACAGCCCAGTTTAACAAGAGGTCTACAGATTCATCCTTTATTCTGTATGTCTGTTTCTTTTAGGATAACTACCTACTGTTTTAACCAGACAGTTATGAAGATTCTGGAGCTGTACCTAAACTAAGGCTTAATTTGAGCTCTGTTTACAAAACTGGTCTAATAAGTTGACAATAAGCAAAGTCCAGATAAAGCTTATTGCTCTGACAAGGGTCTTATATTCTGCATTAAATCAAAGGAAACAGTTTGAAGAAAAATATATATCAAACATGAGGGTAACACATCACACCAGTTAGGTTTTTACCATTTCATCACTTAAACAGGAACATTTAAATAGGTACCAAATGAAATTTTCTTTACAATCCCAGTTCTATGAAAGCTTATCTAATTAGCCAACTTCTTAATTGACTTTTCTCAAATCCTCTCATAAACATTTCCACTTCCTCGAGCCCTATGCGAACTTGACAAAAGGAGAACAGCTGGTGTGTTGTGACCCCTTATTTTCCATGCTGACCAGTACTGCTGCAGCATTTCCTGCAAACTCTCCCTGCTCCCCCCGAACACTTTTGCTGTCCATCAGTTTTTCTATTCTACTAAAACCATAAGGTTTTGGAGTCTGAGCCTGGGGTTTTGTACAATAACTTCCCCAAGAAGGTCATGGGTGAGGAATGTGGTGTAATTGTTCCTGTAAAATGCTTAATGGCAATGTAAATATTTGAAGATATTTAGATAATTTTGGAGTTCTGTGTAAAGGTTGTGCTAGAAGATCGTATAGATCACCCATTAGTTTTGCATGCACAGCCTCTCCTTTGTGGTTTATCATTTACCCTTTTCCTCATTGTGCTGAATCAGAGCTCATTTCAAATAGAGAAAGAAAAGTAGAAAATTGTGATTACTTCTTCTGGAATTTTGCATGGAAAATTGCAATTCCTTCTTTCATCATCATGGCTGCCTGCCATTTTCAGACATCAGACATGAAATTACAAGGACGGAAATAATCCCAGTGGTTTTCTCTCCTATGCTGACAGTTCTCAAAGAAATTACACTGCACCAAATCCAACTTTGTCTGGATCAAAGTTGTAAGCAGCTTTATTTTGCAGTCCCATCGGTAACAAGTGGACAAGTCAGATATTTTTGTTGCTGTTTACTGAGTGCATCATTTATTGATTGTATTGAGTGCAGTGATTTAGTGGTTCTCTTCTTGTCTTTATACCCTGTGTGTATGCATTGCGTGCAATGCATTTCCTGTAATCAAACCACCAAATTGCTGTCCAACCAATTATTTTACTCAGTTATCTAGTGCCTTTCATAATTTTTTAATTGACTTGACTCTATTTTACTTGACTGTAATCTGCAGGAATCAAAACACGGGTGAAAAAAACTGTGTAAAATTGCTTTCATTTTTATGCAAGAATTTACTAAAATAAGAATCATTTCCAATGTTGTTTTTATTACAGTGCATGTGACAGCACCATCCTACCAGTTGTGAGAGCTCAGATACATCACCTATTTAAGGAGAAATGGAATTGAAAGGCAGAGCCCTTTGGAGACTGGAGCTTTCAAGAGCCAGCAGGGGATTGGATGGGATGGGTTTGTCCCCTCAGGAAAATGTCATTGCAGTTCCCATACCTGCTGCTTCTCAGTCTGACACAGTCCTTAACTAGGGCACCAGCAGAGTCACAAATGTCTTACACTGCTGCTCACCTCTCCTATAGATTCCTGCCTGGCTTTTGTTCACTACTCTGAGTCAGGGCCTGGTAGCTTTCGTGCTGTAGGAATACCCTTGCATGGGGCTGCTGTATGCTTTGCTATGGAAATAAGAAGGTCCGTGTTTGTCCATATTCACTGATGATGTTGACATGGGCTTCAGCACAGAACACCCTGGATATATATTTGTTTACTTCTCAAATATTTGAACTGCTATCCTCTTGCTGTTCTTGATTAAAGCTAGATCTGCTGCATGTTGTCAGCAATCTGCACTACAATCCAAGTGTAGCTTTAACCTTTGCAACTCTGGGACAGAGTTGTGCCCCAGGAAGCAGAGTATGACTTTACACATAGAATGTTGAATCCAGGTTTTGAACACCCAGATCCTTTCCAATAAATTTCTGAGCACACTGTGGCTTTTCTTTGGCTACTGTATGTCATGTACTGCTCCTTTCTGTGGAAAGAAAGCAAAATTATTTTCATGCTGCATTTTTTAAGGATTAAAACATTTTTGTGAGTATTACTGGAGAAAGTATGTAGCCAGCATTCCATCAGCCTTTAGCAGAACAAGAGCTAAGTTTTACATCCTTCTTCAACTTCATCTGTAGGCATTTTCATCTTACCTATTGATCATAGAGTCATGGAATGGCTGAGGTTGGAAGGGACCTTAGAGCTCATCTAGTCCAATCTCCCTGCCAGGGGTAGCAATGCCTCTTAACCAGATTTGTTTGCTCAAGGTTTCATCCAAACTGGCTTTGGACACCTCCAGGGAGGGGGCAGCCACAGCCGATCTGGGTGATTGATTCCAGAGTCTCTCCACTCTTGCACTGAAGGACTTCCTAAGATCTAGTCTAAACCTCCTCTCCTTCAGTTTCAAACATTTCCCTTTGTTCTGTTGCTAGATTCCCCTTGGGAAAAGTCCCTCTGCAACCTTCCGGTAGATCACTTCAGGTACTGGAAGGCAGCTCTAAGGTCCCTCCTGGAGTCTTCTCCTCCCTAAGCTGAACAACCCCAGCTCTCTATCCTCACAGTAAAAGTGCTCAAGCCCTTAGATCATCTCTGTGGCCTCCTCTGGACTTGCTCCATGTCCTCTTGTTCAGGACACCATAGCATCTGAGATGGGGTCTCAACAAGAGCAGAGTAAAGGGGGAGCACCACCTGTATTGCTCTTCTGGCCACATTCTCTTGCTGCATTCTCGGATCCAGTGCAGGAGCTCACTGCTAGCTCACTTTGAGTTTCTCATCAATCAGCACCCCATGGTTTTTCTCTTTAGGGCTACTCTCAATCCACTCTGCACAACAGCTTGTTATTGTGCCTGGGTCTGGCCCAACCCAGATTCAGGACCTTGCATCTGGACTTGTTGAATCTCACGTAGTTTGTAGTGACCCACTTCTCGGGTCTGTCAAGGTTCCTCTGGATGACCTCAAGTGGGTGAACTCTTTCTGTTTTGATTTTCTTTAAACCCTGAGGTTTGCTGTTGGGGTTCTTTTTCCCCAAAAGCTGTAATTTTTTATATTCTATGTGGTTTGTTTTCCAGGGCTGGATTCAATCTCTCACTCCTCTTCCAGTTCTGTTGTACCAATGAACTCAGAAGTGTGGAGCTCCAACTGATGCAGTGTCTCTTCACTGAACACAGCATCAAGGTCCATGCAGTCAACAGGTAAAGGTTTCCATGGCATAGACCCGAGTACCTGGAAGACTGTACCTCCCTTTGTAACTCTAATCTCCATGGTCAGGGACAGCAGAACCATTTATTCCTAGACACGGGTCTATGCTATTTGAAGCAGTTTCCAATCCTGAATCTTGCTATTTAGCACTTGGGAATGAACATGGAACACGATTCAGTGATCAAAGCCACCATTTGTGAAATGGATGATGTTATTTATTAAAAAAAAAAAAGGCATCCAAAACAAGGATAAAAATCCCTTCCTGTAGAAGGCCGAGTCACTGAGAGAGATCTGAAGATGGTGGTAATTAGGTTTATGTTATTCTTGATATAACCATAACACATTGAACCGGGTGGCCTCCAAGCTTAGTGAAATGGCAAATCACATTAACTTCTTAGACCGCTTGGTCAGAATTTCACCAGCAGGATTTTCTAAATGAGAGAACAGAGTTTAAAAGTCTGTGTAGATAATTTATTTGTGTGTGTAGTCTAATATGAACTGTAATGCCATTATGTACTCTGGATGCTGGTTTGCTGTCCGCATGTAATGAACTTCAAACCAAAAGGTTTTGTTAACACTGGTGTGAAGAATTGCATAAAGAAAAGCTTTGGCCAGAAGCCACGGGAGCGGTTACGTACTTTTGAGTGCCATCTACTGGCATTTCTTTCGCTAAGTACTGCATGCATTCCCATGGAGAGAAATCTAATAGTCAGTCTAACCCATAACCTCTATTATTAAACTTTTCAGCTTTCCCATCATTATTTTAATTTTAAAATAAATAGCCTTATTTTCCCAGCTTCTGTCTTAAACTGTGCAGTTCTCAGCTATTTATTGTTGCCTTTTATTTAGTTCATCACCCAGACAACAAAGAAGTAAAACAGTGAATTGAAGCTTGTGTCATCACCAGGGTTCTATCATCATCACCTTGTAACGTTTGGAAGGATATGAAGATTGCACAGAACAAACCTGTAATCTGACTCCTAGCTTCATTATTGCTCTGTACTAGTAAGAAACTGAGATTGTTGAGAGTTCGAAGACCATGGCTGGAAAAAGCAGTTCTCAGGGATAATTTTCATTTGCAGACATATAATAATTTGCTCAGCTCATGTACTTAGCACTTCATATTTATGTTCAGTATGTCACTGGGAAATACGTTGTGATACAGTCTTTTTCTGACCGGGTTGGATCAGCTCCAGTATAATTTTTCCTGTGGTGATGAAATCTGCCTTGAAAATTCTATCCTCAAAATGCATTTCCCAGTGTAAGTGTGGAATGATGTGAGTGCAGAGGGTTCACGTGGGCTCTGATAAAGAGATTAAAATAAAGAACTAAAGGCCCAGCCATGCAGTAGTATCAGGATTGCTTCTTCTGGAACACCGTGGATGTTTAATTTGTCATGTGTCAGCCTCTCTTCCTCATCTTATTTCCAAACAACTGGGCTTGATTGCAACAGCTCTGTTGTAAGGGAAGACTGCCATGATACTCTCTCATACCATGTAAACTCTCAGAATGCACTTGACAGTGGGCAATGTTAATAGCATTCATTTCAATTCTATTTCCATTGGGCTGTGTGGGAACTACATGTGAAACTTAATGTGTTCATGTTCTTGTAGCTTTAGTCTAATGCCTTTATAAATACACGTGTCTATGACAAAGGCAAGTATTCAATTAATGTCTTTCTCAATGAAAAGCTAACTACTTATACATACAAAGTGTGGAGTAGAGTGAAGATTCTTGTGGACTTCCTTGCTATGATGAATATCTTACTCATAAAAAGTTCAGTGTTCTTACTCCAGTAGGGACTTCTTTTCTCTATATGTCTTGACATAACATTTTCTATTTCAAGGCCACAGTCATCTCCACATAGTCACTCTGTGACTAGGTAATACAGTCAGGTCTTTATCCACCCATGTAATTTTCAAGGTAATGATCTCACTGGTTGTACCAGAAATTCTTATTATTCATCCCTAAGTGAATGGTTGGGTGGTTTGTGCTAGTACATTTCATCCTATTGCCATTAGTCCAGTTCTAAATATCATCCAAATTGTTGTGGAGGGTATTCCACTCTTCCTTCATACAGATGATGTCTCCCAACTACATTTTAGCACCAAATGTCACCAGCATTGTCCCATGGTGCAAGGTGGAACAGAGGAGGTTCCACATAAATAACAAAAGGAACTTCTTCACAGGGAGAGTAACGGAGCATTGGAACAGGCTGCCCAGGGGGGTTGTGGAGTCTCCTTCTCTGGAGATGTTCCCGACCCACGTGGATATGTTCCTGTGCAACTTGGTCTAGGTGATCCTGCTGTGACAGGGGATTGGACTAGATGATCTTTCGAGGTCCCTTCCAATCACTAATGATCCCATGATTCTATTCTTTAGTGTCAGCTTAGTAATTAAAACTTTAAATAAAATAAGCCCAAACACTAATCTATAAAACAAATTCCAGCAGCATTCCTCCCTAACTGAGATGTATTCAGATGAGTAACCCTACTGCAATCAGTAGAACGTTATTGCTTATGTGTAGGTTTTATTCTTTTGTAGGCAAGTAGCTCTTCTTTCTGTCGTAGGAAGAGCTAAAATCAATGGTAACTACTTAAAGACTCAAAGTTCAGCGTGTGCTCAGATTTTTCACTATAAATATGAGAGGTAAAATCTCTTTCTTAAACTTTTTGCCTTGAGTGGAATCTTGTTGCCTGTGCATCCTGTTGCCAGAGCAACCTGTACTGTCACTGGTACAGCAGCAAAGATGAGTTCCTGCTTTCCGAACAGACATAACAACATAAATGTGTGCATTAGGTTTGAGGTTTTTAAACACTCATACCAATATTATCAATTTTTCTCATTTAATAAAAATACGGATTTTTTTTTTCACATCTGAATTCAGTAGGAAACAATGAGCAGAATTCCCTGGTGAGTACCATCCACTGTCATAGCCCTTGCTGATTGTTTAGCAATGAATATTATTATCTGGAAAAGGCAGGAAGACACACTGTAATGCTATCAATTGGATGTCCACACTGCAAGTAGATGCAAAGTAGTAACAGATATAGCTTGTAATGATGGAAGACTTGAAGGAAAATTTGCAGAAAGCTCTTTTGATTCCACCCTTGATCCTCAGCTATACTCAGATCACAGGTCCTACATGCCTAAAACTTGCTAGGTTTAACTACCCCAGAAGAGATAAAGGAAGCTCAAAGCATACAAGATACGTAATTCCCATCTGAGCAGAACTCAGGCAGTACATTTCTATCTCTTGCAGCTGAATCTCCTCACACATGCACACTCCAGAGCCTAGTCAATTAGATGCTTGGTTAGAATTTTCCTTTCCTCTGCTGCTGTAGAGAAAAAAATTAATAAAATTATAACTGAATGCCTAGCTCCTTTGGTTTTTGTTCAGTAGTTTTGTAATAAGAATGGCAAGTATTAAAAATTGTCAGTTTAAACAATCACTGCACTGCAGAGAACAAAAACATCCCACACATAACCAAATATTGGAGGATTATCTTCTCTTAGAATACAATGCAGAATATAGTATTAATATATACAAGATTGAAATGCTCCTTGCAATTAAGTCTTCTGCTGTGCTGTAAACTTTACTGAATATACTTGTTAAAAATACAAAAACTAGTCAACTATTCCCAGCAGATTTTGAACGCTTCCTCTGAGTGTAGCTGCATAAATTAGAATGAATTTTGTTTCATTACAGAGGCTAAGAAAGAAGGATTAATGTGGAAAACAGTCTCAGTGAAAGTTTCTATCAAGAATGTAGAAAACACAGTGTATTAGTCAGATAATCTGGGGAACCTTTTGACTTTGGACATTATTGCAAATACTATGGCCTTTCTTTTCATGACCTCTGACCCAATGACTATTTAGTATTTAATGTAGTTTTCAAACATCCTTCTATTTGATCCAGAGCAATCAATAAAATCAGTGATCATGTCTATTCCTTAACGCTGGAGATACCAACTGATGTTATCTTTTTGTTGCTTAAACCTTTACCCATGGACAGGTTCACCAGAATAGTTTTTCTGTTAATCCTATTTCACACCACATGATGAGGCAAAAGATCTGCAAAAAAAACCCTGTCCTTTACATAAGCTGTTCAGAATTGATTGTCTTTGAAGTCAGAGTCCTCTCTGACTCGGAACTGTCATTATTGTGCTACTGCCTTTAGAGCAGACATTCTTCAATTAGCCACACAATTGTGAAACATATTCCTGAGATTCAAACATATTGTTGGGCCTAAGATGTGAGTAAAATCCACGTGCAATATCTTTAATTTTGATGCATGAACATGTATCGTCCGGATCTATCAGATACTCAGGAAAAAAATCCAAGCACTCATGGATGGCATCATTCCTTTCTCCTGAATCAAGAGCATTTATCTATTTCACTGTATTTTCCACCGGCACATTTTCCCCTTAAATTATAAGAAACATTCATTCACTATTCTGCTGGGAAATTTACAATTGCATGGCCTCTTCCAGTCCACTTTGTTCAATATTGAATGTTTGTCAGCTTATCAGGTCTGCGAAATGTGTTCTTCCCTACAGCATGGTACCAGGCAGCAGTAACCAGAGGCCACTTTTTATGCTAGTAGGTAGGAAATAGAGATATGCTTCCATGTCATCATTACAGAATAATAAATCCTGATGAAAACAGAAAAGAAAAAGAATACTTTTCTGCTGTATGTTCTGACATACAAGAGAATTTAGGATTTATCCAAACTGGACAAAATTTTCATAGAAATAGTATTTCGTACTTACCTTGTCTAACTAAAATGAATTATTTCTAGATTATTAGCTTCAGTCTTCTACAGTTTGTTGTTTCATTCATTCATTCATTCATTCATTCATTCATTCATTCAATACAAACCCAGAAAACATCTCACTCCACTACAGCTCACTAGCAGCTCTCAGGTGGATCACACTGTGCTCTCAGCAGAGCTTACAGCACTGGTCTAAGTGTGTTTACTAAGAGCTAGTACTAATGCTAGCCTGGTTCCTCTATTCTCAGCTCCTTGTATCATGTGTTCTATGGATGTTTTAAAATTGCATTAATGGTCAGTGGAAAAAACAGCTGCAAATGTACCTCTGAATCTGAACAGTTCTATAGATTCCTGTAAGAACTTGTCTAATGTTATTCACCACTTCAAGCACAGTTGCTAAGGTTAATTAGATTTCTGACCCCTAAAAATTTTAAGTGTCTCTGATGACTTACTTGCCAACTGATAATTTTTGGTGAGAAACAGAAAAAGAATAACAAACAGACTATGAATAAATAAACTCTTCCTATTCATTCATATGGGGACAGAGAATATGTTTCTGACATTTAATTAAATATCCCAGCGTCCACATGATCTATAATAAACCACTTTGCAAGATGTCTAAATGTCAGAGAAAACCTCATTTTACATGAAATGTTTTTCTACCACTGAAGCTGTGAAGAAGATACAGGGGTGTTTTTTTAAAAAAAAAGACAGAGAAACAAGCACATATTTTATCTTGAAAGCACTGTCTTTCCAAGGCTTCTGAACAGTTTGTTGTTTGCCGTATGATGAGTAGAATGATTTTAATTTATCACACAGGATTTTGAAACATTAGTTTTACAGATAAGCCAGGCTGTTCTAATACAATTCAAGTCCTAGGCTTTATGCTATTCGATGCAGAGCAAAACACTGGGAACATTAAATGGATTCTCTAACTTAAGTTCACCCGGCACAGCTCACTGGGTTCTGAAGATTTTTGTTCTTGTATTCAAATGCTGCAGTATAACTGCTCTAACCTACTTCTTACATACACTTCTTCCTTCCTCTTTGGCACAATTCTAACATTCTCTGACCTGCTCAGGGGATTTGCTGTGTACTGTACCCTTCTAAATCCAGCCCATGGCTGTGATCTGGTTAGTTTCAGTGAAATGCGATGTTTTCCTATACAAGCTTTTCACAGCACAGGAAAGAAGGGAAAACTGCAACTCCTGTCCTTCATTCATGGATTTGCCCAGTTTTGGGAGCCCATTGTTTGAAAATTGACCTACCGAGACAGCAAGTACTTCCATATTTTCTCTGAGTTGCCTCCCTCAGGGACGGGTGTTCGAAAGGTGCTGAAATAAGGGTCACAATGTGATTAATTTCCTAAGCTTTTGTTTTTTATGCTGACATACCATTGCTTTGGGTATTCTCAGGGGGTTCCCCCTTCTTACTTACTATGGTCATAACATAAATCAAAGATCTGCAAGATGGCCCAAACAAGAACTGTAGAGGAAAAAAGTGTCATAATGTTCTAAATAAACCCTAAGCAAAGGGGCCTCAAGGAAAATCACATTAGCATTGCATGGAAGATGGTTCCAGATGCAAGTTTGCTCTCTGGAGTAGTTGCTTCTGTGCAAGCGCATACTATTACACTGTTCTCCCTTCCATGGGGTATTAAACAGAATTAAACAGCTCAAAAAGTGTGTTCCACTTGATCCCAAAGTATGTACATATACATAGCCACTATTTCCCAGCACTTTGAAGTTTGGGAATGGTTTACCTCTTTGGAAATCCCTCCAAAACCCAGGATTTTCTTTAAACATTAGACGATCTCACTGGTGCCGTCCCACCTGCCTTGCCATCCCATCATGTGTATTGATGTAACACAAACCCTCTTCACTTTGCATCACCAGCCTGGGTGGTTGGACACAAGGGCAGCTATTGCAAATGTCACTGCATTTGCACACTCTGGCGAAGTAAATACAATTGTTTTCACATGTCAGTCACCGGCGGGTCTCTGCTGTAGTGTAAATGCGTACTTAATTAAATTGCCTTCGTACAGCTTTGTAAAAAAATCTATTAAACAAAGAATCACCAGTATAAACAAACAAACCTGGGTCGCAGTTTCAGCTCTTTGCCCTCTTCAGTGGATTTTCTGTTTTTATCAGGAGAGCTTCTTCACATTTTTCCCTAATTTACCACCAATATTTTGAAACAATTTAAAAAAAAAGAAAAAAGGGAAAAAAAGAAAGATAAGATTTGGCACTGGTTATTGTTAGTCTGTTCAGAATACAGGAGGAAGGTTAATTAGCTTTTCTGACCTGAGGAGTCTAGGAAGGTATCCCTGGTGACTCACTAATTGCTGCTCAATGCATAATAGTGTCTGTGAAGCAAAGTGCATGAAGCTAGACACTGATAATAATGTTACTTTGATTTAAAATTCTATACCTGCAAGGACATAATGCTGCTTCAGTGCAGCATGCACTCCACTGATAGATCTGAATATTCCCCAGTTAGTCATTTATTATATTGGCAATGCTGGTCACTAATCTTAATTTGAATTTATACCAAGAACAACTGTGTTTCCCAGATTGAAAGCAAAATGCTATTTAGGGTATCATTAAAGAATATTCTGAAAGTATTTTCTCATGCATAATAAACACATTTTCCATTAAGACTGGTGTATGTGCTAGAGTGCTGCAGCTGACTTATTCTCTTAGCTGTGCTGATGTGTCACACAAAGAATCTATCATTTGCCACAATTAGAAAAAGTGAATGAATGTACGTTACAGAAGATACCTAACAGACACGAGAGAGACGTTGTGGTAATTTAATAGAGGCGTGAGACCAGTATAGCATAAGAAATTTCCATAAACCTGGGGAATCAAGCTCTCAAAGTGTTTGAGAGTTGCTCAATGTTTATGTCCTTTCTTTTGATATCCATTCACACAACGATGAAGATTTAATAGGCAGCACAGATGTGAATTATTAGTTCAGGTAACCAGGTCTGCATTTTGTCGCCATCAGAAAGCAGAACACAAATTTGCTCCTCTTCAAAGGTCCTGCACTTTAGTTTTCTTGAATCACCTTTTGTTTGAAACTCTTTAGTTTGGTAACTTTTCACTCATTTTTCAAGTAAAATTTCTCTCTGGTGCTGGCAGTGCAGCTTTCTTTAAATAAGTGTTCTACAGATGCTGACTGGATCAGTTAGAAAACATTTTCAGCATCTCCTCCCATAATGGATCCTTACATGAACATCCAATTCTCATTTGCGTTGAGTATTTAATTTCCAGTTTCATGGCCAGTGCTGGAAGAGCAGATGTGTCATTCACAGCCCTGACCACAGAGAGTATGCTAACTCAACCTGCATGCATTCAGTGACAGACTACAGGCTTAACTGGCAACTTCTAATATAGAATCCTGGAGTTCTGGAGTAAGAAAAAAGACCTTTAAAAAGAGGGGTATGATATATATTTTCCCTCTCTGCACCATATAGCATGGTTTAAGGAATTTTTTTTTGTAGTTATCCTGATGAATCTGCCCATTTATTTGCCACCTTCCTTCCTGAATCAATTCTGCTCTGAGCCAGGTGATAGAATTGAGCCAGACCTACACATTAGGAGGATGCTAACACAACAGGAAAACTTCATGTATCCTTGCCAACACCTTTACACATCAGCAGCTGGCAGTCGTGGAATAGCCTGGAGAAGCCGTAGAAAGGAGACAATGTAAATGTTCAGACATTTCTTCTGTCTCGGCTGGCACATTGTTTATTACTGCTCTACTTCTGAGCTATAAATGGAAATAAATAGCTCAAATGGTACATCTGCCCTGCCCACCGTTTCTTTGGTAGGAGAGCTTGCCAGTACTTCAGGCAGTAAGCATTATGGAGTTTTAATTTCACCAGAAGCTCCGTCTCAGTCACAGAACAAAATACCGGCTCTGGAAAGATTTCTGCTTTCTCTGGGCAGAGTGTGATCTCCTTCTGCTTGTACATACAAGGATATCCCATCCCTAACACTCTTGTTCTTCAAAGGAAATTCATCCTTTGCAGTGTGAAGGAATGGGATACCCAAGTACTGTTGGAACAAAAGGAGGCAGCTGATACATCTGCTCTCAGATCTTTTCTTTCTCTTCCTCTGCTCATAGCAATGGAGCAAATGCTATGAACTGCTATCCTGTGTATCTTTATCCCTTGGTTCCAGACACACTCCCCAATGCCTTCTGTTGGCTGAGGACAGCAACAGAAGCAAGCATAGGTTTTCTTCTGCATTTTGGCATATACCCAACACTGCTGGGGACACCAGTGACTTGGCCCATCAACCTGCAGGATGGTATTTACTAAATCTGCATTATGGGAGCAGTATCTTTGTCCTCACTCTTCTTTTCCTTGTCATTTGTGTTTCAGCTCAGTTATCCCGTAGCTTGACAGATAAGACATTGCCAAATCACAAAAGACCTTACCTGTATCTTGAATTTCCTGACTTACCTTATTAAGCCACAATCTGTTGCCCAGAGTCACACAATAGAGGTGTTACAATGGAGCCCGGCACAATGCATCGCTCCCGCAATAAAAGCCAGAGACATGCAGAAACTTTCTGTTTTTCTTATCAGTCAAGGAGCTCTCAAAGCTACAGGAGATCACGTCAGGTGAATGTAGCAGGTATTTAATTTAACAAAAATTATAGCAGATGTCTATTAACATATGAGATACTATTTTGGGGATTTTGCTGAAAAGAATTCTATCTGTAACATAACCCTTTATTCATTACATTATCTTCCTGCTCGCTGAATTTGAAATATTTTCATCAACTTAAATGAAATCCCGAGTTCTTCTTCGGGGCCAGATTTTCTTACCTCCATTCACTTCTGAAATATTGTTTTGTGATTTGGCTGCAGTGTGACTCCCCTGCCCCTCTGTGCAGGAGCTTTATATCACTTGGATAAAGTCTCTGGGTTTTGTGTTTCAGATTAGGAAACCAGTAGTCTGGCTCACTGTTCCCTCTGTTTATTACTGGGGTATTGAAGAGTCGCTCAGTTTCCCGGCCCCTGTGCTGTTTGGATATAAATTTCTGCCAAGCCCAGCAAGATTATTTATGGGTGCAGCCAAGCTTTGCTTCACGCACAGATTTTGCAGTTGTCTCTGCAAACATTAAGGTTTTGCTCTGTGCAATTACAGCAATGGCTGAAAGCAGCTAATAATCCCAGGCAGGTTTCCCTTCAATCCTGAGCTTTCTTTTAAATTAATATATACATTCTCTTTTGTCTGCATTCTTCATGTGCTTTAGGATGATTCTGTTTTCATTATCTTGTTATTAAGCCTTTCGTAGCAACAAGGAGAAGTAGGAAAGGCCTTTTAAATGAAGCTTAGATTTCCACTGCCTCCATGGCTTCGCTGTAAAAATACAATCAAATGACTTCCAATAAAACTACGGTTCAGTGCCTTTGTGAGACTGTTTCTCTTTGGAACTTTCTCTGTTACTAAAACTCATTTGTCCTGCTCATTGTCATACCCTTCCTGTAGCAGGGTGTACTACACTTGTAAAACCATGCAGAGTAAGGTCTGTTAGATTATTTTCATTTTGATTCAGATGCAGTTGCTCAGTTCCATGAAATTTGTGGGCAGTTACAGTATTTGTCAGGACTCTGAGATTCAGACTTGTAGAGGCATTGTTTAGGGACTCAAGATTTACCCATAGGCAAAAGAGAAAATCCACTTTCCAAACCTACACATGGAAAATGTAGGTTTGTACATCACAGAATCATTTAGGTTGAAAAAGACCCTCAAAATCACTGGGTCCATCCAACTGTTAATCCAACAGTCCCCACCCACTGCCAAACCTGTCCCTAAACTCCAGAGCTGTTGAATCCATCCCAGGGATGGGATTCAACTTCTCCCTCCCCCCACCGCCCACCCTCCCCTGCCCCAGGCAGCTTGTTCCAAGGCCTGATGACCTTTTCCATGAAGAAGTTTTTCCTAATTTCTAACCTAATCTTGTGAGGCTGGGCTGCTACTGAGAGAGCCAGAATGGATAGAAAACACTTTAAAGATTAGGGGCACTGTGGGCAGGAGCTTTAAACAGGCTTGCTTTCCAGTACCATTTTGGACACACGCTTGAGCCACACGCTGTTTCACGGAAGTTTAACAGCTTGCTAACTGTACCAGCTGATTCACCACTCAAAGCAACAGGAAAAAGGCACTGGTTTTTGTGAGATACATTCCTGAAGGCTTTTCAGGGGAGAAGCATTCTGCTCCCCAGCCTTAGCTGCTGCCAATTTGTCCAGTGCCGCTATGGAAATGTGAAGGAAAAGGGCTCCTCTTGAACAACAAAGTAGTATTGTCCTGAGACAGTCAGCATTCTCCATGTTCAAAGGGTTTAGTCACCAGCCCTGCTATGCAGACGTGCTGCCTTGATTCCCTGACATAAAAAAAATACTGAAGGATGTGGAAGAAATCTTCACAGGGGCAAACAGTGTTCAGGGAGAGCTGAGGCTGAGGTGTGCCTTGGCACAGCGGAGACAGCAAAACCAGCGAGTCACATGGAGAACAAAATCGGAAAGCTGCTTTGTTAATCCTTTTCTATATTGTGGCTTTGAGACAAATACCATGTCTTTTCTTCTGCTCCTGGTCTAAACGTCCTTCTGTGTGTAACTTATTCTTAGAGCTGATGTCTCTTGAGTGAGGAGATTATGAGGTTGATTCTACACATCTGAACCATTGAAGCCTTGAAGCTCACAGCTTCAATGTAAGTGGAATCAAGCCCTGAACTCTATAGCTGTAAGCAGAGACAGATCAAAGCCTCTCTCATAGACAGCCTGTGATACAGAGGTGGGATATGGACTTGCCTGTGTTTCTGGCCACACTGGCAGAGCTGGCCTAGAGTCACAGAGCACTGGCCTTATTCAGGCAACGTGGACTTCCATCAGTGCAAGTGACTTCTAGCTGACACAGGTCATCCCTAACCCACACATCTGATGCCTTCCAGCAGTACTGGAAGACAAACAGCATGTGAAGGCGTGACAAGAGAGCAACTACTTCTGTAAGCGTTGCTTCATTATCTACTCCAGAGTGTGAGGAGAGGGAAGGACAGAACTGCTGGCAGGATACTCTAGGAAACCAGGGTCTTACCTAGAGGAAAGTGCTAATTTTAATCTGGAGTTTATCTGAATTTTCTCAATACAGCAAGTTTTGTTTTAAATCCGCAAAGCCAGAGCTTTCAGAAATATTACTTGTCAAGGGCACCTAGGGGAGATAATTTAGTTTTCCTAGGTTTCCTGGGTGGGGGCTTATGCTGGAGTTGTTTAATATTTCCAGCTGGATCCTCCAGGTAATTGAACCTGACAACACCTGGCAGGAGGGTTCCACTGGGCATCTCACTCATTGTGGAGAGGCATTTTTATGTCACTCCTCATCACAATGTCTGAGTAATGAGGACACATATCTTCTTTGGGCTTTCTTTTTTGTCTCCTATCTTCCCAAAACACTACCATAATCCTGAGGTAACAGCACAGTGGAGGCAAAAGATATGCACTAAAATGGGGTTCTTATCTGCAGTTTTATTATCCCATGCAATATTCTCGTAGAAAATTACTTTCAGCAGCGTGCTAAGCTGCTCTTTGCCTCTCCAGGGCTCTGTTCACGATTTTCTGTAAGTGATTTTTGTTTAATTTGTAGCAATACAGGGATAGATATCTTTCACCGTGACTGCCATCAACTTAATTGTAGCTGTAGGAAATGTAAAGGCTATCTGACTGGTTTTATTACTGAGAGTAAAGTAATGGGGCCTTGTTTGCTTTGGGTTTCTGTATGGCACGATGGCTAAAGTGGTTCCTAAGTCCACACAGCTGTGTCCTGTATAAATGCCTCATTTTCATTGGAATCGATTTTAGCTAGAGGAAGACCACGTTGCCTGAAGTCCTTGTTCCTGACTGTTAACCCGCTGCATGTAGCTCAGTCATCAGTCACTGTCAGCCCTAAGTCAGGTGTGTGTCTATTTGGCTGCCCTTTCCTGCTGCTTCACGAAAAGCTACAGAGTCAGAAGAGCTCCGGCAATGAGCAGGAGCAGCCTAGCTTATCTTTCACAGCTTCTGTTGGAGCTCACTTGCACACTCAGGCAAAGCAAGAAAACTACAACAGGAACACGAACTCGGTTCTCCAGGAAGGATGGGAGGACACAGATTTGGCCTACTCTGCTGCTACTCAGGTTTTGCATCAGACAGTGGAACAGCCTACATCTCTGCTGCTGGATGACTTCAGCTGCCACACCTCTGCTGGGTAACTGCTCCACAACAGCAACATGAGGGGCAGAGAGAGCTGAGGCTGCCAGCAGCCTTTAGGACCTGGTGGAGATTTAGGCCTGAAGCAGTGAGACAGCAGTTGTGTTTAAGGAAGCAAAAGATTGGGGAAGTTGGATGACAATATGGGGGTTTCAAGAAGTCCTGGACCAGCAGCAGCTGCAGTTTCCATGAGCCACTGTCTTATCTTTCTGCCTAATGTAGAGGTCTCCTGTGTCACTGTGAAGAAATGTGATTTTCACCCTTGTCTGCTGCATCCTCACCCTCTGTTATAAGAAAGGAGAAAAATAACTACGCTCCCACAGGCATTTTGAGGGCAAGCCCAACTGTTTTTAAAATATTGATGCTCACAGCGCTTTAGTAGAGTTTGCTTTTTAATAAAACCTCACCTGGGTCTAAGTTTGCCACATCACTTCAAAATGCAGACAGATCAGAGAGGAACAAGAATGACCAGAAATGTGCAGGAAGGACTGAAAGTTCGGGGTTGTTTAGTCTAGAAAGCAAAGGTTTTCTTCTTTGCATACAGAAAAAAGAAGAGGAAAAGAAACCGTATTCCACAGGTTGCCAAAAGAGGCTCTAGCTGCCCCATCCCTGGAAATGTTCAAGGCCAGGTTGAATGGAGCTCTGGGCAACCTGGTCTGGTAAGAGTTGTTGCTGCCCATGGCAGGGGGTTGGGACTGGGTGATCCCTGAGGTCCCTTCCAGCCTAATTCTATGAAATGCAAGATATAATGGGCTGTAGCAAGGAACAGAAGTCAGGGAAAGCTGTTTTAATGGTAAAGATAGGTAAGCCTTAGTAGGGAAGTTGTGACTTCTTTGTCACTAGATGGGTTCTTTAAAAAGCATACTGTGCCAAGTTCTCTTGCAAGTGGTGTATGTGCTTCGTCTTGTCTGTAACAAAGGACGCTGATCATGATCTGCAGTTACTTCACCTCTCATTTTCTTGTCATTTTTCATCACTTTTATGTATGGGCAAAGTTGGCACGGAGAAGCTAATTCCCAACTGTCAAAGTAGTCTCCCTCCTTAAGAAAATCTCTGTTTAAGACCTTTTCTGAACAGAGGTACTTCCCAGATTTGGGCTTGGGAAAGCAATACCCCAAAAGAAAATCTCCTCAAGCATCATCTGCCTGATGAGATTCTCCGTTTCTTCTTTTAGAGACTTTTATTTTAGCAATGTGTGTAGGATCTGTGAATTTTAATGTTGCAGGATGGTTCTGAAGGGGAAAGGGAAGAGGCCTCACCTTTGCCATCTGTCTTGTGTCTGTAGTATTTTTAGGTAGCATCTAGCAACATGTTTTATCCCCATCTATTCTATAGGAAGTTGCTTTTCTACGCTCATTGCATCTTATTTAAGAGTAGGTTCTCTGTCACACATTACAGAGAAGTAGAGTCTTTCCAGCTCTTGGAAATCCTGTGCAATATTTCAAACTAAAGCACTCTCACACAAAGATGCTGGCACATTGCTTATTGCATCAACCCCCCAGAAAAGTACCCAGTGGTACTTTTTGCTTGGATTTTTAAGCAAACCTTGCTTGCAGATTTGAAAGCATTCCCCCAGCAGCCAATGAAAACCTAAAGATATCTATGCATCCATTAACACCTGAAAATGTGTGTTTGTGTGGCTTTCATGCACAAATCTCCTTGTGAAAGAGTTCCATCCCAGTGACAATGAGTTTGAGTCTAAAGTAAACATTTTTCTCTGAAATGTCAGATAAAAAACAGAATTCAAAATTACTAGACCAATATCTGCAGCACTTTTCTTCTCTACCCACAGTTAATCCTTAAATTCTCAAGGAAACCACTGGCAGGAGCTTTTCCAGCAAACAAATTATGACTTTTCTTTGTTTACTTTCATTGTAATTACTGACTCCATTGCTTTGAATAAACCACTCTAATAGTGGTTGACATAACAAATGATTTTTTTTCCCCCTCACAGACTTTTCAGTTAATCTCTGATGATATCCAGTCTAAAGGAAATTAGCAGAATTGCAGCTTTTTAAATATTTATTTAAAAGAAAACAAACAAAAAATCCAAATCCAATCTGGACTTGGCACACTGTAAGTAAATAGGTGACTTTTATTAATGCATGTGGAGTTATTTTACCAAGATGGAGCACAAACCAAAGCATGTTTAGGTGCTCCCTGCTTTTCCTCCATGGTAATTCATCATAACGTATTAATATATATCACCTTTTCATGCTATTAAGACTCCATACTGTGACTAATCTTATTCATTTTTGCACTCCCTGAAGGAGCCATTACACCGTACTCGGCAAAAGAGCCTTTTATAAATGTCTCCACAGGGCAGATTGACACAATATACCCTAATGGCTACTTGGAAGGTTTCATAGTGCGTCCTGGGGATGATCTATTTAATAGCTTATTTATGCTGTGGACTGAACTTGCAAAATGCATTGTGCCAAGAATCTGTGAAGTGGCATTTCAAGGGTATGTCAGAGCAAGCTGAGCCATGATGTCCTTTGATGCAGTAAAGCATCTATTTGGAAATTTCAGTGAAGTAGCTGTCCTAGTGGTTGACAGAAATGTGCTTGGAGAGAAAAGGTGAAAAGAGGAACTTCTGCATTCTTCATTTATCCTGGTTGGGTGATAATAAGCACGAGATATATAAATCAGCACATGCTTCTCTTTATCCCCTGAGATTTGATGTTACAGCCCACCCCAGTGTCTGTCTTAGTTCTCTGCATAAGTACAGCCTAGATGGAAAGTTTGCTGAAAGAGCCATTTGGTTGGAATATCTCCCTCCTATAGACCTTCTGTGGCTTTCTACAACTGAGCAAGTTTTAGCGTAGTTTAGAGACTGCTTTAATTTGTACCAGCCTACATGTTGGCACAAAAGTTATGTCAAATTAATAAAAGCTATCAAGCACCAAGAAATCTTCAAAATGTTCCCTATCTTTGTGTTTCTTGCAAATTATTTTACCCAACATAATTTCTTATGCTCTTCTTCAAAACCCTCAAAACCAGTACTATTAGCACTTGTCAAAACTTCTGGATTATTGCATATCTGGAATTCTTGGTGATTGCTTTTGAAGGCATAAGCATTCAGTTACACAAAGTCTTAGGACACTCTTCTCCAGCCTGAATCATGTAAATATATGCAGGACTCACATGGCCAAAGGAGCCTCAAAAATCCTTGCAAATTTCACTAGTATGATAATGTACTTCATCCAAATTACTTCCTTACATTAATTTCTCAACTTGGTTTGATGGGTTTATTCAAAAATCCAAGACCCTTCTAAGCAAATTTGACTAGATATCTAATCCACTTGAAAAATCACCTCTTCATTTGATTCTGTTGATATAACATTGACCTTACTGAAGTCGGTGGCAGAACAAGTCATTTCTGGCATGCTGAAAATACAATTATTTCTCTGTTAACGTAGCAGGAAGCAAAAGAAAACGTATCCCATAGGGAAATTTTGGAAAAGATAGCAGATGAACTTGGAAACCACTCTACCACAAGATATTTTGGGGGAAAAAACCACCAAGATCTTGAAAGCATAGTCCCATTTTTCTGAATACTCCCACCTCATGGCAGTCTTCAAGTCACTTGCTGGAGTAAACCCTTTGAGCATGCATAGTGTGCTGATTGTCGAATGAATCTCTGAATAGTCATTGGAAGCTTCTGTCTATGTTTATTGCTCTTCAGTGAAGCTCCTGTTTTTGTCTTAATTGTTTTTAGTTTTTAAAGGTGTTTCCACAGAGTTTCAAGGGCTTAGTTTCATCCTAAGTTAGAATTTTCCACTCTCTTTAGGTCTTCATTCAAACCCTAGTGAGGCTTGGAAATGGTTATGTATTATGCAGGTATTCATCTCATACACATATGGAGTGGATCTAAACAAAAAACAATTCACAAAAAGCTGTAAAATATGAACAATGAGATTTTATTACTGTCTAGAGATGCCCAGTTGGAGGATATAATAATGTACAGCCAGACTCTTCGAGTCTGCTTTAAGTTCTATTAAGTAATACTTATCAGTCTAATACTTCTGACTAGAAAGAGTTCTTAGCAGATTGACTGCTAATCACTGAACATTATGGAAGCTCTGCATCCCTAACATAGGTTCACAATATAAAGTCGATGCAGCTAAAATACAAGCAGTTCTGTGAACTCTCTCCAGCTCTAAATATGCCAAAACACAGCTCTGCAGTGACCCTGTTGCTTCCAGAAAGAAAAGGATGTGTGAATCTTGAAAAAGAGAATAGCTTTAAAATGTATTCCTTGTTCTAGTCCTCCACCACTAAATTTAACTTCAGTGAGTCACTAGGAAAATGTGGGGGGTTATGTGCCTGTGTAAATCATGCTTTTCTGTGCTGTATGTATCTTTTTTATTATAGGAGAAATAGAGGAAAAAATAAAATAATCAATATAGGCAGTATTTTGGCTCCCAACATCTAAGTCTCCCAGACATTAAGGTTGCATCAGGTTTCAGAGTGGGATATTGTTGTCACTCCAGGAGATAAAACTCAAATCTTGCTAAAAATATTTCTTTAACAATAGACATGAGCACATATTAAGAGTACTCATTAAACTGTGCTCCATCATCTTGCAGGAGCAAAGTACTACAAGGCAAGTATGTGCGTCTGCTTTGTATAGTTTTCCTCCAAATTACCCTCCCTAATTTGAAGGGATCTACTGGGCTACAGTATAAGATTTTGTCAGAGTCCTTTTGCTGCAGCTTTCATACAAAGGAGCAGCACCATTTGTTACAGAAATGCAATTCCCTTGAACTTAACTCATTAAGTTTCAGAGGGGAAAAATTAACCAATTGGATCATTTTGTGTAGCTCTTATAACTGATTTACATCCTTATTCTTTTCTTTTTTTTTGCAGGAGTTGAGAAATTTAATAGAGACCAAGTAGAAATCATTCTTTACGACTGTGCCTAGCAAGTCATTTTAAGTCCTCTAGCAGGCTGCTTCCTTTGACATTTGAGTGACCAACTTTTCCTTCACTGTTCTGCTCCAATACAAATAGATTCAGCAGCAGGTATGTCTGTGTGAGGGTCTGACAACCTTCTCTTAGTCACTTTTACTACACAAAGGCTAAAAGGCTGTAATAGCAATGTGGATGTCAGTACCTAGAGGCAGGTATGTGAAGTTCCATTAGTTCAGGAAAGCACAGAAGGCAGAAATTCACACCATGTCCTGACATTTTTCATCTAATATCTTCCTATACAGAAATGGAGTAAGAACCAGGTGAGGGTCTCAAAATGATAAGGCATTGGACAGTCTCTTTGCTAACTGGAATGACTTGGTAACTTCACTGTTACAGTTTGAAAGTACGTTGAGATCTTGTTGCTTATTAAGGTTTTAAATCTTTGTTGGACAGTTTTTCTGTTGGATTCCTATGAACAGTTCCCAGGAGGATTTAGCAGATGAATATGCCCAATAACAAATTCTAAGCACTTCAGACCTGAATCTCAAGGAAATACAGTTTGCTCGAAGCCTAATCATTATGTAGATGGTGTGTTTCAGCAGTTCAGTTCTACAAGCCCCGAATGCACTGTCCTCATATTGATGTCAGCAGTGCTGCCGTTTACTGAGCACTCCCAGAAATATGAAATGTGCTGTAAAATTGAACTCTTTTATCTCTTTTTTTTTTAACCTCACAACCTATTTGTTCATAGCAGAACTGTATGGAGTGAATTCTCTGTCAAATACTGTTTGAGTAAAATCCATTTTTACTACCTATGATACCTTGTAGCCTTGCTCCTAAAATAGTTAATGATGACATACCTAGAGGAGGTTGTTTTGGGAATCGAATATGTTAAGTAATAGGATTGAATTCTTGATACAGCATATGTTTTTAACCAAAATTACTTGCAACAAGGAGAATAAAACAAGTAGTTGTAGACTTGTCTGGCAAAACCTTGGGGTTTTCTTCACCACACAGCAGAAGTTTGTTCTAAGTAGACTTTTATTTTGTTCACAAAAATTTCGGTTATTCCAGATGACAAACATGTTTCTCTCACCCAGCTCTACCTTCACAATATTAAATTGAAGGATACCTTTGGCTTCTGTGAACAACAGTAAATTAACAGATTCTGGCTGCTGCAAACATTTCTGCGGATACCCGCTTGACTTCTGAAAGCTAAACTTTTAATAAGAAGATATAAGCCTTAATTGGGGTAGACGGTTGAAAAGAAAAAGGTAGCACCACCGTCCCTTGCACAGACTCTACTGGAAATTAGGTGTCAGTCGTAGGTCTCATTGGGACTGCTGCTTTCTGCAGAACATTCTCTAGGCCAACTGGTATTCATTCTCTCTCTCTGGCCCCTTAATTGTAATGCAAGTTTGAGATAAAACATAAAAAGTCTTTTTGACAGCTCACCTCTAAACTGCTCAGTAGAGGTGCCATGATGGTGAAGAAGTGGTGGGACCCAGAAACTTACATGGCAAAGATAGTACGAAGTGGTTCTGTGAAGTTACAGTTGTTGTACTTGGGGATGTGAGAGCTGGAGGATTTTTATTTTTGTATTTCATGTGTGTTTATATATGGTAAATCTTGTGGTTTTGAATTCCCAAATCTCCCAGATCTGGGTAGGTGTATGTATTTCCTGATCATCTGATAGAATCTTAGCTCTCCATCTGAGAGATGTCTAGTTGACTTGGAGGACACATCTGCTCCATGCCCAGGGCACGATAGCACTTGTGATTATTTAGGAACATCAGCTTCTGCCTGCCACTTAACCACTGCAGGCTGATTTAATTCAGTAAATGTTGAATTTATCAGCCTTTACCCTAATTAACAATGTCTTGTGATTTATCTCCCTTACTCCCACATACAATCAGAACTGGAGCAAAGAACAGTATAGAATTTTCTGCATGCAGTGATTTGTTCTAGAAGACTACTTTCCCCATGACAGGTTGTATCAGCTGAATACTTGCTGAAGCTCATTACCTTTTGGTAGCAAAACTATTAAACTTTGCTTTTTCCTTGTTGTTCTGTGGTTCTACAAATTATAATTAAACTATTAATTATGGTAACTACTTAAGTGTGACAAATTAAGTTGACTATATGGCAAAGTCACTCAGTACCCTTGAGAAGTGCAGCCCTGGTTTAAAGATACTGTGCTGAAAATGGAATCTTTAACAACAGGCTCCATCCCCTGGTGAAACTGTGATTAGGAAATACTTGCTGCACACAGCACAGGGCCTAGGACAAACTCTTCTTCCTTACTCTTGTCACCTGCCCTGCTCTGCATCTTCATCTGCGTTTGTAAGCTTTTCACATTGTCATCTTACAGCTATTTTACAGGCAGAATCAGGGATCCTAATTGCAAAGGTGAGTGGAACCCAAAAGGAGACAGCCATAAGAAAATCAGCACTATTGCTCAGAAACAACAATTTATATTGGTCACATGTGGACAAGTCCAGATTTTCAGATTTTGTTATCTTCGACACCTTTCTGAAAATTGTCACAAGTCTTTTCTGCATAAAGAGACCAAAATTGGTAAAAAATTTGCTTTAGAAGAAAGAAAAATGTAGACTTAGCTTTCTATGTTCTAATTAGTTTGTTTTTTCTTTAACACTGTGGCTAGAACGGCTGTATTTAAAAATAACAAAACAGAATAAATACAGTAGTTCTCAAAAAAGGGAATTTGGTTACCTATCCTGGAGGCTTCTTCAGTTCTTTTATGAAGTTAGTACCTTCAGTATTACCAAGCAAAGAATGCTGGTTACAGTGAAGATGTCTTCTGTAAGTAAAAACTCTGCTACCTAATCTTCCCCAAGCCTGATAAACAAACTCCATAGAATTTTTAGGTAAGGAGGATTGTTTGCAATGTTCTTAGCTAGGAGCCCACACTCCACCTCTGCTGCCAGCTGGCATTTACTGTTTTCTTTCCACCTTGACTCTCAGGTTATTTCTGGACCAATATTCAGTTCCATGCATTCAATTTTGTGTTTTAATTCTGTTTACTTTTGAGGTTCCTTGCATGGCTTTGGGATCTCTTTGACTTAGTTCTCCATCAGTAAAAGTAGTTGAGCCTTTACATTTATTGGGTTTGGGTTTTTTTTTTAAATAACCTTTGTTGCTTAGATTTATCATATTTTTTAGGAGGATTTTCTGGCTTGAGTAAATGTTCTCATTTTATTTCTGTTCTCTAAGTGCCTGCAATAGGATTTAACCTGAACGTGGAATAAAGAAATTGCTCTGTTTTAGAGAACAATTTTTAAAATGGTTCTGTTATTTCTGCCCCATTTAAAGTTCAATAAAGCTGTTCGGGTAATTTGATTTTCAGCTGAAGACAAGCAGAAGGCTCATAGTTGAACAACAATAGATCATTCCGTAATTGTTACTTTATTGAAAATGCTGATTATGTGGAACTATCTTACATGCAAAAATCAGAGAGGAAAAAGTAATATTTTTAGTTCATAAATATGTAACAGAGCTCATAAATAAAGTAGTCTAACAGACAGCTACAAAATGCATCACATTTCAACTATTATCACCAGAAAGCATCGAATCCAACCACCCTACTTAAAGCAGCGGTGACTAGAGCATGTTGCTCCAGACTCTGTCCATCCAGAGGTTAAATATCTTCAGGGATGGAGATTCTACATCTGGAAGTGGAGTATTCCAGTGTCTGGCTAACCTCACAGTTCAAAAACAAGCAAACAAAAAAGCTTTTTATGTTTAAATGGAATTCCTTGCATTTAGGTTGTGCTCCTGCCATCACTCAGGTGAGGCTGACTGTCCTGTAGTTCCTCAAATTCTCCTACTTGGCTTCCTTCCTTGCTCAGAAATCTCCCCTGATCTCCACAGACTCCAGTGTTTTCTCTTTAGAATCACTAGCCGGGTTCTGTTTCTCCTGATAGATTAAAAAGCCCTTCTGGTACTCAGGGTATTCGTCCACTGTAATGATGCTGCCTCTTAATCTTCACTTTGAAGTGATGTTTATGAATTTTAGGAAAAGGTAGGCCTTTGGAGGGCAAAAAGGGGTGAAGGAACCAATTGCAGCATGTTACTCTTCTGCTTTCCTGCTGTCAAGTGAGGAAAAGCTCACACTGAGTTCATTGAAATGAGTTTTTCTTTCTGGTTCCATTCACTTTCAGGACAAATTAATCTGTCAGTGTTAGTCTAAATTTGGATTTCTAGCAGCAAAATCTGTTTTCTCCCCTCTTCCTTTTGGGTGACATTTTTCTGAATCTAGAACTCATGAAATTTTGAGGCTGGTTGCCTTAAGCCAAGTACTGTAATTATAAGTGTAATAATGATCCATCATCCCCCAGAAACCTCTAATATAAACATCTGTCTGTTAATGAATTGTCTGGCTGAGTCACAAACTTATCAGACAAGATGTGAATCCTTCTGTGGTTAGTTGACTAATTAAGTTCTTTGTTCACTGCACAACCCTCGTTTAACTTTTACACATCAGAAGTCTAAGCAAAGCCTTCAAAGGAAGTGACCTCTTGCAGAATGAATAGCCCTGCACCATATAGCAGCAGCGGGAGGGGTATTTGTTCAGCCGTGCTGAAGAGTTACATAACAAGAAAACAAATAATTACAGAAAATACTGGCAGAAAAAGAAAGTTGAAAGGCTATCGTTAGGATGGATCAGTTGACCCCCTTGCGTTTGGGGCAGAGCGTATGTGGATAAAGGGAATGTTCTTTTTTCCCAGTGTTTAAGGCACTGTGATATGCGTTAGAGCCAGAATTAAGCAAACCTAAGGTATGGCATCATTCTTTTTTAATTACAATGTATTGGAACCTTCCTTCAATCAATTCTAAGAATAAGGGGGGTTGTTTTCTTTTTGGTAACAATGAGGGTAAAATGCTTTATCTTGGTTTTACCAGAAGATACCCAGAAATGGGCTTATGGAGAGAAAAGACCATGGTGTTGGCAAGAAAAGAATTAACCCAAGAACCTTGGGAAATGAAGCACAACCCACATGATCATCAGGCCTTGCTTGAAAGACTGAGGCGTGTGTATGGGAGGGGCCTGGCTGGCTGTTTCAGTGTCAGACAGTGGAATCCCAATACAGGAGCTGATGTTCCAGAACCGTTTAATAGTAAATTTTCCTGATGTATGCTGGCAGGAGAACCTTTAAAGCCACACTCTGGGTGAAGCTCCACTTGCCCACACTGGTGTCAGTGACAGGTACTTGGACTGGTATCAGTTGAGGCATCTTTGATTTCCACGTGGCTTTCTGCTTCCTCATTCAACTGAGCTCTCGCCTGGCCAGATTTGTTGTTTACCAGTGCACAGTCCTTACTTTGCACCTTTTAACAAGACGCACTCTTTAGACAGCAACCCAGTGTGCCATCCATAATTGCAATCTTATTCAGACATCTATTTTGATTTACTTCTGTTGAGTAAACTGATGTTAGGCTGAATTTACTTAAATTTACGAAAGAATTTATTTCAAAGAGCTATACATTACTTACTTGCTCATCCATAGCGTTCCATTTAAAAATGCACTGGATCAAACTCTTGTCTTGAAGAAGCAGAACCAAATTAGAATAACTTCATTTAAAGCTTTGGAATAAATAAATTTAGCATAAACAAATCCCCAGGCCAGAAATACATCTCTGAAACCTGAGCTCCTTCTTTCTTTTCCTTGTTTAAAATAAAATTAAGCAAATAATCGAATGCCTTCCTAAATCAGGGCAGAAGATTAAAGTCTGATCCATTTAAGCTACTTGTTTAAGCTGGGCTACAATTGGGATACCTGGCTTCTTTCTCTACCTGGTGAGGCTGGTACAAGATAGGAACAAAATGCATTCTTTCACAGTTTTATTTTTCTGCTTAATATGCCGTAGACATTTCCATAAAGCGTATAGCACACATGTATGTACAGAAGTGAGTGCTTGTCTCTATCCGACTATATATTGGAAGCTCAGGGTTGTATTCCTATCAGTAAATTACTCTCAAGGGAATGCCACTTCTTTTAGGAATCCTGACTGGCACAAGTAGTAATAAAACAGGAAGAATCTTTGTAACCTCAAGATGAATGGATAAAATGTTTATGCTGAGGGTTCTCTTCATCAACAAACTGCTGTTTCCACCTATTTGCATTTTAATGGTTACCCTAGTTCTGAAGTTAAAATTACAGACTTTTCCCAGCTGCTCTTTAAATGCTACATTATAATTTTGAGGAAGCATCATACGTAATTATATTTAATAGACACAGAATTGATTGAAACACTTAACAAAAACAAAAAGCCCAGACCTAATTTTGTAAACATGTTATTGTACAGTAACCCCCAATGAGTTTGTTCTTAAATCTCCTAATTAATTTTTAATTAAAAAGCTCAAAGATGCTATTATACTTCTTGTTGTAAATGGCAGCCTTATGTGAGCATAAATGACTTAGCGGCTCAGACAAGTATCTTCCATTAAAATCCATGTTGATGAGAGTTCCTGAACATAGTATTTCACAGATTTAAACAGTGGCAGCACTGAAATACTCTAAATATCACATGGGGCTTTGTTGGTTTTTATTACTTCTTCCTTTTTTTGTGTGAGAAAGAGGTTTGTGCAGAATGTAATGGGTCTGCACATGACAGGCAGTCCAGATCTCCATGTAAGGGCATCAGTCCTCTCCCCATTGTTGCTACCAGGCTACATACAGCAAAGGATAGAGCTGATCTAACAGCCTTCTGCTTATGTGAGGGGGGCAAGTGGGCACCATATCAGTAAAATTTATTCAGGTTTGTTTCATTAAATAGATGAAGATTTATTTTATTAATGTAACCCTGACCTACTGTAGGAAAACCCAGACTAGCCAAATTCCCAAGTTTGTGTATAAAAGGGAACCAGCCTTCCATGATTTCAGTCCATTTTCTCGTTAGAATCAGCCAGAGGATCTAAGCCAGTAGCTGAAACACAGTGTGTTGCTGTGGGGATGGGTTGATGTCACAAATAGAGGATTATTAATAGCATAAAAACAGCAAGTGCTGCTTTCAGAGAAGCATCTTTAATAGCAGGGGAAAAACACTTGAGACAAAATCTCATTTGCTATGTTTTTCTTACATTTTTATCCAAGGAGGAATGGGAGGTGGAAACGCAGTGATTTCAATGGTTTAATTATCTGTCTTCTATATGATTATTAGCACTGCACACAGAAGAGGCAGAATTTAGAAGGCTGGAAGTTATAAGCTCAGTTTTGCAAAGCTGCAGTTTTCATTTTAAAACATTCAAAGTTTTCCTGTTAGGACAAGAGATTAAAAATAGTGATGTTTCCTCTTAAAGCAAATTTACAGTAGTTTCCCCTTCATAACTTTCTCAGCAGAGTTTTTATATTTCAGAAATGGTTGAGGGTACAAAAACCACTTGGGCTGCTTAGGACTCCATTATTTAGCCTTACCAGGAACAAAGGACAACACCCACCTTCAGAACCAGCAATACCCATCCACATGATTTAATGGCAAATAGCCGAAGCATGCTCTGCATGGGTACAAGACAATAGCTATATAAATATTGTAAACACAGATTTATTTTTTCTAATTATTATTTCTCTTGCATGTCTCTCTTGGAGTGTCAGATAGATGGGGGGCAACTGAGAGCTTCATTCTAGAAGTGAGATTTCCCACATCCATTTTCATGCAGAATTGGTCATCAAGTTTTGAGGTTTGTCTGCAAATGGATTGTTGGATCATTTTTGTTCAAAGTAGCATGAGGAGGTGAAAACAAGGCAGCAATAGTATCTGCAAGGCAGAGTGTCCTGGAAGGTGCTGGTCAACAAAATCGTTTGGTTTATGTTTACAAAATACATACCAAACATATTTTTTTCTATTTTCCCTATTTCTAAAGACATTCTTTTTTGGAACAGATTATTCCTACTGATGCAATAATCAATCTGACTGCTACACAGTGAAACTTGACTCAGATATGTTTGAATTACCCAATAAACCTTTCTTGCAGGACTATTCCTGGGTGATTTTTTTGGGGGGTCATTTTTACTTCAGTGAAAAAAAAGCTTTGACAATCCAGTTCCTGGGTGCTATAAACAGTCATTTTGTGGTGGACTGAAATGTAGTGGTGTTGGTGACCTGGTTGTTTTGAAAAGTCATGTTGAGAACATTTTTCTGCTGAAATTAAGACTTTGCTGATAGAAGGCAGCAGTTCCAAAACCAGTCCAATCTTTTTCAATTCCTGCAGTGCTACAGCTACTCCAATATAGCTCAGTCTTTAAGCTGTGATGCTGTAAATCAAACATGTTACAGTAAATATTTCTAGGGGCTAACGGCAGGAGTTTACGGCCAGGAATGCCTTTGCCATTCCTTTGCTTTTGTCTTTTTTTTTTGGTTTTTTTGTGGTAAGATCTGGAATGGTTACAGATCACAGTCTGAGCTAATGTAAATGTTCTTCAGATTACCTGATCTGAAATTGCTCACATGACATGTTTGCCTTGAAGAGAGCTTGATTATCAGTCTATAGCTCATTGCACTCCAAAATAAAATTTGTCCTCTCTCTTTCACAAGGTGCTGCAGCAAACGCAAGTGAAGCAATACTAGCAATCTGCGCTGTAGCCTGACTATACTTTAGAGCTTTATGAAATGAAATTGGGTTATATACAGAAAATGAAATATTTGTATCACTTCTGTTATCCTGGGCTCCTACACTTCTGGAGATTGGAAATTCTCTTCAGAGCTGAGCTGAGACAAAACTTTGTTCTGCCTGCAGAGAGAAAGAGGGAGGTGGAACAAACAGGAGGCTCACACATACCGTACTTTGTAATCTCCAAAGGCAGTGAAAGCCCTGTTTCCCTCAACACTTCAGCATGTATTTAGAGACACTTTCTACTGGTTCTGGTTTTTTCAGCCCATAGATAACTGGGAATTAAAGCAAAAAATCTCTGGCTGGTGTGTTGTGTTGTGCTTTGGTTTGCTTTGCTTTGATTGTTTCTTGAGCTTTTCTCCTATTTCTCCCCAAAGACAGACACTTTTGTCTGGGCGCAGACCCTTGTGTTCACTACTTTGGGCTTCTGGAAAATCCTCTACTTGCATGGCTAGCCAGCTAGAAGGTCTTGTCTGTGACTGCAGTTTGATGGTGGCAGCTCTCTGTTGTTGTTTGCAGAAAGGATGTTTCAGTATGTAAAAGACGACGATTCTCGATTACACTTAACTTAGAAAAACTAAAAGCTTGCCTTTTTCTAATACGTGTAACAAAGGAGTTGCCCTCTTTCCAACACAGAGTCCAGGAGATGATGAAAATCACGGTGGCCACAGCAGACAAATTGCTTGGAGCACTATGAAATCACTTGAGTGTCTCTTCTTTGCCAGTGCTTAGAACACCACAAGAACACCAGCTGTGCAACTTGTCCACCCAGCTGATGGCACTTCAAATCTGCTTAGCTTCAGAAATTACTTGCCCGTGTAATCTAATTTTACCCAATGTTCTGTTTAGAAGTCAGTCCATTTACCACTCACAGATTGTTAGTTTCCTGATTTAATAGTGAAATGTTGAAGAAAAAGCGGTGTTTCTCCCTCATAACTCATGCTTTCATACCACTTGTTCATACTCCAGTAATTGAAATTATAGCCTGATAATTGTGCAGACATTGATGATTTTGCAAATGGAGGATTATTAATAGCAGAAAAACATGAAGGACCTCTTCTCAAAATGTTATTCCAGCAAAAAAGAACCAGAAAAATATGCTTGATTATTTCTTCATTTTTATTTTGTGCATTCTTCACATTTTAATCAGGCCGAAAAAGTTGATAAGATTTTCTCTGATCAGCACGAATATTAGTGAATCATAGCGGAAAAGAATCTTATGGAACACAGCACAAGTAACAAACTTAAAGTTTTGTAAATTCCATTAACTTTAAGAATTTTAAAAATTGTTTTGAGAAAAAAGGCTACAAACTGGAAGCAAATCCTGAGGGACAAATCCTGTGTTGAGAGAAATTGAGTAAAAACATATATACTTTGCTTAATTTCATAGAAGAGAGAACATATTACAGATATTTCTGTATAGAGATGCTCTCATTATTGGTTGCCAGCCCTGAAGCTCCTCTATATTTTGCCAGCTGACAGGGTCTTCTAGTAGGATCTTTTGGTCTTTTAGCAAATTACAGGTGTCAAATTAATTTCCTGCACATTGTAATAATACACTTTCAAGCACAGAGCTGGTCAGGAAAACTAGGCATCTTATTTTGCTGTGAAGTCTGGGAGTTGAATCATAACTGTAGAGTTCCTATTGGCCAGTGGTGTCACCAGTGTCTTGCAGCTGGAGGTCCCAGCCAAGCATCTGCACTGAAGAGTGTCCTGTGACCCTCCTCCCCTGCTGCACACTCAACAGTGTTTCAGTGAAGATGGTTTATTAGACTACACAGGCTGAGCTAGTACTTAGGAAAAGATGACTAAAGCAAATGGAAAAGCCAGAAGATAATGAAATCACTAGGAGGCAGTTTTAACACAGAGGAAGTACTTCTAACACATCACATAGTTGCACTGTGATTTGAGAGAGGATACTTTCATGAGGGTACAGGAATTATATAGTCACAGGGTTGGAAGGGACCTCCAAAGGCCATCTAGTCCAATCCCCCTACAACTAGCAGGGCCAACACTCACCAGACCAGTTTGCCCAGAGCCCCATCCAGACTGCCGTTGAATGGCTCCAGGAATGAGGCCTCCACCACCTCTCTTGGCAGCCTGTTCCAGGGATCCTCCACCCTCAGATTCAAGAACTTTCTCCTGATGTCTAAGCTATGGATGCCCTCTTTGTCTCAGCAAGTGCAGAAATTGTTGAAACAATTACAAGACAATGGCATGGAAATGACTGCTCTTCATATTGGCATGGTACTTAGGCTCTTTCCTGAGGGGTGACTTTGTTGGCTACCAGATACAGAGAGAAAATTAATGTTGACCTAACCGACTAGTTCCAATGTTAGGAATACAATTTTACTTTTTGTTGTTTTTGAAGTGGTTTATCTTTGTTTTGTACATGCATATTTAGCAAAAAACTTTTAAAAAAGCAACTGTGCTGTGAGCATCTCATTGCTAAGCAACAGTGTATTCTTCCCTCCCACGTGCCTGCTTGCTATTCTGTGAAAAATAAGTATAACAAATGTGTAAAGAGTGGGGTACTTCCCTCCTGCTCTGAGCAGGTCTGGTCACTTATTTCTGAGACATACTGTTGCTGCCACCTGGATATGAACTGAAGTGCTAACGGTCTGTATCCTACCCCTGCATTCCCAGAAACTTGAGATCTCTGCTTGGGGATAAATTCTTCCACACAGAACCCTTTTGTAGTTTATCTGTCTGGTGGCCATGTGCAGTTTGGGATGCTTTGAGTTGAGCTCATGCTGTGTGATCTGCAGTACAGGAGGCAGATCCTGTTTCACTTGTGGAAGAGGAGGCTTGTGGCAGCTTTGTTAGTGAAGTTGCCTTTTAAATGCGTTGGCATGCACCGGTGTGCTTAGGGGCTCTCCTTGTGGAGCATTACTTGTAGCTCTTCTGTTCTCACATTGATCAGCAAAGTTGTGGTGGGCAGGGGCAGGGGGAAGAAATGAGCTTTGTCAACTAACTGCAGTTCTGGAAAAAGTGTGTGAAACCATCTGGTGTTTCAGTATTGTTCTGGAATTAAAGCCATTTTCAAGCTCTGCCTTAAACATTTTTGGTGGTTTTCTGTGGTGCTGCTCTGTTGTTTCGGGGCTCTTTTGAATGCTTTCCAAAGCTGCCAGTGCATCCCATGAATTGTGATTCTACTTTGTAATATTTGTGTTGTCTGAACACCACTAAACTGCTGTGGCAAGGTCACTCAGTAGGACTAAATGCTTGCTAAGTGTTAAATATGATCATGCAGTTGTAGAGCAGATTGAACTAGAAATGCTCCCTGGCTTATGCTCTGCTCCAAAACTCCCACTTCACATCAGTTTAGGAAGGTTGTGGTAGTTGTAGTCAAGAGTTCCTCAGCAAAGAGCAAGGAGAGAAAGCAGAGTAGTTGCTGTTTGGTGACCATCTCTATTAGAATACTTGGAGTGCAAACTGGTCTTCCTAACATTTAGTCAAGAGGCTTCTATGCCAAGGTACTTGTAGCTACTTGAATTTTTGTGGGTACCTTGTTAAAGCCATCCTTAATTTCCTCATTGCCACGAAGGTATGTAAAGGCTGTAGTTACATCTATCCTAATTCCTCTATGAATTCTGCTTAGCTATGTGAGAAACCAGTTCTCAAATGAGCTTGGATGTGGACTTGAACAAGATATTGCACTCTAAGGCTTGATGTGCATGTCCTTATCATTCAAGGAAAGCCTTTAGGCTAGTGATTAGTGTAGTATCGAATGCTTTTTCCACACCTTCCCTCTTTTTATCAGTAACTGTAACCTTAGCACACAACGAGTGGTTTAAAATATATCAGAACATTTAAATGGTTTAAAAGGTACCAGTACTTCCAACCTTGGCAACACAACTGTTTTGCAGTAAAGTTGCACACCTTTGCTAGCAAGGAGTTCCAGTGGTAATGGTGGTATTGGAATAGGAGTCTTCCATGATGCAATATAGAAATTGATGGCAAAATGCAGTGATCTTTCCATGTACTGGCTTTAAAGTCAGACAGATAAACTACAAAATGCTAGTGTATGTGGAGAAAGATTGCAAAGCCCAGGTGGCACTCTCGTATGTGCTTTATTCATGGCTGAGTGAAAGCAGGCAGCTCATCAGTAGAGAGTAGTAGCTCCACCTAACGTGCTAGGTAACAAATGAGTTAGCACAGAAGGGAAGTAGGATGCAGAACAAAAGACAGATCATTTTCTTCCCCCCAGAGCAAGGGAGAAGCAGCAGTCACAGTGCTGATCTCCCACTCAGAATTTGTTCCTCTGTTGTTCCTCCAGCACAAAAACATAATGTGCTTTAATCAGAGCAGATAGTTAATATTCTGTTTAACCTACAGCAATGTAAAAAGAGTCATGTGCCAATGAGGCTACAGTCCTTATACCCATAACTCTTCTATCCACATTCTTCTCATTCATTTTTAATGATCATTTTATGTTTTCCCCTTATTTCTTCTTCCTATATTATTATATACACGAGGGGGAAGAATGAACAAAGTTAAATTGTTTCTTGGGTTTTGCTGAGCTGCCTGGTGGGTAGATAAAAATAGCAAGTGCCAGTGGCAAAGTCCCCTGAAAAGTGCTAGCACATTGTGAAAGTGCTAACACATTGTGCTATTGAATCAGCACTGAGAAATCAGATTTTCCTCACAACGCTTTCTTTAAACTTAAGGTGACCTTTAGGAATGCATTTGCATCAACGCAGGGAATGCTATTACTTTGTCGTAGCAAAGCCTATGTGCTGTCACCCTGAAATGGGTTCAGTGTGGGTCCTGGAGATTCCCTTCTTTTTCTCCTACTCTTGATAGGACGTTATTGATTCTCGTACCAGAATAAACAAGCCACAACCACAGCGTAATGAGAGGTAGTGTCTTTGGGAATTTATTATTGTACAGAAATTTACAGTTCAGTGCTGTGGAAAGTTCCTATTTATTAAAGGCTCCATTTTATTATTTCTATATACTTGATAATTCCACCTGCTTTCCTGAAACTCCACAGAGCCTGAGGTTATCTGCAGCACAGACACTGATACAATTTTTAACCGTGGCTTAGGGCAGCAGAACTACCCTGGATCTGGCTGTTTTCTTGCATACTGATTATGTAGAAAAGTTTTACTGATGGGGTAAAATTGTTAAGCTCTTACCTGTGGCCCAAATTAACAGGTTGAGAGCTACTGTGACACCTATCAGTTTGAAGGAAGAGGGAATTGCTCTGAACTTTTTACAGCCAGGCCCGAATCGATCAAAGTTCTTATGGGTTGGAACCTATGAGTAGTTAAATGATTTGAATTATTTTACACAATAACCTTAACCCAAGCTTTCTGCACTCAATGAAAATATTATCTTGTGCTTCTATAGACTTGAAGTAAGGGTTTATATTACAAGTTAGACTCTGAATGGGTCATGACTAGTAAAACAGGACAAATATTTAGAAACTTGGTTGTCCAACAGTAGACTTCCAAGTAAAACATACTATCAAAGAATGAAAATTGCACAAGAAGACAGAGGAAGCTTTAGAAGGCCAGTAACTTAGAAAGCAGTAAGACTTAAGTAGCTGCTTAAATGTGTAACTTAAAGTCAGACAAAAGCTGATAAAGGGCTTTATTTCATGCATTGAAAGTGGCTTATATGTGCTCTCTGTAGACTGAGGGCAAAAGTAATATGATTTTCAAAAGGCAAAGACATGTTTTCAGCACAGCAGGTAGTGGTTCAATCCCTGTTGTTACCCAAGATCTCCATTGCAATGTGCATCTGCTTATAGGATACAGTAAGAGGCACAATAGCATCAAAGATTAACATAGAAACAGCTACACTGAGCTGGAATACAATTGTCTCCAAGTTTGATGAGACTCCCCACCTAGTGCACCTTTATTCAGAGTTTTTTATTAGTATATTTTGGTCTAATATGCCTAACAAAACTGGCCCTGAATATTCACTGTGAGAACTGGGTATGTAGGAGTCACCGAGCCTCTCTGTCCAGCGTAGCAGTATGAATAACTAAATAACCATTACAGAAGTTTAAAGCAGATGGCATCATCGTTTCCTGTAATTTGTGACTAAGAACGACAGAGTTTTGTATCCAGATTTAGAATGCAAAAATGTGACTTGTGACTTACATGAAACACAGATGAAAAGTACAAATCAATATTTTCCTTTCCCAAGGTGTTACTTCTATGCCTCTTGGTTTTTCTTTAGTGAGATTCTCTCTTTTTTATTTCTTCTGATTTAATCCAAACATTAAAAAATGACTATATTGCTAATATGTTAGTAAATATTCTCTTTCGGTGTCTTCAGTTTATTCAGGAAATGGCAGGGATATTTAACGATTACTTAGCATTTGTCTTCACAAAGCAAAAGGATGATTATAAATAATAGCACAAAGGCTTATTGAAGACAAGTGCTGAATTATCTGATGATCCGAGCAGTGATGAATAATTCATTGTCTCTGTCTTTTCTAGGAGCCAAACTCATGAGCAGTGGCCACTGTAATTGCGGACACCAGGTGTCATGTTATTAAGCTATTAATTTGCTTACGCAGTGTCATGCCACATTATATCACGGCAGCTCTCTGTGTGGCCCAGCATAATAGGGATTTTTAAGAGTTGCACTGTGGTACAGCGCAACGGGGACACAAATCAAACCCAGCAGCACTTCAGTAGTTCAGCTGTTCTGCAATGTGTATGCAGGTTATCGCTGCGGACATCCATCTGTAACGAAACCGTTAAAACACAAGTGGGATGCAGAGAGAGCTGTCTGCTCGGCATCTCCATTTAACTCGGGTTCTTTGGCACATCCCTAATTAAAGACACTAAGTCTCAAGTTCCAATTGACAAACCACTAGATCTAGAGAACGTATTCTCAAGTGTGCTTGAAGAAGTAATGCAGAGAGGTAAGGTGCTGGTCTCAGTAATTTCATGGGCAATTTCTAATTAGCTTACACTTGAGAAGCTAACTTGCAAGTCCGATGGGAAACTAGCCAAAGAATAATGAAGTCTCCAGCATCACAAGTGTTGCTTTTATGACCCTACATGGATTTTATGCTCCTCAAGAAGTGCAGTCTGCCATTTCAAGATTGATGGCTTTGCCCATCCCCTGGATTGATCAAGAACCTCCTCCTGCAACACAGAAGCCAAGCAAGCGTGTTGTGCAACTCGCTGCTGTTCAAGAGTAGGTGTAAGCCAAAACACAGTCCTAGTTCATTATTTAGTAGGGGAGATAAACAAGATCTCAGGATGTTGCTTCATTCTATCACAATGAAGCTGTTATCAATTAGCACATCCATTAGAGTGTGTAACAAGTACTCAGCAAGAAGCACACATAAGGAAAACATAACTGAAGAGCTGGCTTTTGCTTATATGTGCAAGTGTATATAATCAATAAGAGTTGGAATGACCTTGTCACAGATGTAGTTGGCTCTAAATTAGTACAGACATTGCAGTAACAGACCTGATAGCTTGGGTAAATCCCCGAACACGGTGTGCTGTGGATGGGAATTTCACCCACTATTCCTGATTCTGGTGTAGATTATTTGTTTCTTTGGTACACTACACAAACCGTGCTTCTGGAGGAGCAACCCTGTGCTTCTGAGTGAGAGCATAAGGACTTGGAAAATCACAGAGTTTTGAGGAAAGTTTATTCACCTTAAGTTTATTGTCATGGGGGACAGAAGACTTTATTAAAGATTTAAATTTAATAAAGTAATAACTCAAGGAAGAAATAAAAATCTTGATAAAGTTGATCCAAAAGAGCCTAACAATAAGAGGACTTAATCTGAAAGCTTACAAAATCAGGAGTCAAATACAGACACTATAGAGGAGGTTCACGTACGAAGTAATGAGCCTGCACCCCTGCGCAACTGTGTGGGAGAATATATTCAAGAAGCATGAGGATGTAGATGAAAGAATTAGATGAGATTCTTGACACCAGGGATTAAGGGTTGTGGCATGAAAATAAGGGAAGAATCTGAAAGAGCTAACACATTATGTGTTTCAAACTGATGGCTTTCTCATTTACCATTTTATTTGGGTTTTAGTACTTTCCTGGTAGTAACACAGCACCGTGGTTTGTGGCCAGGCTTAGCCTGCTGCCTGTCTGCCTGTCAGTCTGTTTTCCTGACCGTCTGGGGCTGAATTCACTCTTCTCCATCACGGTTTCTTATTCTTTCAAAGTTACCATACAGGGAAGCTATCTTTAACTCTGAGCACACTGGTCCTTATTTTCAGAGATACTCACTGCATCCAAACCCTTCAGGAGTCAGAATTCAGTGTTTGATCTGAAAACAAAGGTGCTGTCAGTCAGAGAGATTTGGTTTGAAACTGCTCACGCTGAAAATGGCTGTTACACTCCATAGTGATTGGGCACCCCAGATCCCACAGTCCGTCCACTTCCCTCTGCATTTTAAATTGCACTCCTTACATTGACCATGGGCTTGCTGAAGTGGCTCTGTGGCAGGGATAAGACTCTCATATTTTTTTTTTGTGTGCTTCTGGAAAAGTTTATAGAAAATACTTGACCTTAAAGTATACTGATGTAAAGGGACTGGATGAACGTGATTTTCTTTGATTAAGATTACAGTAAATATTTCAAATCTTCCTGACCCTTCTTGTGACTCTCCCGGCTGGGAAACACTGGTCTGCATGAGCCACCTGAGCCATGGATGATGCTGAATCAAACCACTTTGCAGATGTAGGATAGCATTTTTAGAGCAGTTTGAATCAGATAGGGTCCTTCCTGTGTTGAGTGAGGATGAGAGTTAATTAAAGCTACTCTTTCAATGGAAATTCTTTTCATGCATTTCTCATATCTGTGGAGAAAGTGATTGATGAGGACGTAAATAGGATGATTTTCATGCAAGTTATTAACATTCCAGTCCTTGCAGCACCACCACTGGTCCTGCTCAGCAGAGACCACTCTCAAGTGATGTCACAGCGTATTTCTCTGCAAATCAAATCAATAGGTAAAGAGTATGATCATTGCAATTACCACTCTTGTTAGCTCACACTGCTCCTGGAGGTAGTAAAATACTTCTTCCTCCTGGTGGCAAATCCTCATTGCCAGCCTGTCAGTAGCAAGGAAGCAATATTTATCGTTGTCTTTAAGGAGCTCCAGCCCATCGTGCAGTTAATTATGATAAACTGTTTTATTTGTAAAAGAGCCCAAAACTGCTTTGTGTTGTACCATGCGTGGCTGTAAAGATGCTACTTAATTAAGATGGCCAAACCAGCAAATATCTACTGCAGTGTGACAGGGAAAACACCAAGAGTTATCTATGCTGAAAAACAAACATGTTTGTAGCACCCTCCGATAATGCACTTGTGTCATGACAGCTGAAGAGGGAGGCAAAGTTTTCAGGGTGTCAGCACCGCACACAGCAGGATGGGATTTTCTCAACAGTGCAGACACAACTGGGTCATGACTCTCCAAAGGAGCAAGGGTCCTAATGTGCCTATCACATGTCAAGTTGAGACTTCCTGACAGAAGTAACATGGAGAATGAGGCAGACACCCATAAAAAGCTGGATTATTTGTTAGTGCTCAGGTGGCCAAGGCCAACAGGATTCTGGCCTGGATCAGGAATAGGGTGGTCATCAGAAGGGATGTTCTCATGCCCTTGTACTCAGCCCTGTGTGCAGTTCTCATGGAGATGCTGAAGACTGTCCAGAGGGGATCTACCAAGCTTGTGAGGGGTTTAGAGAACAAGTCATATGAGGAGAGGCTGAGGGAGCTGGGCAGGTTTAGTCTGGAGGAGGCTGAGGGGGGACCTCATTGTCCTCTACAACTACTGGAGAGGAGGTTGTAGAGAGGTGGGTGTTGGCCTCTTCTCATTGGTGACTAATGAGAGAACCAAGAACAGTGGTCTGAAGTTGAGACAGAGGAGGTTTGTGTTGGATCCTAAAAAGCATTTCTTTACAGAAAGAGAGGGGAGGCACTGGAACAGGCTGCCCAGGGAGGTGGTTGACACCATTCCTGGAGGTATTTAAGGATGTAGACACAGTGCTTTGTGACAGGCTAGAGTGACAGTTTGGAGGGGATTATTTTGTGTTTTTCCACTGATCAGGTATTTAGGTATTTGTGGGGGTGAGAATGGCTGGACTTGGTGATCTAGGAGGTACTTTCTAACCATATTTATTCTGTGATTCTGTGTGACCTTAATGCAGAACCAGTTTTCCTGGCAGGCTCCTGGCATGAAGGACTGCTACAGCACCTTTTGAAATCTGACAGTGAATGTTGACTGCAGCAGATCCCAAAATGTTCTGAGATTCAGCAGGAGCAAACAAAAGGGTGATTTATGGAAGTTATAATGGATGGTCCAGATGAGGGAGCTTGCTGAGGTTTTTTATTGGAGGAGATTCATGAGCATTTATACAGTAAAACAGTTGAAAAGCGCCAGTACTGCCTCGGCTGGCCCACATCAGTGTCGTTCGTCATGACACTGCACAAAGGAAGATTTGACAGGCCATCTAAATTAAGGCTGTATGAGCAAAAATATTCTTTATCTTGGGGAAAGAAAGAAATTATATTAATATATAATGCCCTACATTTAACATTCCCTCAGTACCCTCCCACTTCTGAATTACTGTACTCGGAGATGTGATCATAAATTAAACACTGTGAATTCAAGATCCTTTTACTTGTGACAGTTTGTCTAGAAGTATTCTATAGGATGAGTTCAGCTTTTACATTCATCTAAAAAATGAAATTTATTGGAACAATATATTGGTTGGGATGTCTGGGAATATCTGAAAATACTGTCTGTCAGTGGAGAACATGCACAGGCATAGGCACTTTCCTTTGCAGTCAGTAATGAACTAATTAGAGCACAATTAGAGAAACCGTTGCTTTCTAATGCAGGAAATCATAACATCTCAAATGTCAGTCACGGTATAAGATGTGCAGGGAACTTACTGACAGTTTTCCTAAAGTGTTAATTACAACTTCTTGCTGGCTCAGGGCTTCAGAAGAGTTGTGGACAAAGGAAAGTCCTTTCCTTGTCAGCTGCTAAAGAAGCAGCAGAGCCCCAACATGAGCTGTGAACTCAAGAACAGCCTGCAGCCCAATTTCTTGGTTATAGACAATCACTAAATTAAGAACTCTGATGATGCTGCAGACATAAATATTTTCATTGCATTTCCCAAATGCCATTTATTTTAAAATACTGGGACAAGTTGATATGCACCCCAAAGCGTTTTGTAAAATATATGATAAAGAGTTTCCTTTTTATGAAGAAAGATGAGGTAGGTAGACAATGAAAAGTTAGGACTCTATCATAAAATTGTCAGAGTTTATGAAACTGTCTGTCTGAGCTCAGTGGGATTTAGGACTTTGTTCCTGAGCTCTCTGTACAGGGTAGTATTTAACACTAAAAAAAATCAACCACAAGAACAAGTTTAGAGGACATGTCTCTTCAGGTTAAGGTGTTAATCTAGCTCATGATATGAAAGACATTAGGGCAAACTCCAGTTGGACTAATTTAGGGCAATTCTTCACAAGGCAACCACTCGCTTGACTGTGGTGGTATAGGAAAAAAAAGTCCTTGATGAGATTGTCCAACTTAAAAACTGTCTTTTTTTCAGGAAGCAGTATAAATTCCAGTCAAAAAAAGGAAGTGTAAAGAGAAATTAATTTTTTTTTTAGCTGCATGGTGCTTGAATGTGCTTTGAAGGGTTTGGTGTGCACGAGCAAAGAGAAGAAATTAATCTCACATAGCAGTGAATATTTCCACTATTGGGAATTCCATGTAGGGTCTGGGTTTTGTTTCCTGTGGAGACTGAAGCATAGTTTGTGGTAACAAAATAAACAGTTAAGTTGTTCTGAAGATGTCTTCTCTTTTAGTTCAAATAAAAATTGTATCAGTGAGAGCCTGAAGGTGTAGTTTGGGAAAAGCCCCAATTCAGCAGCCCTCCGCTGTGAACAGCCTGCTATTAAAATGAATTCACGTGTAAGCACATTCCAGTTTTTTGCTCAGTAAAGATAGACAGAAGACTTTACTTAAATAACTAACTGAATACCTGGGGTCTAGTCACTTAGAATCATCCTTTCATGCAGAAAATGTGGGTTTTAAACACTCAGCTAACGGTAGCTGGGGAAAACCTTAGTTTGTTCAGTCATTCCATGTTAAACACTCACCTGTGGAAATGTGTTTCACTTTCTAAGAGGTTAAAATAGTTCCCTTTTTTTAAAGGCTATATGAATGCATTTTTCCAGCAGATATATGCAGGACTAAAACTTTTCAGATAGATCTTTGAACAAAAATTTCCCTGGCAATGAATTGTAAGAAATTCTGGTTTAATGCTCTAATAAAGAGCTGAGCAAACTATACGTCTTAGGCAAACATCGGTTTTCTCTATCTTTTTATACATCACTTGACCTAAGGATAATGAAAATGCAGTTGTAAATCTATCTTTTTAATAAAAATATAACTTAATTGTACCAATTAATAGCCACTATGAACATGTCACCTTGTTAAAAGCAGTATTTGTCATTCCCATGTCTTCTTTCTGGGCATGCTTAAATAACTTGATATTGTTTCTACGAGTCTGATTTTATTATAGCTGAGTTATGTAGGCACACCACTTGACATGCAAAGCAGACAGGCAAGGGAAAAGCTAGAAGTTTTTTATCTTTTGATACTTATCACTAAATGATATTACCTTCTTCAAACCAAAAATCTCTTCCTTCTTGACCATTAAGCTTTGAACTACCTCCTCAGCAAAAATCTATTCCCTAATTGCCTACAGAATCTGGGTAGTTGTTCATTAATTACTTTGAATCAGCATATTGGATCCTTTCACTGAAAAAAAAACCCTGTGTTCCTAATTCTGAACAACTTAAAACTCTTCTCCTGAAGACGGAAGATCCCTCAGTAAGGATTTCATACAATTGTTGGATTTATTTCGAAGGCATCACCACGAGGACTGCAATTGCACTTCACATTAGTATGCCGATTCTTAGAAGTACCTATGTGAGATAAATTGCAAGATCATTTAGTTAACACTATTGTCATATAACCACAATTAAGAGCAATATATGGAACAAAGGTTAACACTCAATGAAGTTGCCATCTGGAAGCTTCTGATTTGTGAAAGCATCTGTCTTGTTTAAAACATTCTTCTGTGATTTTATTCACATTTAACGTGTTTGCCAGGTCCCACATTGCCCAGGTTATTGAAGGCTTTCTGATACATCTGATTCTTTACAGATTTTACATTTTGTTCTGGTATCCTGCATAGTTTCATGATTTCTAGCTTCTTTTTATGAGCTATGGAAAGTTATGTTGGAGTCACACAAACCTATGTGATGTCTGCTTTCTTCTCAACTTGCCGTGATGAGGTTTCACAAAAATTAGCATTATTGTAATCCTTACAGACTATGGAGAATAGAAAGTAGTGCAAAGAGCTCAGCTGTCTGCAGCATATGGGATTCTCCAGGTCCTATTTTTAATTCATTTTCTCATATTTGTTGAAGATGCTTTTAAACCAGCATGAGGTACAGTCTGCTCAGCTTTGACTGAGGAAGTAGCTGGAGCAAAGGGCAAGCCTTTGGAGATTCCCATCATGCTGAAGCCTCCTTCATAAATCCCTAATTCCCTTTTCTCTTAGCCGTAGTGAAATCCAGTTGGAGATTATCATATTTAAACGTGAATGTCCTTTTCCTTTCTGTCTTCTTCCAGAGGGATGGATCACATGCTGGGAACCTTTATAAAAGAAAAATAAAGATGGCTTTGGAATTAGTGATACAAAGATATTTTATGGTGGCAGACTGCAATGAGCTGATGCTTCATTGTTTCTTCACTACCTTTTTCTCTTATGGCTTGTTCTTTTTAAGCTTATTGCATATAATTTATCAGAGTCTTATGAAAAGACAGATCAGAAGTTTAAATAGTCAGAAGCTGAGATTGGTACAAAGTGAAAATCCACATGCATCTGGTTGTTCATTCAGTTCTGTAGTGCCAGAACTGATTTACAAGTAGAGTAGTAACTGTCAGTGATCACATTTGGAACACAAAAGCCTACCTGTGAAATCCTGGACATCAGTGCTCTAATTACATATAAGAACACTAAATTGATTTGTGCATGGAGTGCACCTTGACTTAAGTTGTAACACAGGCTCCCATTACAATGACTTAAACTGGAAGCTTACTCTGTGTTTTACAAGACTAGAAGCTAGATACAAACATGAATAAGTTTGGGGCTTTTAATAAACATTTGCATTGCTAACTCTACAATCTGTGCAGAGACAGGGCATTTACGTATGTGTGTAATTCCTTCTCATGATCAAAAGACATTTCCTTTTCCTTAAAATAAGGTAGTCTTCCCACCTTTCTCAAAATAATACATCACTCTTCATGTTCAGTATAACTCTGGCACTGAATGGTGGGTACGTGTGTGCACACAGACACAGATACGTACACACATATAAAACAAAATCAGTTTCAGGCATTAGGAGAATAAACACCTGCTTGGACCACATGTTAATCTCTGCTACGCAATGAGCACTCCCACCTTTATAATCCTCAGTTTAAAATGTAAGAGTAACTTTCTCTGTTGTAGGGGACAGTAAGCACAAAAGGATTCAGGAAGTAATAACAAAGACAAATAACTCTGCAATAAAATTTCAGCTCCAGTAATTTCCCATTTATATTTTCTCACTGAATCATGTAGTCCCAAGCAATGCACTTTTTAACATCTGGGTGGCATCACAGAAAGTAATTTTATATCTAATACTTCCCTGTGTGTCCAAAATACAACATCACATGCACAATGCATGACAGGGAGGTCGATGAATTATACAGAGCCTTCAAATAATATCACTGTGAATGTGATTTCATAGCCTTTCTAAGGCAATCAATCCTACCATATTATGAGGCATGAATTGCTAGTCAGAGGGAGTTTTATTCTACCAGGATGGTTTTCTGTTCTACCAGGAAGGTTTTGCAGAAGCTGTTACTTAATGCTCCTCATTGTTGAGAGCTGCATTGCTGAAGATGTTTTCCCTGTGTGAAGTTACAGATGTGTTCTGCGTGTCTTAAGTTTAGGTCTCAGTTAGCACAGTGTTTTGCTGGAGAACATTACCTGAGTCTGTAGGAAATGTTAACAGGTGAAAGGAAGTGGAAAATTCAGAGAGAAGGAGGCGGAACTAGTAGGAGCAATGAAAGAATAGGATTTGTATAGGAAAGTCTGTCTTTGTCTTAGCTAAGAGTAAGTTCTCTTATCTTTCCTCTGTCTCACACATACTCCCACACATTTATTTAAAGTCTGATTTGAAATGACAGCTCCACCACATCTTCTGAGAGGAAACAGACAAAGCTGGACTTCCCCCTTTGTTTCCATGCGAGTGACTGGGATGTTTCTCCATATTGTTCTTAAAATAGCTGTGGCACAGAGAAATACCATGCTGGTGGAGAAGATGTGATCTAGTCTCAGGCAAGTTTTTCACTGATGCTGCCTACAGAGTGGTCTAAGCAGGCTGAGGAAATGGTTTGAGATACCTGTGTCCCTGACAGACTCATGAAGCCTTCTGGGGTTAAAATTGCCTCGTTAATTTAATAGAAGCTTTATGCAGGTATTTTGAGCAGTTATGTCTGGGCTCAAGACTACTGGTCCGATTCTTACAGACAGCTGAACAGATGGCTCTCTTTACTTAAATATTAATGTTACCATGTTGCACCAATGAGCCAAATGTTATAAGACAAACATGTCAGTCTTCAAATTTGGCTCTTACTTCTGGGCATTGACCATTCAAGTCACTTCTCTTCTTATTCTGTATCAGTTATTCACCTGGAAAGAAGTGAAAGCTTTGCTGACCTGTGAAGACCTGACGGTTTCACAGGGAATTGGTAGCATCTACTCACACCAGTAGATTTCAAAATAAGAGAAGATGAACCAGACAGTTCTCTAGCTCATGCCAATCCCTGGAAGTTGAGAATCTTCTTTTAGATTCTTTTCCTGAACTGTAAATTGATCAATTGAAAGAAAAGAAATCAAACAACCAACAAACAAATGAAAACCAGCACTAACGGTCAGAAAACTTTTCCATAAAGATTATTTATTTCCCAGTGGGGCAAACACAATCTTCAGTTGGTTGCAACAAATACACACATTTCTAAGATACAAGAATATTATATGTGTGAAATTGTGCTTACTGTTTACCTAGACTCTGTCATCTTTTTCTTTCTCTAGAGATAAATGTAAATGTATGCCACAGATTTAAATCTGCCATTAATTACTGAACACTGCCTCCCCTGCACACAGTGAATTCCATAAGTTGTCTTCAGCGTAAAGGATACAAAGAAATCATGCCAACATTTTTCAGTTTGGAACTGTCACTTCTGGAATCAGCTTGTGACAGCAGATGTTAATTCTCTGCTCAGTAGAAAGTCTCAGCACTAGTAAGCAGCAAAGTTAGCAAGAACAGTCATCATAGAGCAATGCAATCTTAATGCTTTCAGAGACTTTTATATTCCCGCTCTGGGGTACAGAGAAAAATTAACCTCATTGGTGGGAAACCTGTTGTAGACACAAAACTAACCCAAATACTGGTGGACAGAATCCAACCAACAGAAATAAATTTTAAAAAACCCAACAAACCCAGAACAAGGCATTCGAGTATTTGTTAAATGCATGCAGGATAAGCTTCAGGTTATTATTTTCCCACAATATTTTTATGTACTATCTTTAAAAAATACTTTACCAGATATTTTTCATTCATTTTAAAGAATTCCTCCACACCTGCTTCCACGTGTGTTTGTCTCAGGTTCTGAGCACAGGACTGTTCAATTACTGGTATCTTGTCTTCACTGTCAGAGGAACGAGTTACTTTCATCATGCATGTTCTTTGTTGGCACTTTCCAAAACTGGAATGTACTGCAGTAGTTTCAAGTCTTGCACCATGTATGTTGTTTCATTGAACTGGGTACTGACATATCAGAACATGTAGTATCAGATATATTCTGATTTCTCTCTGGCCTCTCAGGACACTATGATTCTTTCACACTAGCCTACAATTCAATGCAGCAATGCAGTTCATACATCACCTCTCCCACTGTCCCTGCTTGCCATGTACTAGTTCCATTGCAGAATGGTTTTGATAAGTCCAAAGTGGATTTTTTTTCTCAGAACAATAAATAAGAAGCTTTGCTGTCCAACAATCAGTGGAGGGGCCAAGTTCAGACCAAGACCTGCCCCTTCAGTCTATGTGCAAGTTGGAATCCAAAAAATCAGGCTACATTGAGTGTGAAGTAAAACTCCAAGTTGCAGACCTTAACTCTACATCAGCTTCCTTCTGCTGATGCTTTCCTTTTGCACCCAAACAGGTTTTGTATGGATAAAGCCCATAAAGCAAATAATTTCTAGTGATGATAGAGGGGAAGGGATGGGGAATTACTACAGGAAACTCAGACAAACACATTGGTCTGCACAGTCTGGAAAAAATACATCATCCTCTTATCCTGCCTTATATGTAAAACACTGATAAGGACTGGCTGGTCTCCCTGGTTCCAAAAGGGCAGTAATTTTTTTGTTGTTCTTTAGTTGAGATGCAAAGGTTAACCTTATAGTGCCTTCTAGTGTCTGTGTTGTCACAGAAAACACTTTGTAAGGATATTAAATTGGACTGTAAAATTGGATGATGGGTTTTTTCTTCCTTCATATATTTCCTTTAATCTGATTTTTACAGTTTACTGAAAAGTGATTATTCCTTGAGAAAATGCACAAAGTAGTTCAGCAGGACTGTGTTTCAGAGCCCTAGTTAAATAGCCAGTATTTGTGACCCATGTTCTGCCTCTGAAGTAAGTGTTCCTTTTCAGTACTTACAAATTCAGTTTGCATTGTGCACAAGAGGCTTCTGTTTGTGAAGCAAAACAAAACAAAAATGTGTGTCGAGGACTGATTTCAGCAACTAGAAGTCTGAACCTATATTTTCCTCAAAAGTAGAAATAATTGTTCGTCTAAAACACAGTTGTGTTATTAGACACAAATCACAGAATCACAGAATTATTGAGGCTGGAAAAGTCCTCTGAGCTCATCCAGCACATCCCAGTATCTAACATCACCACATCAGCCAGACCAGGGCACTACGGGGGATGGGGACTCCACCACTGCCCTGGGCAGTCCATTCCAGGGTCTGATGCCCCTTTCCATGAGGAAGTGCTTCCTAACATTCAAGATAACTCTCCACTTGTGCAGCTTCAGGACCTGCCTTCTTGTCCTACCACTAGTTGCCTGTCTACAGCTTCCCTTAAGGGAGAATTATAGAGTGTGACAAGGTCCCCCCTTGGTCTCTTCTCCAGGCTAAGCACCCCCAGCTCCCTCAGCCTCTCCTCATAATACTTTCCCTCTAGTCCCTTCACCAGCCTTGTTGCTTTCCTTTGGATCTGCTTTAGTACCTCAATCTCTTTCTTGAGGTGAGTGCCTAGTACTCAAGGGAAGGCCTCAGTAGTGCCCAGTCCAGGGGGAGAATTATGTCCCTAGACTTAAATAATATCCAGTAAAACACTTTTTCAAATCTTGTTAAACAGTCTTGCAGATGTGCACACATCTAATTAATATCTGACTGCTGGAACACAATGAGAAAATATTGAAATTATTATCTAGTTTTAATTAGCTGCACTCAAAACTTTTAATCTTATGCTAGGAAATGATATTGGTTTTATAGACTATATTGTAAAGTGCTTAATCTTCTGTGAGGATACATGTGTTTCCACTCTGCTTTGTAAGAGTGGTTCTGATGTTTGAATTTCCTTGATCTTTCTTGAAACATTTTGTATTGATCTAACATATATTTAAATAATTCACAGTCATCGCAGGAACAAATGCACACAGGACATGTTGCATAAATATTTAGGATATTCCAACAGCCTATTTCCTATTAGTATTATCAGAATAATTTCTTCTTCACATAAATGAACATGTGCAATACTTACTATATCATGAATTTAAGTTGTTTTAATACATATTCTTTTCCTTGGTATTACATCTTGGACTGAGACTTCAGGTAGCTTTAAAAAAATTGCTAGTTTGAATATTTGCTCATTTCTTTAATTTTGGGATGGACATTCAAATTCAATCAAAGTTGTTAATTTCAATTATTAATTGGAGTCAATATTTAACTTTTACTTATTTATAGTACTATACCATGAATTCAAGATTATTACCTTGACATGCTAAGGTCAAGGTATAATGAGAAATGCAACAAGTGCACAGCATCATACAATCTAAACAGTCAAAAGAAATGGAGGGCAGCTGCCTTCACTCATGGGTGAAGGCCACTAATAGCTGAGCCCAAAGCAAATTGTAGTTCTCCTGAATGCAAGGCTAGAGCTTTCTTCAATATTTCATGTTGCATCTCAATATTTTTTATTATTCTTTAATTTCTGCATTGTCACTCCTCATCAAAAATAAAAACATAGAAGTCACACCATCACTGTCCTTTGTGCACAGCTGTAATCAAAAGTACTGGAAATGCCAGCAAGAAACAGTTTTCCAGAACCAGCCCCAGTAAACATGAGTGGTTGTGACACATCGCTGAGTTCTGAAATGCAGCTCAGCTGTTTTGGTTCTCATGTGAACAGGCAATAGGTCCAAACTCACAGAGATTTCCCCTTGTGGCTGATAAATAAGGAATGGTAGTAAGGCAGATGAAGCAGTTACAGTGTTGAGTCTAAAATGCATCATTAATATTATACTGTGTATACTATATCCTTTCTGCTACCCTTAATTGGGGTCTGGGATCTGTTTTAATATCGCAAAGTAACTGAAGATTCCTGGGCTGTACAGGAAGGTTATTTAAGAAAGTGAGATGTGATTTTACAGCAGTTAGGTGAAACTGATCAGCCAGTGCAGAGCAGGTACACTCAGGCCAGTACAGGATTAGTTTTTTCATTTTACCCTACTTATTAGAGAAACCAATCAACCAAAAGCCATTTTTTTCCCTGAAAAAGGGAGAGAGGTGATTCTCATATATAGACAGCTATACATGTTATTATGCCTGATCTTTCCAAAACAGAGAATATCCAAGAAACAGAGATAATTTATCACTTTAATAAATATTTTAAAGGAAATTTTCAATTTACCCTTTCTGGGATGTTACCACAAATGAAACACTAGGCATCTCTTTGTGTGATCAGGTGGGGGGTTGTGTCTCTAGAGCATTCTCCAAGGTAGAGTTCAGGGTACACTGACTAACACCCAGATCTATCATATTTGCTCTCAAACCTTAGACCTCACTATTATTAGGCTTCAGTGATCTTACTGTGTGAGCCGGCAGTTGTGACTGTACTGAAGACTTGGGGGTGTTTTAAGGAGTTTTATCTAAGCACTAGCTGTATCAGCTATCTCAGCCTTTTGCAAAAATTGTTCTTTCATTCATTTCAGTCATAAAAGACTAGAGATTACTGAGCAAGATGACACTCTATCAGATGCAATCCATTTTGCCATAGCTGTTTGCTTGTCAGATTTATTTGTAGCAGTATCTCACTGCAGACAACTAGTACAACTGCAGTTTCTTAGAGGGACATTTCAAGAGCCCATGATGGATCTTCACAGCAATTTGTATGGGTCCAGATGCGGAGTATTTGCACAGTATTGGAGACAAGGCAGTTCTCCATGGGAGCACCTTTTGAGAGGGCATCTTGTGTATCATTTCACTGAAGGATTTGAAGTTTTTTCTGTCTATTGGCTGTTTGTGATGTGCTTTCTTATCATAAAGCTAGGAAATCCTGAACTCATTCTTAGTACATTGAAATAATTTTGGGTTGCTAGGCTTGAAGCATAATTTATTATCAGAGGTGGTATCTTGTGGTAAAATCAGTACAAATAGCCATTTTAGCAAATAACACTGCCACTGGATTTAACTTACAAACTTCAGAACTGTTTCCAATGTAATGCCCCAACACCCCATCCTTCAGCTCAACTAATTGAGATTACTACACACACCTTTTTACATGTGAAGATTTTTATCTTTATTACCAGTTTTTAGGCATGAAGAGAGTTGAGTGCAGGAAGTACCTTGGATTTTGATCCCATTCTACAGTTACTTACCTCAAAAGTAGGGTTTGCCTTTCCTAGGCTACACTGTACCCGCATTCACGAGAGTTCAACTGCAGAGTAGCTGTGTCACAGCACTGTTGTCTGCAGAATCTTTAGATTGCTGAACAAACTCATAACAGTGATAAACACAAAAAATGAAGCAAATACTTGTATTCTCTGGATTCCTAGCTGCAAATTTACATGGAACTATCTGCAATTTGTCTATATTCTGCCAAATAGTTCTGTCTTAGAGTTCTGCAACTTAGCTGAAATGCTAGAAGCAGAGTACTTCATGGCAGCATTGAGAAGGCAGATCGGCCTGCCAGTGACACTGTGATCACCTAACTGCTTCCTTGGGAGCTGCATCAGAGTATTTTGCAAGGCATAGCTATGGTCAAAGTCCATTGAAATGAGGTAAAACTTCATGGGGTCTTGCACAAGATAATGTTATTAAGTACCTACAGCAAGTTATAACAGTAGAGTAATGAATCTACTTTCAGTTCAAATATACAGCACTAGTCTTGACCTTTGTATTCCAGGGTGTCTGGGACTGAACAACAGTATCCTAAAGCCCTAAGGGTCAGTCAATTTTGATGAGGATTGCCCAGCTAATTTACCAGCAGTTTTTTGCCAGACTGTGGCAAAGCAGACACTTTTTTCCCCCTAATAAATACCATTTTAGCTTGAATTTTGCATATGAAAAGAGCTGAAAAGTATTCACATCCATTACGTGTAATATCCTCTAAGTAGTCTCTAGACAGACACTTATAACATGATTTGACTCTGCCCAGCTCTTCTACTAAGAGATATGGTGCAAGAAGGAAACCAGATTAATTAAAAATATTTCCAAGTAAAACGGCAGTGGGAAATAGATAAGGCATAATTTTGAATAATAGAATTGCAGTTTCCTGCCCTAGAAGGAGTAGCAGTAGAGATCATTAGCATGAACTGGCAGGACCCGTGCCTTATGGTTTAGATACTTTGCAATTTTCCCCTGGATACAGATGAGACAAGGAGATACTGAGTAACCTGTTGGGGCATCAAGATTCCTGTCTGGACTTAAACCAGCTTTGAACTCAACTTATAGAAAGAGACTTGGGAGTGCTAGTGGACAGCAAACTTAGCATGAGTCATCAATGCGCCCAGGTGGCCAAGAGGACTAATGGCATCCTGGCTTGCATCAAGAATAGTGTGACCAGCAGGGCAAGGGAGGTTATTCTCCCCCTGTATTCAGCACTGGCTAGACCGCACCTGGAGTACTGTGTTCAGTTCTGGGCCCCTCAGTTTAGGAAGGCTGTCAAGGTGCTGGTATGAGTCCAGAGAAGAGCAACTAGAATGGTGAAGGGCCTGGAGGGTCAGCCCTGTGAGGAGAGGCTGATGGAGCTGGCTCTGTTTAGCCTGGAAAAGAAGAGGGTCAGGGGTGACATTATTGCTGTCTATAACTACCTAGAAGGTGGTTGTATTCAGGTGGGGGTTGGTCTTTTCCCCCTGGACACTGGAGACAGGACAAGGGGTCACAGTCTTAAGCTCCATTGGGGGAGGTTTAGACTTGACATTAGGAAAAGGTTTTTCACTGAAAGAGTGATCCAGTTTTGGAACGGGCTGCCCACAGAGGTGGTCGAGTTACCATCTCTGGAGGTGTTCAGAGTTGGTCTGGATGAAGTGCTGAGTGGCATGATCTAGATGTTAAATGTCAGGTTTACTTGGTTTAGTTGGATTTAGGTTGGACTGGATGATCTTTAAGGTCTTTTCCAACCTTATCATTACTGTGAAACTGTGGTACTGTGATAAAACTCTCACACTGTTTTTCACTGCTTCTCCAGAACCCGTCTAGAATTCTCCATGGGCCTGAATACACAGCATACTAACTCCATGGAAACTACTGATACCAGCTGAAGTGCTGGGGCTCATAATCACTGACTTGTACTACCGAACAAGAATGTTTTGTGCTGCGTCCAAACAAAGCAGTCAGGATGTTGGCCATGAGAGATGTTCTGGCTTTTTTTCCCCACTATTTTACATGCACTGTCTACTTTGTGTGATTTTAATAAAGATTCTACTTTTGCCACTTTCAAGAATCTCTCAAACATGGAGAGGGGGAAAAAAAATACCTGGTCATTACAGTCCTTTGGAATTTAGTCTGATGGCATTTTTTATAAGCCTGTGAAAAATGTTGTTCTTCACATAGCAGCCTGTGGGTGGCATAAAAAAATTGCAGGTTGAGCACTTCAGTGGATTGCTGATGTGCCCAGAGGTGTGTGCATCCAGTGCTCAGAACCCAGGAGCAATTCTGACCTTTCTACCTGGAATTGGGTATTTCTTCAGTAATGGATTTTCCCTCTCCTGTTCTGTTTTTTTTATAATAAAGGGAATTCTTTGGTCACACTGGCAAACATTAGTTGCTATAGAAATGCATAACTGTTTGTAGGTGTGATATTGAATTGTGCTTGCTTCCTGGGACTAACAGCTTCGTTGTATTTATCTGTTACAGACAAAATAGCCTACAGCATTGAGGGGAATAGGGGACAGACAGGTTAGAGGGGACAGAACGCCTTGGAGCTATGCATCTGCCTTTCTCTTTAAAGACAACATCTCTTCAGCTGCAGTTGTGTTATGACTCTTCAGCTAGAATCTCTCCTAAAATGCAGACACTGTCCAATGTGTTTGTATGTGTTTCCTGTTCCACCCATAAGGAGCGTAGGTAGGCACCATTTCCCATGGCCCATGAAACTCTTGTGCTTACAGGTTCCTGTTCTCCCATGGACTTCTGAGGGTTCACACTGCTCAGTAAGGTCTTGCATTCACACTATTCCAAACTCTGTTGTACTGGAAGTGTATCTTCTCTGTGGTATTCAAAACATGCTTAATAACATGTTAGGGTTACATTTTAGAGACCAGCTGTTTTTTTCAGAGGCTCCAGGAGTCCACATTTGATCATTCAGAAGTCCATTGTTTGATGCTGCCATGCAGTCACTTTCCAACGTGACTACAAGATAAGGGTCACAGAAGAGTCTGTCTGCCAAAAACTACAGATTGTTTTCCTATAGCTGTCTATAGGCTCCACATCTCAGCTTCAGTAACAGTAGTCTACTGTCATATAAAAACCTGCTCTTCTTCATACAATCAGTGTTCTAATTCTTCAGGCAAAACCAAACTGCTTGGTTGGAAAAACTCACACTTTCAAACCACTGTATGTGCTGAATGTGTTAGGTGTATGGTAAAAATTATACAAAACAACCGTGTACCATTTTAGCATCAAGAATATTAAAGGAAATTTGTAATGTCTTGAATTTGATATGACTTTGAATTAATCTCTCTACTCTACAGGAGCTATTTCTTTTAAATAGTCTGAGGATCTGGTCCCACAGAGCAGTTAATCAGGTGTTTAATTTTTGTACACTGAGTTGTAACAAAAAGCTGCTATCAGGCTGTAAATTAAATCAAATTTAGGTAAAAAGTAAGCATATGTGAGCAAGAAAAATGTGTCCTCTGAGGGTTTCAGTACTCTTAACTGATTTATATGCTTGACTTGTCTGTACAAGGTCACCTCATCAGTGAATTCCTTTTTAAATATAAACCTACAATGGTACCTTTTCTTTGAAGAAAGTTGTTGAAATAACTGTACCTGTACAGACAGCTTGGCTGAGCTGAGACAGTTAAGCTGATCAATTCATGCCCACAATCCATCTCTCCTGCTTGGCAGAAGCACTCTGCTTTATCAAGGTAACTATCAGACAAGCCACAAGGTCAGATGTTGCTTTCCACAAAGCAGGCAAAAGCAAGATTTCACATGATCTGCTCTGGCTGGTTTTTGTGTCACTTTTATTCATGCAAGCCAAGAGGCACAGGCTGGTTGTCTGAAAAATCATATTGGGTTTGGCTACTTCCCCTGCTCTTTCTATTACCTGCTAGTTCTACCTCTGGCTTGTTCCTCAGCCTGATTCATCAATCAGCCTGTTCCTGCCTGTAAAGGACATAGAGTACAAATGGGGGTTAAGATCAAGGTGCCCATTGGGAACAGCTCCATATCACCCCAGATAGAGAAGGACTTCTCTAAGCAGTTACCAACTTCCAAAAGATTTTTCAGCTTTGGAAAACTGGGCAACTCCCAGCACAAGAACCTAAACCATTACATTTGGGATTTAAGAGCTGAAGTTTTAAGTTTAGATTTTGCAATATTTTGCCTCTTATTCCGTCAAGGACAAAGTGATACCACGAAGGTGTGAAGCTGAAGCTCCTGGTGCTCCTCAGTGGTTCATACATCGCATGCTCAGTCAGTATGGCTCCCAGAATCTAACACTTACATGTCCACTCCCACACAGGCATAAAAATAAAATGTAATGTCTAAAGCAGCAGAACAAATGTAACTACAGTCTTGCAATTTAAATTCATCTTTTTAAGTTACTTTTTTAATATAAAAATTAAACTTAAGGTAATTATTTGAAGAAATTCAAAGAGCAAAATGCTACAATTTGTTGCACAGTCACATATAATCTTTCCCTTTCTTCTTAGTTGAAGGAGACCAACAAAGTTATCTGAGTTTGACAGGAAGTAAGGTGAAGGTATTTTGATCTTTAGGAGCAACGTAACATTAAAAATGCTGTAATGTGACGGTTGATGCGCAGTTTCATTTCCTTTTCTCCCCCCAGTTAGATCTTTTCTGTTTCCAACTGCCAGAAAACACAGAAATGCAACAGTGCCATCTCTAGGACAGATTCAACATCCTTGTCTCTGTAGGATGTGTCAAGCAAGTTCAGTAAAAGATGATAGAGGACGCGTGTGAAGTCACCCTTAGACTTCTACAGAAAAGTAGGATGATTGCAAAAAAAAGGGCTCCTGTATTTTTCCTTTCCCACTTGTTCTGAAGTCTGATGAAAGTGTTCAAACTTTCAGCTGAGCTTAGCTGCCCAGACCTCTTAGTCTTCACCAGCCCTTTGCATTCCCTGGGTGTTTTCAATCAGTAAGAACAGTCCTGCGGTTTTCAGAGCAAATCCTTCCAAGTGTTTCAGAAGGCAGCCATGGATGACAGCGAAAGTGAAGCCTGGGCTTATTTTTCACTTTCAGATACCGCTAAAACACCACATATATCGTTGAACTGACATCCTTCCCACCCCAACTCTTTTCTGTAACGGTTTCATTACATTTTCCACACCAATACTTTCGTTAGTTCAATTAGAAAAGGAAAAACTCTATTTGAAATATTTCTGGTTGTTCTCTTCTAATGTATTTTTAATTTTCCTTGATAAACTGTCATCAAACTAAATTTAATTTTTAAAAATACAATTTGGAACTATATTAGAGGATTTTCATTCAGTATATGCTTATAAACAACTGTAATTTACAAATCCATGTATGAAACAATTTATTACAGAAGAAAATCCCCGCAACTCTGTATTGCTTTGTCATTCAGTGGATGGAAATATCTGCACTCATTTTCTGTTAGTTCTGTTTCCTACCTCATGCACATTATTGCACAACTTCTGACCCAGACTTTTAAAAATTCTCTTGCTAATTATCTCTGTATGTCCTCAAGTGTAGTCTAGAAGTGCCCTGCCATATGCTTCACTCAGAAATGGTGGGGATTTCTGATTCTAGGCAACCTCACTCTAAATCCATTTGCCATGGTACTAAGGAGCACATTTGCTGTGGAAGCTATAAGAACGTAGGGTGGTTACAGCATCACCTGCACCGCACATTGAAAAGATTCCCTTGCTTGAAAATACAAATGCTGTGTAGGGGTCAAAAAGAGAAGAATTTGTACCTCAGAGGCTTTTCGTGCAGAGAAGGTAGATTATACAGTTTCTTTCTTATTTAATGTATTTGGGAAGAAACAAATTGGAGCAAATTATAGTTGAGAAAGATAATTTCTTACTTGTCTCTGAATCTGAAGAAGTTGCTCCTGGCAGCTTTGCAGGAGGAATATTGAGCCAAATGAACTCCTCTGCTCCAATTCCTCTTTTTTACCTGCTCTGATCTACATCCAAGGGTGATACTGTATTTCTTACCATACAACTTACTGCTGTTTTTATTTCAAGGAAGGACATGAGAGAAAGATTCATGAAAGGACAATAGAGCCAGATACCAAATTATTTCATAGGTTCTCTTAAGCTGCAAAATGTCTTCTTACAAGCATTTTATGAGACATCTTGCTACAGACTTAATATCCAGAAAAAGATGCTTCTTGATCACTACCATTTTCATTTCAAATCCTGCCAAAGCAACATTTGCTGCTTCTCATGTTTACAGAAAACTCTGCTAATTTGTTTGAGGAGTAAATATTTCCAAAAATTAAATACATTTCCTATATAATACATGGTGGTTTAAGCTTTCTGCAAAGCTAGGAAAATATGAGAGCCTTAAAGCTTTCCTATTTAGAAGTGAACACTGTTTTAGGCCATCTTTCTTCCTTGAAAATGCTTTTTATTTTTATAAAGAAAAGAGCTTCATCAGCTTGTCAGTCCATCATAGCCATTCCACAATCAAACAAAGCCTCCTACAAGGGCTATGGAAAATTCTTGCAGCCTTTCTTTCCTTGCAAATGAGAAAAGGATTTGTTTCTGCTTCATCTAACTTTTTCCTGACATAAGAAAACTGAAGTAGATTGTCTTCTCAAGAGCTTCCATTTCTCCACTGTCTTTTTTGTTAACATTCTCTTCAGCAAAAATACTTTGTATTTTCTCCCATCAGGTGGACCAAAGACAACTTTAGTCTTCATTTGCTATCTTTCATGTTGAGTGTCAAGGTCACAATCTCTTCTCTTTTCGTTGGTTTTTTTTCCACACAATACAAAGTGATCACAGTGTGTTCCTGGTCAATCCCAAAAGTGCATTATTGAAACAGAGAATTAATCTATCTCTGTGACACCACTCATGTTCCATCTACTTCTGCTTCTGTCTCATCACCAAGAGATGACCCTCATTGACTCATTTCTTGCTTAAAAACACCAGAAATGAAACAAAAGGCAGAAAAATACAATATTTGATCTCTTCTCTTCTGCCTGATCTTAAAGAGATGGGAAAGTGTTTCTGCTGCTCTCTTCCTTTTCTAAACAGCAACACTAGCAGAATCCAATCACTGGATGAGAACCCATTTCTCATCCTTTCTTCCCTTCCCTCCACCTCAGGTTAAATTTAGTATTATTTTGCAGGTTTCTGGTGTGCAGACTTATGAGCACAAGTACATGTGACAGCTTGAGACTATCCAGAAGCTCACTGTCTTAATACAGGTCCTATAGTTTATTGTGGATATAGAGCATTTGGAAAGGGTATTAGAACAGGACAGTGCTGATTTCCTCTGTCTGAAGGATTACATTAATATTTTCTACCAGTAACAGATTAAAGTGTTTGGAACACAGAAGTGCAGTAATGGGCTCAATAAAACAGAATTATTCTATGCTGCCTTAATATATTAGAATCACTGCTAACTACCATTGTAGTGTTACTGGGGCTATATGCTGACAAGACTTGTCCACAAAATGGATGAGTTAATTGTTCCTTCTAATTGTTTTATTTCTGAATGGAATTCTTTCTGGACTTCACCATTCTTTCATGACTGTGTGTTTCCAGCCACACACTGCTGACCGATGTGTGTCTTTGGTAGTCTTATGGTTTGTCTCTGTCTATAACCTAGCACCTTGCTAAGCTGACAGTTCCGTTTCTAGTGTGACACTTTATCCGTTTATTTCAAATATTTCTGCACTTCTGTCCCCTTATGTTTTACTTCATCTTGCTAGCCAAACCATCTAAGTTCTCATTTGTCACTGGTTGCATCTGACTTTCTGATATGCATCTCAGTGATTAGTGATGTGTCTGAGGATGTGCGTGCACTATTGACAATGTGATGTTCTTTGGACAGTCCTCCAAACACTTGCATTTGTGCTCAATTGCCATGTGAATTTGATTTTTCCTGTCAGTTGATAACAGGAGAGCTCTTCAGAGTAACAAAGTCACATGAGATTACAGGTTAGGACCTAAGGAAACGTCAGGGTCTGTGGCTATGCAGAGAGATTGAGTCAGTGAGCTCTACACAGTATAATGCTTCTCCTTGCCTGGAGCCTCTCTGAAGTTCCATGTTTGTCCATGTGACAATCTGTGTGAAACCATAGACTGAGATCAGAACAACCTGAATCTCCCCTTCACTGGGTATGTGCATCTTCACAAGTGTTGGGTGGACAGCATGGCGCATGGCTTTTGTGCAGTGACTGGCCCAGGGAACAAAGATGTCTAAGTGCTTTTGAGGCATAAATATAAACCTGAACGCTCACGGAGTGCAGGTGGTGATGGCAATGTGTCTGTGCAGCATCTGTGGGAGGATAATTGTAAAATGTGTATTTTCATTATCTTCCCCTTTTACAAGAGCTTTCAGGAATTGGTTTGAAGGACAATATACTAATTTAAGCATCTAAATAGTGTCATGTGCTAATTAACTAGAAGTTAACTGTAAATATCAAGCAGAACACAGGAATTTTGTGAACTGTTTTCAAAATTCAGTAAAACAAGGCACCAGTGTGATGTTTTCAGTATTAAAGTCCATATAATGCTTGTTCCTTTGGTTTGCCCCCTCACTGTATTCTACACAAGTACTGGGTACAGTTTTAGTCACACAGCAGCACAGGAAGGATATTGAGGTGCTAGAGAAGAGACAGAGAAGGGCAACTGGGCTGGTTAGGGAGAACAGGTTTGATGGAGAGAGGCTATGGGAGCTGGGGCTGATCAGCCTGGAGAAGAGGAGGCTGAAGGGAGACCTCACTGCTCTCTACAACTGTCTGAAGGGAGATTGGAGTGAGGCAGAGGTTGGCCTCTTCATCCTAGGGACTAGCAAAGGACAAGAGGTAAATGGGGTCAGGCTGTGCCAGGGGAGGTTCAGATTGGATCTTAGGAAAAACCTCTTCCTAGAAAGAGTGGGGAGGCCTTGGAACAGGAAAGAGGCAGAGGTTCCATCCCTGGAGGCATTCAACAAACAGGCAGGGTGTTTTGGCAGATGGTTTAGTGGTTAGGGGCTGTAGGGTGGATGGTTGGACTTGATGACTTGAAGGTCTTTTCCAACCTTGATGATTCTATGATTTTTTTAGGAGTTAAAATATTTCTTTAATATTGGGAAGTTGTCTCACATGATGCTGATGCTTTCAGGTGCAATTTTCATATTTTATTAGTAATCTAAAAGTATAAAAATATTAATCTAAATTATTGAGACAAAAGCTGTAACATTTCATCCTGATCACAGAGATGAATGCAAAACATAATTTCTTACTTCTTCTCATCTTGCATACAGCCCATCCTGCACTGACTGCCACTATAATATTTCATGTAGGTCTCACAGACCCTTCAAACAGGAGAGGGAAATATTCTATGCTTCCATTTATGTTTTATATGTAGAATCTGCCTTCTAAACCTCTACACTTTAATTTTACAATTCAAATCCATATAGGAGATGCCATCCATGAAGGATGAGTATTATTCTTCCTTCAAAAGAGTGAAGGACCCATAACTCGCCAGACCCTCAGGTATGAATGAATTATGAAGGCCTTTCTCATGAGTGAAAGCAGCATAATCACTCTTCAAGGGAGAGATTTTCTATTTATTCCACAGATATTCATTTTAGTCTGTTTAAAACAACAACCCCAAAGAATATGTATTTAAAAGCCACTGTGTGTCTTGAAGGTAAAAGGGTGGAAAATACATTAGATACATCAAAACATCTCTTTTAGTTTTGGTTTCCTGAGCACCATGTTGGCAGCAGTGGATTAATCAGTTTTGTCTACTGAACTAACAAAAGCCTGTTGAGATGGACCCCTGACTGACATGAAAAAGAGCAGCTGTGTTTTAGAAATCTATATCTTGTACCAGTCATTAATATATGATGGTGAAACCAGGCTACTTTTTCAACTGAATTAGAAATTAGCTGTGTTGGTCTAGATAAGTTCAGAATCCCTAAGGCACTAAAAATGTAGCTGTTTTAATATTGATGTGATTGTAATTTTGTTTGTTACACTAATAGAGGCGTGTTCAACTGTCTGTCAACCCCAAAACATACCTTTGCCTCCTACACTGAAGATTTTAAACTAGAATTTGAAATCTGATTCTCTAGATGGGGAAAGTGAAAAAAACTTGATTGACAGATGTATTGTTGTCAGAGTCAGAAATAGATCCTGGATCTCATGTGACTTCACCCAGTACCTCATCCACCAAACCACTGTTTCATGGGACCTTAAAACTGAATTTGATCCTTGAGAGTACTGAGCATTTTATGTGATGCAGAAAATGTCCCAGTTTTTTTTAACGTTAGTGGAAATTGCATTTGCTCAGTAGTGGAGGGAACTGGTCTTTTATTGAACATAACATAGAAAGAAATGTAAAAAAACCCCAAGATGTGAATGTGCAAACAAGTGATTTATAAGGTCATAAATTTCAGAATCAGAGTCTCAGGAAGGATCTTGAGGTTCACAAGAGTTCTGCTCCTCCTCACAACATCATAAATCCCTAGGTGTTCTGCAGTTTTGAGAATCAGTCTCTAAAAACATATATGCAAGCTGACAGTAAGTTCCCAGTAGTAACCAATTTAATCTACACTGCATGGTAAGATCCCCTTCCAAGAGTGATCCCAACTCTGTGAAAAAACCTCATACCGTTTTATCTAACACTTCGTACATTAGAGCAAAATTAATACAGAGTGTACGCCTGAAGAGCACTGATTTGCATATGATTTGTAGCAGTGAAAGAAACCAGAGCACAGCAACAGAGAAAACAGTCCTCAGTTGTTACAGCATGCTGTGGTCATTCATCTGAAATCACATGCAGACGATGTGCGACGCAGTGCTCTGTCATGCACATGATCTGCTGCTAACATCAACATGATGTTGAAGGATGGATCATAAAACTCCCAGAAAAAGCAACAAGCTCAGCTAAATCATCTTGCTGTTCTTACTCTAGCGAAGGCCGTGTAATAGACGTGATTTACAACATTTTGTACAATCTGTGTGGATTAGGAAGAGGAATCTTCATAATTATATAGGCTGGCTGTTATTTAAATATTTACCAACATTAAACACCAATGGGGCTGTGCAAATGATCCAGGGGATTCATATTGTTTGGAGCTAATATCCGTTGTACAATATTATGCAAATTGCGTAAACTTTATTTTGTTGCTGCTGCTCTGAGCAGTGTGTCCCAAGGCAGCTATTCACTAAGTTGAAACAGATAAAGTTTTAATAATAAATAGTAATGATGAATAAGTCAGAAAGTTTGTGCAATGCTAATGTACTTGTTGGCCCCAGGGTAGTTTATTAGATAAACAAGTAACATTTTATAAGTTGCCTGCATATAAGTGGCTTTTGTTTTCCAGGAAATATTTATATGATAAATTATTTGAAAACATTAGGTGTTAAAGAACAAGTTGTATTCACTTTCAGTTTGCCACAACCTTCCCGAGTCTTCAGATTCAAACAGCACAGTTCTACATTGGTTTTGCTTTGTCAAAGTACAGTAGCTCTTTGATATTAAACTTTGCTAGGCTATGAGGGAGAAACTCCTTCGGCTCTTTAATGCAGAGTTCTGAAGTCAAGAGAGAGCTGCAGCTCTTTCATTAGTATTCAGGGTGTTTTCAGGACTTACTACATTCCAATCTTAGAGAGAGTGAAAATTAGATACAACAGTCCAAGGAGTACAGGAGTCCCAGTATGCCCCTATTGTACTTCTGGCCATCGCTCAGTATTGACCCACAGTAGATCAGCTAAAAGGCTGATCAATTAAAAAGCCCCCCCTAAATTAAAAAGGAATAAGGCATAGCCAAGCCTGTTTAACCAGCATGCTACAATGAAACAACAGCTAAATATATTAATGACTCGTTCTACTTTGTACAGTTCAATCCTGACCATTTTGGCTTCCTTTTTCTAAAGTACATTTTACACATCTGCATTCTAGTTCTGTTGAAAATCCCCCTGATGATACATCACATCTTAATAAACACAAATCACTGTCATTGGGATCTTTGCTAGATTACTTTTTTTATGTAAATACCAAAACACTGCTCTATCCTTGCACAGAAAGAGCAGATGGTGCACTGATGCAAAGGCTCTTCATTACATATTCTTGGGTGTTGTGGCACCCAGTTTGTGATCCTATATAGATGCTGCTGGAATGCTGCAAGTCAGTCATGGAAACCTTTCTGGTGTGGCACATGCCATAGGGTAAAGACACTCAGAAAGACTGTCTCTCTCTGTATTTTCTCTCTTAGTTGAGAGCATCTGTCACAAATTCCTTTCATTTCTACCATTCTTATGACTGGCTGGATTCTGAATTGCTGCAAAATGATGACCTGGATGAGAGGATCAAATCTACCCTTAGTATATTTGTGGATTACACCAAGTTGGGGGCTAGTGTCAACCTGCTGGAGGGGAGAAAGATGCTGCAGAGAGATCAGGACAGTGTGGGTCAATGATGAGGTTCAAGAGGGACAAATGCAGGGTCCTACATTTTGGCCACAGTAACCCCCAGCAGCTACAGACTGGGGGATCAGTGGCTGGAGAGTGGCCTCACAGAGGGATCTGGGAGTACTCATTGACAACCAGCTAAATATGAGCCAGCAGTGTGCCCAGGCGGCACTAAAGGCCAAAGGCATCCTGGCTTGTACCAGGAGTAGTGTGGCCAGCAGGACTAGGAACGTAGTTCTCCCTTTGTACTGGTGAGGCCTCCTCTCAAGTCCTGGGCGCAGTTCCAGGCCCCTCACTTCAAGAAAGAGATTGAGGGGCTGGAGCGGGTCCAGAGATGCAGTGAGTCTGGGGAAGGGACTGATGTGAAAGCCTGATGAGGAGAGGCTGAGGGAGCTGGGGATGTTTAGCCTGGAGAAGAAGAAACTCAGGGGGACCTTCTCCCTCTGTGTAACTCTGATAGGAGATTGTAGTCAGGTGGGGGCTAGGCTCTTCTCCCAGGCAACCAGCGCCAGAAGAAGAGGGCAAGGTCTGAAGCTGCCAGGGGAGGGTTAGGTTGGATGTTAGGAAGCCCTTCCTAATAGAAAGGGTGATCAGACCCTGGAATGGACTGCCCAGGGCAGTGGTGGAGTCACCATCCCTGGAGGTGTTTAAGGACAGCCTGGCTGTGGCACTGAATGCCCTAGTCTGGCCAAAGTGGTGATGTCAGATTCTGGGCTGGGTTAGATAAGCTCAAAGGGCTTTTCCAGCCTAAATAATTCTAATTCTGTCCTTCTGTAGAAATCATCAGGAATACACAACAATTTTGTACTACAGGAGATGAGATTTTCATTTCTGCCTCTGCTGGTTTCCTACCATTGGTTAGGCCATTTGAGTGTTAGTGGTTTGAAATAGTTGTGGGGGTATTTTTAAAGAAATACAGAGCAAAAATCACATTTTAGTTTTAAAGAAAATTCTTCCAGCCTTATAGATGAGAACTAACAGAGCAAACTCCTCCTTTTGGCTGTACATCAGCACACCTGTGCTCAAATTTATTTCAGAAGGAACGCAGATTACATTTTTAGAACTCAAAAAACAGTTTGAATTGTTTGGGCATAGTTTTCACAACAGTGAAAAGGACAGAGTAAATTTTAATGGGCTGTCTACTATATATTCCCAAAAATCATAGAATCACAGAATCACAGAATGTCAGGGCTTAGAAGAAACCTCTAGAGGTCATTGAGTCTAACCCCCTTGCCAGAGCAGGATCCCCTAGATCAGGTCACATAGGGCTGAATCCAGGTGGTTTTTGAAGGAAGAGACTCCACAATCTAGGCAGCCTGTGTCAGGGCTCTGTCACCCTTACAGTAAAGTTTCTCATCATGTTGAGATGGAACCTTCTATGTTTAAGTTTATACCCATTATTCCTTGTCCTATTACAAGAGATTGACCCCTTATAGTAAACACCCACCCCTCAGATATTTACAGACTTCAATAAGATCTCTTTTCAGTCTTCTCAAGACTGAACAGCCAGTTCTCTCTATCTTTCTTCACAGGTGAGACATTCAAGTCCCTTCATCATCCTTGTAGCTCTCACATATGGGATTCAGTGTGCAGCCTGCTGTCCAGCTATGGGAAGCTCTTTCACTTGCATCCCTATTCTGTACTGAGATGAAGTTCCTGGTGTTCAGATTCTTACTGTATAGAGAGAGCGTTTGTCCTAAAATTTAGACAGCAGGTTTCTATGAAACTAGGAGCTGAATTTTGTGTTGAGATTTATTATATTTTAAACAGTTGAGGAGCTTCCTATGAGGTCTTCTAGAATATTCCTTCAGTGCTTGTCAGGTGTCTGTTTTTCTGTTTGGATTTTCCACGTTAATGGTGGTTGCTATGATTCATCCAGCTCACTGGTAGCAGCTTTCAACATGAATCAGTTCATGGGCAGGAGATCCCATGACAAGGACTTACCGGAGCAGGAAAGATGCTGTTCCTGGAATTTATTAGCATCTGAATGCACTTAAATGTAATTTGAAATAGTTTACCCTTAGAAGCAGATAGAGACATTTTGGATAAAAGAAAAATCTGGAAAATAGACCAAACATGTTGTGTTTTCCGTGTGTCTTTTGGAAATCATCTTTCCCCACACTTGTGCAGTAAACAATCATTACAATTTTATTTTGAATACGTTACAACCCAAATTGTTTTAGCTCAGACCTTCTGGAAGCTGAGTATCCTCTCTGATGAAAACAAAGTGCACGATTACACTTCTCCCTATGTCCTTTCGACATTGCTCTGTGTTGATAAGATATATTACTTCCATCCCTCTGTCTTCCACATCCTCCTAACTAGATTAGAATAGTCACTTACAGCTTTTTATGTCTGGAGTGAAAGGTCTGTTCGTTTGCAAATTTCTGCAGGAATGCCGAGAATCCCAACTTTTGTTTCAACATTTGAGAAACAACTGTTCTTCAAGAGAAAGAACACCAGATAGGTCCTCAACAAATATATACATGTTCAAAACATTGTTTGCCATGAGCAGAAAAGCGATGGAGGGAATGGCATGGCATGGGTGATAATGTGAGAAAAGCGGTATCTAACATGACATGAAAACGGAATTTAAAAGGCTAGACTGGAGTTGGGTATTAAGTTTGCATCAGAACTAGCCAAATGTTTCTCAAGAAATGGCTATTCATAACATGAATGAAGACCATGTTCAAGACCATTTGAAGAACCTAAGCATGCACAAACCCATGAAGCCTGATGAATTCCACTCTCAGGTCCTGAGGAAACTGGAGAATGAAGTTGCCAAGCCGCTAGCCATATTTGAACAATCGTGGCAGTCNCTAATTTGAAGGCCTTTTATGATGGCATCACAACACGAGTGGACAAGGAAAGAGTAACCGATGTCATCCACCTGGACATGTGCAAAGCATTTGACACTGTCCTGCACGAAATCCTGGTCACCAAACTGGAAAAATATGGACGTCATGAATGGACCACTCACTGGATAATGAATGGGCTGGATGGTTGCACTCAGAGAGTTGTGGTCAACAGCTCAAAGTCCAAATGGAGAGCAGTGACGAGTGGTGTCCCTCAAGGGTCAGTACTGGGACCAGTGCTGTTTAACATCTGTGTCGGCAATATGGACAGTGGCATTGAGTGCCCCCTCAGCAATTTTGCCAATGACACCAAGCTGTGTGGTGTGGTGGACACGCTGGAGGGAAGGGAGGCCAACCAGAGGGACCTGGGCAGGCTGGAGAGATGGAACAGTGCCAACGTTATGAGATTCAACAAGGCCAAGTGCAAGGTGCTGCACCTGGGTCAAGGCAATCCCAGGCACAAATACAGGCTGGGTGGGGAACAGATTGAGAGCAGACTTGAGGAGAAGGACTTGGGGGTATTGGTCCACAAAAAACTCAACATGAGCCAGCAATGTTTGCTTGCAGCCCTGAAAGCCAACCGCATCCTGGGCTGCATCAAGAGAAGCGTGACCAGTAGGTCAAGGGAGGTGATCCTCCCCCTCTATTCTGTTCTCGTGAGACCCCGTCCAGTTCTGGAGCCCCCAACACAGGATTGATATTGAACTGTTGGAATATGCCCAGAGGAGGGCCGAGAAGATGATTGGAGGGCTGAAGCACATCTTCTATGGGGACAGGCTGAGAGAGTTGGGGCTGTTCAGCCTGGAGAAGAAGAGACTGCAGGGAGATCTTTTAGCAGCCTTTCAGTACTTGAAGGGGGCAACAGGAAGGCTGGGGAGGGGCTGTTTCCAAAGTCTTGGAGTGGTAGGACCAGGGGGAATGGTTTCAAGCTGGAAGTGGGGAGGTTTAGACTGGAAGTCAGAAGGAGATTTTTCATGATGAGGGTGATGAGACACTGGACCAGGTTGCCCAGGAAGGTTGTGGCTGCCCCCTCCCTAGAACTATTCCAGGCCACATTGGATGGGACCTTGAGCAACCTGGTCTAGTGGGGGGGTCCCTCCTCGTGGGAGGGGGGTTGGAACTAGATAATTCTTAAGGTCTCTTCCAACCTGAACTGTTCTACAAATCTATGAACATCTGAGTGGATACAGAACAACCTAAATCTTCACTTCAGAATCTCAGCATCTTCCACAAACACTTGTAGGTTGCAGTAGTTGGCTTCTGGTTTGGGATCTTGATTCTCTTCTTCACTGGTAGCACTGTGCATATTGAATTCATCCAGCACTGCACTTCTAGGAAGATTGGTAGCAAGGAGTTGACCTATTCCTAAGTTAAACCATAGTTCTAATGATTCATGACGGTTATAATTTTACCAAGAAATACACCATTCTGTACTGAAGATGTGAGTGTGTGCTTTGGGCTTACATGGGCTTTGTCCATGACCAGTGTGCATTTACAAACACAAGATGACGATAGCAAAGCACTGTAGAGTTTTTTCTCCCAGCACTCCTGTGAAAGCTCATTAATCCCACTTCTTCCCTCAAAACAACAAAGCTGATTTGTTTGGAGTTTTTATGCAAAATATTCCAGTCTGTCTGTGACCTCAGTGGCAGGAGGCTACTTACACCAATTATCACAGTGCCAGTTTGCACTGGGCCTCAGAACTCCACCAAGAGAAAAGGGAGTTTATGATCTCCTTCAGAGGGTTTACTCAGCGCTCCCGTGCAAGCAGATAAGATTTGGGATTAGGTTTCACATTGTTTTCACTAGCAAGATGCGCTCCTGGAAGAGCTGATAAATGTCAGTTCTGCTGCATTAAGTGCTGTATGTAAATTGAATCAATCCTGTACATAATTACTCCCTTCCTTAAAACCAAATGAAACATGTACAACCCTCAACACCCTGATGCGTGCCTCAAGGCTCTGTTTTAACAGCTTGCATGGAATTTACATTTAGCAAGCATCAGCTATGACAATTTTTGCATTTGGAAATCCCACCAGGCAAGTACACTGCAGAAAAGATGAGATAATGGAGCACATCTCTACTGCCTACTAACCTACAGCCAGGACACAAATCTAGAGCTACACTCTTGAGATAAATTTGTAACTTACTGGCCAAATCCCCCTTTCCTAGAGTTCATATATTTAGTGTAATGAATAGAATCAGACTGGGTAACAGACTGCTGATACAGTTCGGTGCACAAACCTGCTGTAGACCTGCTTGATGATCTTTATAATTTTGGCTATCATAGCTGCCCACATAGAGTCCTAGCTGCAGTAAAGATATTCTGCAAGTTTTGACTAGAATTTCTCTTAAAATTCAGTGGCCTCTCCAACCATGCCTGTAAATTCATGAAAGGAGGCATTCAAAAGTTAGTGCTTTGAAAGAGAACTTACTGAATATGCAGATGCGAAGAATGAAGAAAAGAAAGAAAGAAAATAACTGTCCAAGTAATATAGTTTGAATCATCACTTTAATGCTGTTTCTTTTTTTTATCCTGGCAAAGTGAAGGGGACAAGTTGGGGAACATCCTCAGAGATACTAAATCCATGCATCACCCAGTCATTGCTCTCCTTCCCACAGCAGTCCACAAGCAGAGGTAATATTCAGAACTCAGCTTTTTATTTCTTGCTTGGTAGCCTGTCCTTCTGCTCTTGCTCTTGAACTGTGACCTTCACAAAACAATTTGGCATTTGCAAAAGAACCCCTAAAACTCCCCGACCCCAAAATTCAGAGGAAACACACACTTCCGCAATAGTCGGTTATGTAGTGGCTAGAGAAATGCTGAAGGTTTCACTGGCTTTTTGTCTCTTAGTATGAGCATCAGATATAGGTAATTGTGTCCTTGCAAAGACTTTGCTGTCAATGGAATATCGTCTGCAACTGAACTCGGTTGTGCTCACTGCTTTGTGCCATGCTGGTGTTTGCCAGTGGCAGCCGCACCTCAGTCAAAACTGAGTAGGAACTTTGTGGTTCAGTTCTACATATCAACTAATCAGGGTGGTTCCCGTGGTTTTAGCAAGAAGGTAATACACCTTTTAAGAAATGTTAAAGAGTGTTTTACTCGAGCCTTTTTGTTTCACCTGGGGAAGAAACACAAATTATTCCTTTCCAAGTATCAGTTCTTCTGCTAGTAAGGTTTGCATGAAAGCAACTCTCAGTAGCTGTAAAGTGCTCTTGCGATAGCTCCGGAAAAGCCCAGGAGGGCCAGGCAGTTATATTCACTACCCATAGATCATCCATGAGTAGATGAAGATGAAAATTAGTTCATTACAAAATTATAATGTCATAGTGAAAACAACATCCTTATCTGCACAATAAACTTCCAGCATATGTCTAATGTGGAAAAGGCAACCCACAGACAATCGCTTGCAGAGATCTGTATTGCATATTAAACAGGCACAACTGCCTCCTTCTGGGCTATGTGTAAATAAATGATCACAGTATTAGGCTTCAAACAATCTGACTTTAGAGAAGAGAAAATAAAGGCGGTGTAATGCTGACACATAGACCTTACAAAAGGCTCTTGGCTTAACTCAGATGTAGCCTTTTTGCTATTAAACCAAAATAACTCCAAAAAATCGTTAGTGGAGCTCTGTTCCCTGGTGGCTACAGCAGAGCTCTTAGGGTTCTGTGAATAATTGATTTCTTTTTTTGGTTGGTTTTTTTTGGTTCAGCTGCCAAACTGAGGGAAAAATATATTCAGCTTGGGTTGGCCCTCAATAAAGCTTCTGTTAATGGGGAATATTGGAAAAGTAACTATATTTCCTCCTAAAAATGTTTGCTCAACACTACTTGGGTCCAGATTGTCAAGGCTGTAGTCTCTGCTCTGCCCCCAAAGCTGACCATGGGGTAAGATACAATAAAGGGGATAAACACCGACTCTGTGGGATGTGGAGATGGTTAGAAATGTAGGCAGGTAAGTGGGAGGAGGTGACCTATGAGACTACATAAAGATTTAGATTGAGCTGCACAGAGGAGCAGCACCACAGGTTTATAATTTACTGTTATTTTCTGTCTTTTGTGATTATTTCTATGTTTTGAAAAGTGTGAGTTGCCTCAAAATGAGGCTGGTTTATATTTGGTAGCAGATTGTTATCTGCCGTAAGTTCCTAATGCTGCTGTATTCATCCTAGAGGTGAGCTGATACCATGCTATAGCATGCTGGCCCCGATGCTGTTGTAGTTGCCAAAAGTGATGTTCTTTGTGTATTCAGAGCTATGTGCACTTCACTGTAACCTGGAGATGTCAATGCAACATTGGTGTGGAAGGGAGGACTGCAATCGAATTATCCATTGATTTGCAATGCAATTTTGAAGCCAATTCTGAATAGAGTTTAGTCAGTTCATTATCTTAGGTACAAACCATAACAAGAGTATCAAATGGGTTTAGACGTGACTGATTTCCCAAATCCCCTCTATAATCATACCAGGTAACCAGGCTGGTTTCTAGGAGTGTCTAAAGAGCAGAGAGGATGGCATTAGCGGGATATCTTCACTCACTACAATTGCTTCATGATATAAAGTTTGCTCCCAGACACTTCCTTTTAACCAGATGATCAGAAATCTGTGGCCTGTGGTGTAGATCCTGAAAATGGCAATAATGATAATGGCCTCTATCAGAGGATTACATGTCCACAAGGCCAGATTCTCAGTTTGATATACTGGAACAAAGGAGCATTCAAAACAGAACGTGCACCAGAGGGAGGTTAAAGCAGCATTGGTTTGGGGCCAGCATGGGGAGGCTTTGATTGATCACATACACATTGCAGCTTCTACCCTCAAGGCTCTTGTGTGCCCAGTAGAGAGAAAAACTCTTTATCTTTCAAAGCGTTACCCTTCTGAAAAAGGGACTCCATAGGGAAAACTCTACCTTCTTGTTTGAGGAGTTCTGAATCTAGCTGAAAAGCGAAACCTCTCTGTCTTTCCTCTTTAATACCAGGTTTAAGAGAATACTGAATGGGAAAAGACCGATTTCTGAGCCTCCAAACAGAAAGCCTGGTCATCAAGCTGGCCTGGTTTAATCCCTGTCATAAAAATGACAGTTGAGAATGACATGTTGTTCGTGGCCTCACAGTATTAACCTCCATTTGCATAGATTTGGAATTACTATAAAGCCTGCTATGTTATTTTTCACTACAGTATATTTTTCTACCACCCTTTATTCCTCCTTCTCTCTCTCCCTTCCTCCTTCTCTCCTTTCCTCCTTACTTCCCACTGCTGACTCCCTTATGATCCACATAGCTTCCAAACCACTGCTACTCACTCTGGATCAAAAAAGGATCCACAATATTGTTCCCAAACCTTACAAGGCACATCTTACTGGGCACATAGGTGATTCATATCAGCTTACAGATGTCATCTGCATGTTCCTGTGCACTTGCTAATAGGCATGCTCACTGCTTGCTGGGAAACACCACCACAGAGGTTTTAACCTTTTAACAGCATCTCACAAGCACATGAAGCCAGAATGCTCTCACTAGTACCAAATGGCTCGTTTCATGCTGTGACATTCACTCTCACACCTTTCTGCACAGTGTGTCCTGTGGGGATTGTCACTGCCTCACTTGCAGTGCCCCACAGGTGCTGCCCCTCTGTGTTGCTGTGGTGGTAAGAGAGCATGAAGGTGAGAAGTTTTGTCTGTAGGACTTCATGTTTGTGTTTTGATACAAGGAGCTGACAGACACATATCTATATTTGTTTGGGAAAAGAAGAAAGACTTCTCCAGCTGTAAGAGCAAAACAGGGCAAAAGATCAGCAATTGTCTCATTAAAAAGAGGCTGTGAAATTCCAACAGTAAAATTCCTTATAGGCTCATCTGCAGTCTGGTGTTTTGCATAGGGAAACTTCCCAAGGGCTCATCTGTGCTGTTAAAGGGGAGTCTTCACTTGTCCTAGCAGTAAGTCACAATGATCACTCACATGAATATTGCATGCTGTTGCTTTTAATTAACCCTGAGTAATATGTCATGATTCTCCTAAACGAAACACTGCTATTTCCTACATAATGCTCTTCCCCACTCGCTTTCACCTCTCTTTTTTTATGGAGAAACAAGTAAATAGGAAAGATGCAGCACTATAGTGGGACTGCAACACATCATTGTACTTTGTTGGCTTATTCCACATCCCTTACACACAGAAAAGGACTTCTTTAAAGTTATTTGTAAAACCATCACCTTTTTCTTATTCTACAAGGCTTCACTTGAACAAAACTAGAACTAAATGTTATATAGAAAAGCAAATAAACAGAAAGTGTGTGTCTGAGAATGGAAATTGGAGCTGAAAATTGAGTCCAGAGTCAGAGTCTGTAAACCACCATCCTTTTTTCGTAGCTTGCTCAAAGTAAATGTTACAGTGCTCACATGGCTCCCAAAGAAAAGCAAATATTGAGAGGGAGTAAAGTGGAGGGAAGGGAGAGACAAGGTAAAAAGATCCTTCCAGGGGCTTCTGCCACAGGACACCCTCACAGGATACATGCACACCAACAAAAGGGATTCAGTCCCATGCTTTCAGAGCCCCTGTCTGGGAACTATTAATCTACTTCCATTTCCACAATACCCTGCAAAGAGGTTCTTCTAATAGTTTGGGGAGGGGATTGAGTAGAATTGATTTATTTAGCATTTAATATAGAGCGAGCTTTTGGAATAGTAAAGCTGTAATGCCTTCTGGATTGTTTGAACATTGTCCATCTCTCCGTACTTTATGCCCTTCCACCCAACAACATCTCCAGGCTCCAGTTCTGCATGAGAGGGACACAGAGGCACTGCGTGTGAGGTCTAGACTCACATTGTCAACTCCTGCAAGCCATAATGTGTTGGCCCTTGCTCAGGGGTCAGTGCCATTACACTGGAAAGTGTTGAATCCAAACTAGTAGATAACATTTAGGTAACTGGTAAGCATAGCCTTCTACACCTCTTCTTGAGCAGCAGTTAATTGTTTTGTTGAAGCTGTCCTTTCCTCAGCACAGCACAGATCCTCGAACAATATTTTCATCAAAATTCTTACAGCAGATATGAATCTTTTTCAGTTTCCTTGAAACCCAAACTGTACTTTTTCACTTCCCAGCCTGCAACATCCACAGCGGAAACTGAGCATCAGCTAGTCCTGATTTCTAAATTTACTCTCCATACAGCTGGCATAAAGTTTTGTATGGTGGCCTTTCTGTGTCATAAATATTAAATGTTAATGTGTAAGCTCCATCTGGAAGACTCTTCATTCTCAAATTCTCAGATCTGTTTCCTCACATAACAACCAATAACAGAGATCATTAAATACAAGATTTTTATTTAGGAACACTGCAAATGTAACCTAGAGTAGGCAACATATGCAGAAAAAATGAAGGAGTAATGCTTTATTGACCAATTTTTCTTTATTGCTGCTTATTTATGAAGAAATGAGAAGATAAAATCATTAAAGTAGCAAAACAAGTACCCCACCAAGTGTACAGCTGCACCAAAATGTGCATTACTTTGCTGGTGTGCTTAAAGTATACTGAGGGAAATTTTCATATAAAACATAGCCCCCTAACTTCTCCAGTGTTGTTTACTGTAACATGGAGCTCACAATCTCTTGTGATCCTATTTGACACTAATTATTCCCACTAGAATGCTCCATTATGCTCAGTTTTCTTTGCATGTGTGTGTGCTTGCATGTGTGAAAGAGATGTGAAGTCTGTTGTTTGCTGTAAATTTTATTCAGATTCAACAGCATCAGTTTATAATCACTTGCATTTACAGGCTGCCTTTCACTGGGGATGATCCAAACTTTTATATAAAGGAAATAGGACCCACAACTTTGTGTGGATTCTTGTGCCATTTGTTATTAATAGTTATTATTATGCACTGTATCTGGTCTAGGGAGAGATGTCCCTGCTCACTGCAGGAAGGGTTGCACTAGATGGCCTTTCGAGGTCCCTCCCATCCCAACATACTCTGTGATGATATGATTCTATATCTATCAGTATTACACATGTGGTTTCAAACATCAAGTATCCAATAGCAGTTGATGTTTGCATGTTTGTTGAGTAGATATAGCACCTCACAGTTTCCAAGATCATGCTTTTCTGAAGGAATCACTAATAACTCATCAGTGGTGATGGCACTGAAGGTGTGACTTCACAGCAAGGGCTGCACTCCCACAGCTCACAGCCAACAAAGCAGAAATCTCACTAACCACAGACTTTTGTTCCTAACCACATCCTTCAGAGTTCTCCATCTGTATTGGCTGTGATGCTGATCTACCCCTTTGGTGAGCCAATCGAGTTCACCAGTTAATTCAGAAAAATCAATAACACAAAAACAATTTTAAAAAAGAGAGAGAGAAGTGTCATTTTGTGTTGGCTAAGTGAACCGCGTTAACTCGCCAAAGGTCACTTAAGGACAGCAGCAGGATAAGAGGAGGCTGACTGAGTGGCTGGGAGCCAGGGGAGGGGAAGCAGCACATTCCTCATGTCAGAGCAGAGAGCTGCTAGGCTGCCCTGGTTTTGTTGTCACTCTGCCTGGAAAAATACCTGCAGCAATGTCTTTTCAGCACTTGCTTTAGGAATCGGGCAGTTCCATTCCTATCTGAAGAGCAGCAGAGCTGTTCCTAACAGCACATTTGGCTTTTTCTCCTGAGCCCCCAGCAGACAGATTGTTTTTTCTCTCCTTTGGCTCCAAGATCTTCTGCAAATGCACAGTGAATGTTGAGACACAGCTGCAGTGGAACCACCCAATATGTGTTTGGGGAGTTAAAGTCCACTGCTCATAACCACAATGATGCGGGTATCCCACTCCAAGCAACAGAGAATTACAGTACCAGGGTGGCTAGGGAGTGGTGGATGAAAAGCAATACACTTTGTGACTATGAAAAAGTAATATTAATCATATTTTAGTTTCTCTTGTAAAATGAAGATAGTTTTTTGAAGGAGCAAACTGTTAGTTTGATGTAGATTTATTATTTATCTTTGTAAAAATAAAGCTCTTCCAAAACTTCATGTTTTTCTAAAATCTAGCTAGGATGTTTTGCAAACTCTTCCTAATGCAAGATCAGATATTCACATGAGCAGGCAAAGTTGTGGAAATTCATGGAAATATTAATAACACTGGTAGTAGAAAGGTTTTTCTCAGCCCAAAGAGGCTGAAACCTGATCATATGCTGAACCTCAACAGTATTTCATTGTTTTGGAAAAGGATTCAGGAGATAATAAAAACAATATTCTTTCTTTACTCATCATAAAATGATTCCATCTGTAACTCTAAAGGACTTTCCAGGTCATCTTTCAAAATATTTGAATATGATACATACAAGCTCAGAAACAGCGATTTTGAAGAAAACAGGGGTAAATAGAGGCACATGTTACATGGGGGGACCGCTTTGCCATGGACTCCAGCCCCACCATTGATTGTGTTTTTTTATTCCTCTATCCCTCATCTATTATTAGAAACATTACTACTGCTTTTCCCTGTTGTTTTATGTCATTGTCTTTACTTTTACAGGAAAAAAAAAAAGCAAATACAAAACAACTCCTGCTGATTTGTCAGCGGAGAGAATATGAATCGTTCACACTGGTTTTCTCCTAAATATTTTCTGTAATTCCCCAGACCAGCTGTTAGCTTTAACGTACATCACAATTCCATTAAGCATGACACATAACTGTTACAAACCACAGCACACCCATCAAGCTGATGTTTACCTGAAGGCCTTTGAATAGATTTTGTCAAGATCAAAAGTAATTACTTTGTAAAGTTCATTTCCCAGCCCGTATCTCTTTTCTGCAGAATAAATATTGCAAGAGGATGAAATATGGACGGGTCGTTTACATCCATCGCTTTTAAATATTAGTGATAGGCTTATGCAGCTCATTGTGGTGCAAAAATCATTTGGATACATTATTCCAAGTTCAATAACAGAGTATTTCAGATAAAGAACCAAACGAAGGCTCTCTTTGTCATCCTGTATTGAATAAAGCAAATGGAAGGCACTGGCTATTAATTTTATGGCTAGTATATCTTCCCTCTAAAAGGCTACACCTTGTAAACATTTTTGTTAAATATTACTCAAGTGAGGATCTGATTCATCCACTTGTTATACTGCATTGAAATAAATATAGTCAGTTCTCCTACAAAGAGGCATCACAGTACATCATTTCATTGAAGGAATAGATATTTTTAATTACATTCACATTACACTTAGGGACTGCTTAGGAATGCAATGTTCCCACAAATACTTCATAGAATCACACTCTGGCTTGCATTGGAAAGGACCTCATCTACTCCAACCTCCCTGCTGTGGGTGGTGACACCTCTCAACCAGAATTGGATACTCAAGGCCTCATTCAACCTGGCCTTGGACACCTCCACTGAGAAGGCAGCCACAATCTCTTTGGACAATTGATTCCAGAGTCTTTTCACCCTTGCACTGAAGAACTTCTTCCTACTATATAGTCTAAACCTCCTCTCCTTCAGTTTCAAACCATTTCCCCTTCTCCTACCACTAGATCCCCTCAGGAAAAGTCACTCTCCAGCCTTTCTGTAAGTTCCTTCAGTTACTGGAAGGCAGCTCTAAGGTGCCCTTGGAGTCTTCTCTTTCCTTGGCTGAACAAACCTAGCTTCCTCAGCCTGTCCTCAGAGCAAAGGTGCTCCAGCCAATGGATCATCTTTGTGGCCTCTTCTGGACTCGCTCCAACAGTTCTATAACCTTGTTTAGGGAGTGATTTCATTTTGAAGGCACATGAAGGCATCAATGAGCTGTGTCCAGAAGAGTTCTCTTCCTGCCATACTGTCGAAAAGTAGAAAGAGCAGTAGGAAGGCTTGGTACCAGCCATTTATTTAGTAAAAAAATAAAGGTAGTTTAAATTGGGGAACACAACATCTACATATGAAACACAGTGGATTTCGTATGGCTCTGCTCAAAAACACAGAAATTACAGGACGAGTTAAAAAATATGACATGAAGTGACCTCAGAGGGTCATTCAAGTCCAGTCTGCTGATTCAAAGGAAAAAAAACTGTGTCATGGCCGTTTCAGTTCCAGAGCCAAAGCAATAATGAACACTCAGTGACATGAGCTGAAGGCTCAAGCACATGCCTACCAATTTTTATTGCATGAAGGTGGACAAAAAACTGGCCTTGAGCCACCAGTGTGCAATCGCAGCCCAGAAGGCCAGTCCCATCCTGGGCTGCATCAAAAGAACTGTGGCCAGCAAATCAAGAGAAGAGATTCTGCCCCTCTACTCTGCCCTGGTGAGACCTCACCTGCAGTACTGTGTCCAGTTCTGGAGCCCTCAGCACAAGGAAGATGCAGACAGATTGGAGCGTGTCCAGAGAAGGCCACCACAATGATCAAGGGAGTGGGGCATCTCTCCTGTGAGGACAGGCTGAGAGCATTGGGGCTGTTCAGTCTGGAGAAGAGGAGGCTCTGGGGGGACCATCTTTCAACCTTCCAATACCTCAGCAGGGCTACATGAAGGCCGGGGAAGGTCTGTTCCAAAGGGTTTGTGTGGACAGGACGAAGAGCAATGGGTTCAAGCTGGGAAAGGAGAGATTTAGGCTGCAGATTAGAAGAAAGTTCTTCCATGAGAAGGTGGTTGATGGCTGGAATGGGCTGCCCTGGGAGGTGGTGGAGAGTCATTTAAGGTCAGGCTTGACGAGGCTCTAAGCAGCCTGACCTAGGTAGAGATGTCCCTGCTTGTGTAGGGAGGTTGGACTAGATGAGCTCTGTAGGTCCCTTTCAGCCTGGATCATTCTGTGATTCTATGATTCTGTGTTGGAATTTGTTTTCACTTTTATTGCGATCTAAATGAACACAAAAGTGATCCTGAAGGATTTGTCGTTTTTTATCATTCCTCCTAATTATACATTGGTGTCTAAAGCGAAAATTAAAATGCCCCTGGGCAAGGAGCAGAAGGATATGTTATGGACAAACTTGCTTCATAAACGGTTTCAGAATTATTTTCAAAAACCCCGAACCATAGAGGAGTTTGCACATGTTCTGCCTGGTTACAGAAGATTCATCCATAACATTTGTTCATCTAGGATGGTGTGACAAATTCAAACTGTTTGAAAATCTCTCAGGACACTTCTTTAAAGTGTGTTTTGCTCTTTTTTATTAAAGAACCAGGCTCATGTTTGAAGATGAGTCCTCAGCTGCAAAGTTGCTTTTGGTTTTAAATGGAGAATTGACAGATTTTCTTCAATTAGGTTTTGGCTGCAATCCATTCTTGTCTATCAGCCTTTCCAGAACTCCAGTTTCCTCCTCTCTTATCCTTTTCTTTTTGAAGACAAGGGCTTTAAATTAAATAAATAATGTATGACATTCAGGGAAAGGTAGGCTAATGTAAATTTTACCGCAAAAGGGAAGAATTTTTAAATTGGAGAGTGAGCAGCACTGAGGAATGGACTGTTAACAGCAGTCTGTGCTTTCAGAGTCTAAGGATCCTTAGGGAAATTAAGAGTCTTGCCACTTTGATATCCATATCCAAAAATACAATTTTGCCTGCACAAGCATTAATTAGTAATTTTGGGAATGCTTTCAACAAGGCCAAGGATCGACTGGCACACTGGACTTATCCCTTCCCATTAAGTGTTCTGTTTGGGGAAAGAAAACACTACAGTCAAAGTTCTGCTTGACTTGGGCGAGAGGCACAAAATAATTGTGGTCTTCAGTGGATTTCGGACAGGTAGGTTGTGGTGAGGCTTTTCAAAAAACTAGGTTCTAGGTAACAACCAATTACCAAATGCTTAGGGATTCAGATTCAGCTCTGAATTAAGGCAGGGACACCACAGTCATTAAATCGCCAGGAGAATTTGAGTCTTTCTTCAGCAAATTCTTTGTCCTTCACTGTCTTTCTCTCTCATCTAGAGTAAGCACTTCTGCAGAGCAGCACAAAGTTAAAACTGCTAACTCCATAGGTTTCTCTCCTTTATTAAACAATTCTAGAGCTTTTTGGATAGAGCACTTTTGGCTGAACCTCATGCAGGAAGTCCCTTGTCTCGTTTGCCTTGCTGACTGTATTCATCTCTTACCTGGTTTATTTTCTGCTGACATATTCCTCTGTCCAGCCCAAAGTAAAATGCTTTATCTTTAGTCATTACATGAATTGTTCTGGCAATAACATTCAGAGGAGCCTTTTACTGGGAAATAAACTGTAGGCTGAAATGTCACAGAATTTTATTAGATGATCTAAACTTAATTGCAGGTAAGTTGCTGCACTCATAAAAGATGATGCAATGTTTCTATTAGCTCCAACGTATGGTAACTATTCATGGGAGGACAGCAAACAGATATCACTAAATGTTACTTTAAAACAATCAAATTTGGGAGTTGGTTATTCTTTTTTAAGATAAATTTTGAGTTTATTAATGACTAATGACACTTTACCTACCACTAGAAGTACTCAGAGGACATTGCTTATATAAAACTGTGATAGGAATTTGATTATTCCTGCAGAGCCATGGGTTTGTTTAGAGTATTTTCCCATGATCTGTGATGGAAATGGGAATAGAGCTCTGTTTCCCTGAAGAGCTCCAAGGTTTACTTAACACAGTGATCTTTCAACCTCTCTAGTAATAAACCACGGTGCACACAAATAGCTGCATCTGCTTAGCCGTTTCACCACTTAGACAATATTGGGCAGTGTTATACCAATGATTCGTGAAAACTGAATACTTTTTTTGGAATAAAATAGCTTTTGCTCGTTGGAATGGTGAGTTGGGTTGGGAGCCACGGCCTTTGGCTTCTGCTCTCCCTTTCGCCATCAAGATCATGTCAACAATATTAGCTCCTTGTGTTTCTGTAAAGGTCTGAAATGTGTTTTCCTTCTCTCCCTGAGGTTCAGGTGATGTTTAGTTTATTAATTGATTCTACAGTGAATGATGCTTGTAGGTAGACGATATTGCAGATAGTATAGTTTAATAATTTGTGTCATTACAGTCCCTATCTCTAGAAATTTCACTGATAAGCTCTAACAATTAAATGAACTGTATTAATTACAGTGCAAACTTTATCCCATCATGTTCTCATGCTGACAAGTTCTGTACCATCCCACTTTGCCTTGATGTACAATGTAAATGTGCCACTGTGACAGGCTAACTTTAAAGCTGTTCTGAGTTAATCATATGCTGCTAGAGACCATTGCACACAGACAAGCCCTGTGCTAGCAATTCTAACAAAGCAGGGGCAATTATATTCCATGTTTGCCTCAACTAAGATATCAGCTGAATAGGTTTGGAACTAAAGCCAGCTCCAAATGCTGCAATCAGTAGATGTTTAAGCAATTTCGGTATTCTTCTTTCATTGCCAAAAATCAAGATGGTTTCTGAAGACATTTAAAGTCTATAAAGAGTTGGCTAAATTGCAGTTGTTCTACAGCAAGTGTTGTCTGTAAGGGAGGACTGGAAAGAATCCAGGGAGCTTGTTTTCACACCAAAGATCCTTTATAGGATATGAAATCATACGGGAAGGGCAGTGTGCCCTGGAGGATCAAGCAGCATGGTGTGAGTTCATATCTGACTCTCTGATTAGTTTGACGCTGCATAATATTTACAGAGCCACCTCTTTAGGAGCCTGATTAATGCTCTCACATTATATCAGAGACGCATTCAGCAGAGCTAAAAAGCCCCAGCCTGAACAGATTGTGGCCATGACACACTTTGAGTTTTCTCTTTGCTTACCCAAGTAGCCAAAGGACACCTTTAAAGGGTTTGACAGAGTGCACCAGTAATGTCACTATGGTGACATAATCTTTCAGAGACTGCTGCTTTAAACAGAGCATCATCTTCCCTCACCAGTCAGGATTTACAAGTCTTGGCTGGAAATTCCCTGCAGTGTCAGTGAAAAGTACAAGATTCAGGACTGTCATAACGATACACAATAGGACAAGCTCCAGAAATGGGACATCAGTGAAATGGAGCACTAAAGGCTCCGTCACTAGGGGAATCAGCAAACTGGTAGGAAAAAAAAGGAGCAGGTTGCTAATCTTGTGGGGATTAGTTCTAATATAGAAGGTTCAAAGGAGAAAAAGAAAAAGGTAAGGGATGTTGTGGAAAGACGATCCTCAATACTTACGCTGAGGAAGAGGGTTGTAATCATTCAGGCAGGTGGTCAGCACAGAGGGTGAAGAGCCAGGCACATTGCCACCTAAAAGTTTCACGTCCTTCACTTCACAAGTAGTCAGACTCTTCCTCACTTCCAGTGGTTGTTTATGTTGTCCTGTGTTTGTTCTATTAACAGTCAGACATGTGTTCCTGGTTTCTGTCACACTTCTCAATACGTGCTCCATTTGGAAGGAATTTATGCCTCCTGAGAAGCACTTTCTGGATAACTTCTTTAAAAAAAGCAACTAATACAAATAAATACCCTTATGTAATCAAAGTCACTGTGGAAAGGTTAGAATTTCATAGCCACTTTTTAGAAGTATTTTCTTTGAACTTTTGAAACTACATGTTCCATGTAATACATGACACAATATTATGGGATCTGGAATATAAAGCTCAGAGATTCTACTTCTGTTCACCTGTGTTAGGGACAGGGAAAGCTGTTTCTTCTGCTGTGCTTCTTTACAAGTCTGTTCAGTTAGCATGATGCAGTCTGCTTCTTCATCCTCAAAGGAGACTTGTGCAAAACACTGCAGAATGTCTGTGCTTGAATGCAGTGAGTCCAGGACTAGTCTGCTTGAAGCTTATGTAAGCACCTGAGTTGTGCTTAGCGAGGCTTTAGTTCATCACCTATCTCAGGTGAATCAATGCCAGTCGAAAACACTTAGGCTTAGGCACACTGTGTTTAGTTGGGAACCAAATAAGGAGTTATCATTTAAAGTAGCATTGGAGAAAAACTCCAGGCAGGCCATGGGTAAATAGAGCCCAGCAACAGCAAACCCGTGTAGACAGGGAAGTCACTTGAGACGATCTGTGTGAGTAACGGTTTGCTTGTGGTGTAACTGCATCTCTTCCAAGAAGGTATTTTTTCATCTGTGTGCTCTTGGGACATGCAGCTGTGCATGACCACTGCTCAGAGCTGATCATATTATGTTCTTGCCCCAAATTCTCCAGTCAGTGAAGGAACAAAAAAGAATCAAAAGCAAGTAGTGAGGTGTTAACTTCAAGTGGCTTCAAAAAGCAGTTGCTAAACCTCTAGTGATTTTTCGTGATACCAGGCTATAGGTCCTTGGGAAGTGCTGAATAAATCATCTGTTCACGAGTGCCAATTGTCATGATCCTAACTAAAAGCAAATCACAGAAATAATTTTAAAAAGCAACTAGTTTTTTTATGTTTCTGTACAGTAAAGTCTGATTGCATGGAAACCACAGTGGGCAAATGTCTGTAGTTTTCAGGCCTAGGGCACTGTGAATAAGCAAAATAGAACACTCTTTCACTGAGAGACCCATGTCTCAGGTTGTCTCAGCCTAATGCAGAGTAGTGCCAGCAGATTGAACACCTAGAATTTATTTCAGGGCACAAAGTGTTGCTTGTAGCAGAAAACCCACATTTTGCCAGAAGACTTTTTGTCAGATGTTGAAATTTTCAAAATAAAGCTTAGAAAAACCCCTCCATCACTTGACAGGGTTACCTACTTTGCACTGAGAAAACAGGTTAGGAAGCTGCTGGGATAAACAGTTTTCATAGCATTTTAAAAATTCATGTAAAGTTTTGAATGAAACGAAGTCATGATTGTTTGAAAGAAAATTCCAGAGGAAAAACAGCCAGTTTTTTCTCACTATTAGTGCAACATCTAACATAAATCTCCCTGATCCTGCTTTATATCCTAAAGATAGAACACCCCAGGAGCCTTTACTAGCTGAAACACTAGGACTACTTTTTCTCTAGAGGAAAGAAGAGCGGAAGAAATTATGATGTGAATGCAGTGTTCTCCTTGTTCTTCAGAATGGTGTCAGCTACCTGCTGATCCACACTTCAAACTTTGCAGCGCTTATGTCACAGGAGCTGACCAATGGTCTCAGAGATGCAGGGTTACATCCTCAAATGAAATGTAAATGTCACTCATGAATGGAAAAGAGAATTCACTGAAATGGTGTGGAGGAAAGAAGTGGTAGCAAAAACAAGAGGAAAATGGAGGCCAGGGAATACTGGCTATTCCAGATTAGCAGTGTGCCAAGATAGAAAAACGATGTCTTCAGGATGAATTCACCAAGTACCAATATGTTAGGATGCCCAAGCTAAGGGCACTCATGATTATTGCTATTATTGCGCTGCTTCTCAGTCATCCCTAAGCCAGTCGCACATTCAGGAGAGCAGCAGCATGAGCTATAACCTGGCATGACTGAATAAATAGACTTGAAATGAGCTTTTGTGCACCTAGTAAGAATTTCCCATAAATGTTTGTAAATGCTGCTAAGGAATTGCATGCAGTTGCCCAGAATGCCTGCTCTGGTTTGATCCCATTGTGTTCTGAAGGCACTGTTCTGTCATTAAATTGACATTTCTGCTCTTTGAATTGCAGGTAGAACATAACTTGTGTGATTAGACTAGATCTGGGCAGATACTTTGTCACAGTTTCTGCCTAAATGTCTCTTTTCCCTGCTCCTTACAGAATATTTCCCCACATTACTGCAGTTGTATGTTCAGTGAGGTATTCCTCAGGAACACAGCTAATGCACCCACATCATACCTGTGTAATGTCCATTCATGGCCCCTAATAATTTTTAAGTCCATTGTCCAAATTCAGCAGAGTGTGACAGGGGAATAAAGTTGAGAATGTTACTCGCTGGAAGCCAAAAGGTGCTGGAGAAGCTCCTTTGTCCTTAGCCTCCTCACTTGCCTGTTATTGTTCACTGTGAGAAGAACAGAGAAATACAGAGCTGGGATTTCAGCTGGACTGGCAGAGTTTGTATCAAAGATTCATTAGCAATTGCACTTCTTGAAATGGGGAGAAGTTGTCTGTAGAGCTTTTAGCAATGTTTATTACCCATTCTAGTTCTCACCTGCCTCTTCATTGTGAACTGGCTGTACTTGATCTCAGAGGCCTTTTCCAACCTCATTAATTCTGTGATTCTGTGAACTGGGTATTTTGTAGCTAAACCACAGCTTCATATCCCAGTTGTGCATGTGAGCAGGATGATCAAAGTGTGATATAATGTATTGGAAGGTTTCAAGGCAGTGAGCATTTAAGAGGAGATGAGTTAGAGCCTTGAGCTCCACCGACAGACCAACTTGCACCTCAGTTACCTCTCCTGTAAAATTAAATGTGTTTCTTGTCATCTTTTATTAAGTCTTTGGAGATCTATGCAATTATGGTTTGCTAATGCTCTTCTGCCCTTCACTTCTGTTATCTATTCTTGTAGTTTAAAAGCAGAATCATTAGACCCATCCTACTCAAATAACTATGGCTTTTGAAGGGTCCTTCACTTGCTATTGACAATATGAAGTGAAACAGTGGATATTTTGATTCTGTTCTGTCTTGATAAGGTTGCTGTGATAGGTGAGTTAATAGAAAATAAGAAGAGTAGATGTAGCAGTAAATGACTATCCTGACAGATCTGACATATCTCCACCCCTGTACTGAAGATGAGTTGAGAGGTGTGTATGATTAACATTGCTTCAATGGGTGGCATCTGTATTAGCATATTGTGCTGTAGGCACTTGGAAGCTTTTATATTTTGTAGTAAAACTTAGCAATTAAATTGCACTGCACATCATCAGAACGTGTGAGATTATGTTCCATTAAAAACACTGATAGATTGTCCATGCAGGGCACACAAAATAAAATGTAGACTACTGACCATGAGCTTCAAGGTGGCAACAGCAGAGGCAGTCTCCAGAAAGCCACTGTAGCTCTTTTGTAAGAGATTTTGTAATAGTTAATATTGTTACTAAAGGGCTGTCTGGCTGAGAACTTGAATGAACAATAGGAAAAGGGGAGATTTAGGTCAGACATCAGGAAAAAGTTCTTGAATCTGAGGGTGGGAGATCAGGCTGCCCAGAGAGCAGCTGGAAGCCCCATTCCTGGAGCCGTTCAAGGCCAGGCTGGATGGGACTCTGGGCAATTTGGTCTGCTGAGTGATGGTCCTGCTAGCTGTGGAGGGATTGGACTAAATTACCTTTGGAGGTCCCTTCCAATCCTTTGATTCTATGGTTCTAAGAGCTGCTTATTCTTTCTAGTTTGAGGACTAGTTCCTGCAAACATGTAGGTATGTACCTAGCTTAACTTTAAGCAGGGGACTACTTCCATTAGATTCCCACAAATATGAACATGGATCAGAGAAGTGAGGGGATTTTTTTCCTTGATATATGCGCTGACTGCAACACATTTAAGTAGCCAATGTGACCTAAGTGACAAATAGAATGTTAATATATTTTTGTTTCATATTAATTTTATTAGGGAGGCTCTTCTGTGCAAAGTGCATATTTTTAATTTTCGTAAATAATTTTGTGATTTGCACACACAAACCTATTGTCAAGTTGTGTGGCAGCCAGAGGAGAACAAACGTTTTGGTAAAACTAAACAAAATCTAAATGGTGAAGTGTTAGACCAGGAAGGAGATACACTCCCTTGGGGAGGAAGTGACAGAAAGCAGTCCTGAGGAAAAGGACTTGGGGATGCTGGTAGATGGGAAGCTGGACAAGGACAGACAGTGCTTGCAGTCCAGAAGGCAAATCATGCCCTGGGCTGCATCAGGAGAAATGTGGCCAGCAGAACAAGAGGGGATTCTGCCCCTCTACTCTGCCCTGATGAGATCTCACTTGGAGTCCTGCACCCATCTCTGGAGCCCTCAATACAGGAAGGACAGGAGCAGGTCCACAGAAGGCCATGAAAACAATCAGGGAGCTGGAGCCCCTCTGCTACAAGGTCAGGCTGAGGGAGCTGGGGTTGTCCAGCCTAGAGAAGAGAAGGGTCCAGGGGAATCTGACAGCAACCTTCCAGTACCTGAAGGTGGCTACAAGAAGGCTCGAGAGGGACTGTTTACGAAGGCTTGGAGTGACAAGATGAAGGGCAATGGCTTCACATGACAGAAGGGCAGATTTACATGAGCTGTTAGGAAGAAGTTCTTTAGCAGGAGGGGGGTTGAACAATGAAACAGGTGGCCCAGGGAGGGAGTTGAAGCCCCATCCCTGGAGATATTCAAGGGGAAGCTGGACAAGGCTCTGGGCAACCTGATCCTGTGTGACTTGGTCTAGATGATCCTGCTGTGGCAGGGGGATTGGACTACATGACCTTTGAAGGTCCCTTTCAATCCCTAATGATTCTATGAGAATGCCCCTACTCACTGCAGGGCAGTTGAACTGTATAATCTTTGGAAGTCCTGTCCAATTTGGGCAATTATATGATTCTATGATTCTATAGTGAACTGAAGACGTAAAAGGAAGAGTGGGAAAGGGATTTCAGGCGCTTTATCTACCCTTGGACTTTCTTCATCTGTTCTATCAGTATGATCAATTGTAAGCAACTTGATGCAACTTGTTAAAATGGATTTAAATCATGTTATGCTAGGAGTGCCCCTGCACGAATGGAGGAAATCTGTCTGATTGTACAGTAGAATCATGAAGCAAACTGAACACAAAGTGCTGTCAAAGTCTGGCAGGCTGGCACTGCAGTTTCCCCTTTTTCCACTGCATTGAGGACAGACATTGGTCTTTACCATAACAGACATCTTTTTTGAAAGAAAAAATCTCTTGTGAAAGATTAAAATTATAATTTCTATTTGTGTGGAAATATTTCATAGAAGCACATATAATTTCAAAGAATATTGTGCGATAGGAACTATGAACAAATGAATCAGTGGACAAAACTTGAGTGAGTCTAAATGTTTGCTAGGGATCAGCAACTCGCACTGCACAAGGTAACTCTGCAGGAGCTCAGCACTTCATTTGTTTGATCCTTTAATCCTGACACTGTTTTAATAGAATCAGTTACTCTAATAGATGAATTCTTGTTTCTTTGCTATTGTTTCCTATTTTTTCTTCAAAGAAACTTTTTTTTTTTTAGATTTACAAGAGAGAGACTGAAGTCTTTTGATCTTCACAATGTACGTACTATTTATACCAGAGCTGGGGAAACTGCTTTTGTCTAATTATTTTTGACGTCTGGCAAATATCTTCATGGGGATTAAAAAGATCCACAGGGCTCAATCTCTCTGTGACAAAGAAACTCTGTTCTCAAAAGGCAAAGGAATTGTTTGTTTTCTCTCAGAGACATCCTAGACATTTATCCTCCAACAAGGCACATTTTATCTGCAATAGTGAAGGAATGCATCCCATTTTTAGAAGATCACTAAGTCTCCATAAATAGAACTGTTCTTTACAAGATCAAAATAAAATAGTGCTAAAATTGGAGTGAATTTGGAAGGCATCAGTTACACCTCTTTTTAATGTTTGACTCCAAAGTTGCAGAAACTGCTTTTTACAGAAGGTCCCACTTTGAGCTTCTGTTAAACCATGTACTAGAATGAAGTTTGTGGGGTTATCACTGATGCATCCCCCTCTGCTGGCTTACAGTATTTGTAAGTATATTTACAGTATTACTAGTATTTATTTATGTGAGATTAATTCCACGTAATTACATTTCAAAATGAAAAAAACAAATAATTCCAGCTTTCATAGTTTCAAAATCCTGAGAATATAGTCTGGTCCAAAGATGAAAAATGGATGTTCATTTGTAAAGTTCATTAATTTTGGCTTCCTCATGGCATTTGTAGGACTTGGGATAGGACACGGGGCAATGGGTGTAAGCTAGAGCACAAGAAGTTCCGCCCAAACATGAGAAAGAGCTTGTTTACTGTAAGGGTTACAGAGCTCTGGAATCTACTCCCCTGGTGAGGTTGTGGAGTCTGGAGACTTTCCAGACCCATCTGGATGCATTCCTATGTGATCTGTCCTAGGTCCTATGGTCCTGCGAGCACAGGGGTTGCACTTGATAACCTCTAGAGGTCCCTTCAAACCTCTAATGATCTATGTGGACTAAACAAAAGTAATGAAGTCCACAGAAATCCCCTATATTAGGCAGGAGGTTTGGCTAGCACAGAGAGGCTATCAAATACGTGGTCTCAGTCTGAAAGATCTACCAAAGCCAGGCACAATTATGAGTGCATGGTCCCCTGGTGAAGAGTTGGAGGCTTCTTGATACTTTGTCCATGGAAAATGGATAACTTTTCCTTTCAACCAGGCTCTTTTCTCTGCTGCATTTTCTGACAGCTTTTGTCCACTTACACAAGCGTGCGCTGACAGATGAGGAGAAAATAACAATGCAGTTGCCCTGTGGTGGCCAAAATTGTCCTATATGAAGACACTGTCTTAAGTGTGTGAAAATGGAGCCCTAAGTACGTTTGCCCTGCAGAGCAGATATTTCTTTACCTTCTTTTTGAATTCCTATTTTGTACATGGGATCAAGGGAAGCACTATAAAATGAAGATAATTAATTAATAAAACACAGATATAGACTTCATTTCCTTAGTAAGTCTTTTTAGTTTCTTAGAAAAATTGCATTTCTTGAACATGACATTTGCTCTGTGGCAAATGAAGACAATGCATTAAGAATGTCACAGCGTGATCTTCATTTCATGTCCTTTCCAAGGTGAACAGAAGTGTCACCAGCAAGTGGTTTGTGAAGGTGTCTGTGAATGTTGGCAGGTAAATAATTTTTTTAAACCAAAGTTAACAGCCCATGTAATGATGTGCATCAATCTGATTTCTGTAGAGGCAGCTGTTGTGCTTAGTCTGCTCAGGTAAGAAGTCCAAAATGTGCAAGAATAATGGGAGGCTGGCAGAGAGCATAGTGAGAGCATCCAGTGAGGCAGGAAAGAGATGTCATAAACCCCAACCGTGTGAGATACACAGGGGCTTGGCTGGATCTGTGCAAAAGGAATGGAAGTCATCAGAAGCCCCACATTTGAGTCACCAAAGGGGAATCTTCTTTGGCAATGTAGGCCTGCTCTGCTGCATTAGAAGGGCTCTCACAGATTACACAGCAAACCCTGGCGTTACTGTGATGGTGAGATGCTGTGACACATCTTTCTAACAAAGACCTATTTAAAGAAACTTACATCACTAACATGAGAGGTTCTGTTAGTACAAGGGGGAATTACCTTCTGTGATCTAATAAGTCCTATGGCTATGGATGGATCCGTTGGGATTCCCAGTGTGTTTTTACAGGCAATTTTACTAAAAGACTAAAATGTTGTATCTGCTCCTGAACAGACATTGCACTACAGACCTTTCATATTTAATTAAAGTCGTTTTCTCCTCTTTGCATTCCAGTTTTTAGTAGCTCAGTTCTGTTACTTGGCCCCATGGCCAAAGAGACCACGAGTATCACAACTCCTTTTGGTGGATTTAGACACCTACTGGCAGTCCACATGATGACTTGAAACTTTTAATACTGCTTTGAGAATCTGTGTCTCTGTACCTCAAGTGGCATTTTGCTGCATTGTCCTTAGCAGAACTGCAGTGTTTCAGACTTCTCTTGCAGCTGATCAGAGCTACAGTTTTTGCGGCTTTTACAAGTGAGTGATGGCGCAGTGCTGTCATTCCCAGGATGTATTACTCACTCGAGGTATTTACATCTTGAGCTGGACTGACAAGAAGATGAAAAGGAAGCTTGGTTGCTTGGGCAGCTTTTGTTTTATAATTTAGAAGAGTTTTGTATTCATATATTGCATCCCTGTTGCGGAATGTCTCTATTTCATCCAGGAGCTGAAAAAATTTATAGCTCCCAGGTCTCACATTGTCTTTAAAATACTGTGTAATAATCACAGTCAGGACACTGATAAAGAGCAATTAAAAAGTTATCTCTTATTAACCATTTGTAGTTTAAAATTGTGTACTTCAACAGTAGGACAAACTATGAACATGGAAGAATGAGAATAATTAGTTTTGCCACACAGGGCAAATATTTCACATGATGTCCCAAGTCATTAAAACTTTCCACAGAATTTTCTGGGTTTTTTTGGAAGACAGATACCTGAAACCAGTATAGATTCATGGTCTGTGAAAACCCGCTGAATCACAGAATCATTCTGGTTGGGATCATCAAGTCCAATCATCAACCCTACTCTACTAAATTCACCTCTAAACTGTATCTCTACACACCACATCTAAACAACCTTTAAACACATCCAGGGATGACTCCAGCTAGTGTTTGTAGTAGCTCCCACTCATAAACCCTCAAGTGCTTAGAAATCACTGAGGCCATATTGAAAAACTTCAGAACCAGTGAAGGGAAAACTGTCGTCAGTCACTGCTTGTACTGCAGCAGCACTCTGAGGTTCTGCAAGTGCTCCAACTCCAGTACTCTGAGGTTGATGGGAAAACACAATCCGTGGGACAAGGTGATCCATACAAAGATGCTGGAGTAAATGAAATAACAGAACTTTTCACTTTGTGATGTGTTATATCAGCAACTCACACGTTCTTGTAAACATCCCCCAAAAGCCTCTTTGGCACACACAACTGCAGAGAGCACCAGACGGCACCCAGCAGGTGTCTGAAGCTCCTGAAGAGAGTCCCAAAAGCAATTGCACTGTCTTTGCCTTTGATCTTCTCCCCAGCCAGGTTTTTTTTACCCTCTCTTATTATCTCATCATCAGCCATAAATGCATTTTACAGAATCTCTGCCCTTCATGTTTTCCAGCTACCATGAGGTATTTGAAATCTGTCTGGTGAAGGCTAAATACCTTATTTCATTGTCTGTGCACCAATTATTTACAGGAATCTTTGATCCTTCAAGTCATATCATGTGGCTCTGAATTTTAACGCAAGACAAGAAACACCTCGTCAACCTCCTGTTACTGAGCAGCTAATTTCAGCTTTACTTTCAGCCTTAAAAAATCAGGTAGCCACTTGTAATTTAGACATGTTGTCTCACAAATCATTGTAGATACTGTGCCAGACCATCAACTTCTCAATATTCACACAAAGTTCTTCCTAATGAAAATAAATATACATTCCTGTGTACTGGCAATCATCAAGTACTTACATCAAAACATATGTCTCCTGGTACGCTTTAGGTGAGCCATCTGTCCTGCTGCCTTGTTAGCAAACACTGAAATGCAGTATCTGCTGCAAAACATTCACCATCTGAAGTGAATAATGGAATTATGGTGGTAGTGCAAGAGGAAAGCTTGTCCACAGAGAAGGAAAATCAGGTAGTGAATGCTAGACAATCTCACAGTTTCTCCTGTGCTCTACATTTCTTTCTTCATACAGTGAGAATGGACTGCCTGTCCATATATCCACAATGAAATCCTAGAGTTCAAGCCTAGGATTCAGGTTTATGGCTAAGATGAAGTGGTATAGAGGGTCTCAAAGGCTTGTTCTTGACCATGGCAATATTCTACTTTGTTTCTGTGTGTTTAGATTTGCTGTGGCGATGAGAAATCCATCTTTTAATTATAACAGCTAGATTTTAAGAGGTACCTTCTCAGCTGCTTTTAATAAACTGCTGTAATTGCCAGTGGGATCTGAATAGAATCTTCCCAAGAGGAAGGGAAAACGTGGTCCACACAGGGAAAAATAAAGAAATAAGTGGTCCATCAGAAGGTTTTCTAGGAAGAACTGAGCCATGGTATGAAAAATGTGACAACACCCAGGATGGAAAGGAAGGTAACATGTTCCAGATGACAGAGCATGCAAATAAGTCTCTCATGCTTTTAGGCACCACAGTAATTCTCATATTTTAATCCCAAAAGAATAGTCATTCATATCATTTCCTTCCATGCAAAGAGCTGACTTGATAACATGAGTTTGTGCCACTGCCCAGGGGTACAAATTCACACAGGCACCTTCCTGTCTTGTTCAGCCCTCATGCTCTGCCCTTTCCCCATCAGCAGGGAGTCAAGGTGGCTTTATGAGTCCCTTCACCTTTCCTGAAGACTGCCCAGCAATCTGTGGTCTGCTGCTCCTGCTTCACCCAATTAGTGACTCTCAATGCAGCATCTGCTGTCAATCATTGTCATGCCAGTGGTGCTGCTCCCAGCACTGCCAGTTCAACAAAGAACAGACAAACAAGCTAATGGTTGCCAGCAGGTGAAGTGAGGCTGGGGCAGAATATCTGTTTCAAGTATTTGAGGCATTTCTGCAATATTCACATACACAGGAGCAAGTGACTATACCAGTATACAAAGGGCAAAATGACATCTGAGTTTAGTTCTTTGGTACCAGCTGTAGTTCATCCCTGTTGCCAGTGGCAGGGATGTTCACTAATTGAATGGAAAGCTTCAGGATTTGCCTGAACATCGTCCCCTTCTCAGAAGCCAGAGGTGGTGGATCATACTTCCATTGTGCTGCTTTTCACAGCTCCTCAGCATCAGCAGGGTGAGTGCTGCTTGCTGGGAGGGCTCACACTGTTGTCCCAGAGACTGCAGGTCCCAACCTCTGCCACCACATCATTAAAAAAGAGGAGCAACAGCTCTTTTACACTCATTTAAGAGACAGAAAAATCATCACTATTGGAAAGAAAGAAAAATATATGAATCTATGAACAAACCCACCCGCAAACACTGCTTAGTGCTTCCTAGCAGTCTTTGCTGCTGTGAAGGAGAAGTTCCCTCTCCATTCTTGTATTTCTGCAGCTCTACTGCACTGTTTAACTTGTCAATTTACTGCTGCTGCTCAGAATTTTTATTTCATTTTCTTAGAAGTGGCTGATGAGAAAAAACTGTCTCCTACCTTACCAAGACTGACTTTAACTCACTAACCTGACGTTTAAGGGCTGACACATTCATTTCTTCCTACATTGCTTTGAATTCCCTGAACATAGACCCCCTAAGAAGAGCATCAGCTCTGAGGGTGGGGTGAAGGTGTTGTACATTATGTTCTGTTTAATACTGACATGAAATTCTTCATACGCAGGCACTTATTCCCTGCAGATGTGTGATCTGGTTTGTGTGTGAACACACTAAAACCACAGACAATAGTAGAGTCATTGCTGGCACAACTCCATTAAAACCGTTAAAGATATCAAATTACCATTTCCTGCTCCCTGGTCTAACAACAGTTTCTGATTCCTGACCCTTATTTTGTCTGTATTACTCTCCAAGCAGTATGAAGTCCTCCATCAGTGAGACAAATTCTTTGCACTAATGGGTATCAGAGTCATCTTTTCTCTAGGATTCGACGTTTCCTTTAAGCCCCTTGCAGTGGCCTTGCACTCTACAGGCAGCAGTAGTAGTTTGGGTGCCTGTTATCTAGTCCATTCCCCTCTTCTGATGAGCAGGTACCTTTTGACCACTTTTAGCAGAAGTGTTTTAAATTATTCAATGATTACAGCTCCACTATATCCTTAGGCAATCTGTTCCCATACTAATATTAGAAAACTGACCCTTTTCTTTTTCCCTTCATGGAAGTAAAATGATGTCCTTCTTGTCCTGCTCCCCACAGACAGGGGGACAATTCAGCAGCGTCTTTGAAAAATGTCATCATCATCTCTCCTTCAGTCTTCTCTTCAGTAAATGAGTCCAGGTGTTTGGATCACATTTTTGTCCATTTCCTTTGGCTTCTCTTCCTTCTATCAACAATTTTCCCAAAGCATGCATTTCAGATCCAGCAGTTCTACACTGCAGCTGAAGCAACAGTGCTGGTGGGAAGTTAATAATTGCTACCTATAGTTTCACAGAATTGTATTTTTTCTATGTTTCTGTAATAGTATGGCCTTGTTGCCTGCCACATACTTTATGGTCCTCTCCATCTCCCACAAACCTACATTATGATGCCTGTTCTATATGTTTCTGACTCTAAAATGTAGCAATTCTTAGATTTGTCTTGCATCTGAGTGGGCAGCCATTCATTGAAAAGCTGTGATACAATACCTCACATGATCATGTTTGCTAAAGGGAGGAAATAGGTTATATAAAGTTGCGCCTGACATGATGGACTTTGAATCTGCATTCTTGACTGTTTACAATTCCCTACTATAATGATACTGAAATGAATGAAGAATTAAATATTCAAGAGTCAATAGAACCTGTTACATCTTATTTGGTAGGATGTGACTCATTGGCCTGGTTAGTTTTATGTCAGCATCAATATATGTGGGATTTTTAAGCATTACATGCTGTGTTTCTGTTGATGCTTCCCCATTTATTGCTGTGGTAACACACTCAGCACAAGGGACATATATAATGCTAACATTTCTGTGATATACATACCCAATAAAAGCTTTTTCAATTTCATTATTTTGACAGGCAGGTTCCATTAATACATCCACAACAGTCATGTTCTTTTCCTTCCAAATCTAAGAGAAGTGAATTATTAAAAATTACAGACAATATCCCTATGCACTTAATCACTCCAAATTCACTTTAGAGTTGCTGTCAACATCGATAAGGTCACAGTATAATCATGTCTATATAAAACATCCGAAGGTGGATATTCTCCAAAGGGGATTCCTTTCCCCATCTAACATTACAACTGTTTAGAGGTTTTTCAGTCAGAAAACAAGATGCTCCCAAATGCCCATGGAGAAGGATGTGCTGTGTGATAGTCAGGTTGCATCTCCCTCATCCCATCCCATTCTCTATATTGTACCCATACTCCACCTTTCCATTTCAAAAACCATGTCAAGAATAATGAGAGGATGTGTCTTCCAATACCACAGGAGTTTTTCCTTAGGAGAGAGTTAGAGAATCCGTGTCCCTTCTTCAACTGTCATAGCTTGCATGTGAGTAGCTGGAAGTGCAAGGATATGAGCCAGTGGGGGAATAACTGAAGAGTTTGTTGAAAACTCATTTACTTGCACTTTATTATTTGGTATAATATAAGATGCAAGTTAAAATAATTTCTGTGGACAAATAATATGACAAAAATGTCCTGGTTTTAGTATGGATATGAAATATTTCTTGTTGCACTATTACTAGGCTTTGTACTGGTAGTGCATGAAAAACATCCTCATCACTGATTGGTATGCTGACTGTCCAGCAGCTCTCATGGCATTCGTCAACACAGTTGAAGTCATCAGGATTCGGCTCTTCCCAATCTTGATACACCAGGCAATCAGATCCTTTTGGAAATCCCTGTTTCCATGAAAAGGTTCATGGGCATTGCTCTTAATTCAACTGTGCCTACTGATTTAATCTTTATTGATAGCCACTTTCCAATATCAATATCAGCTCTTATTCCGACCAGCCCTGTATGCAACACTTAGGAAATGGGCTTCTGCCTGTGCAAAACTCCCCAGCTAAACTATCGAACAAAACACTAACTTTTCAATTGGGTTCCTGAAGAATCAAGCTAAATGTGAGAAATGGCAGCTTGTTACTGGTCTCTGATACTGTCTTCCAACAATTCCATGAGTTGTCAGGCAGAGATTACTAAGAAACAGAGGTATTAGTGCCCAAATCAAAAATAATCCACACTGGGAGGTGATTTATGCAGTGCTGAGTTCCCAACAGTGTGTCGTTAGGTAACATTTGCTCAACAGCACCAGCTTCACATTGACCAAAGGGGTTTTACCCTTTTATATTCTGGTGTCTCATTTTACTGCAATGATCTCTGACAGGGGGCACTGTCACAGAGAACGGCTCTAATGTTTGAGCAATAACACAACTACAATGGTAGATGGGTTTAAGAAGTGTAATATGAGTGATGACCCCTAATCCTAGCACAGTCTGGGCTTCAGTCAAATAATCTGATTCCTCTTTTCTTAATACCCAGTTTGTAAACCCCAAGATAGATACATCAGATATCTGCATATAGATCACAAGGGTGGCTGCACACGTTGACAAGACACTAATTAAATTGATCCACAGTTAGTGATTACCTAGCCTGAGCTGTTAATTTTGCAAGTGATAAGATAGGCTGCCTCCTTATTCCCATTAAAGAGGCACCAACACACTATCTCCTCAAGACAGTGATGCCATCTGCTGTACGCTCACTGTCTCAAGCTGCTGAGAATCCAGGACTTAACGCAAGTACACCTGAACAAAGAGAATATTCTGCAGTGACAGAAAAAGTGCTTCTTCATGAGAACTGATGTCTTAGCTCTGCCCTGCAATCTGGAAATCATCTCACAAACAGATAGAAAATAGACTGGAATTTAGTTTGGGGCACTGCAGTACAGGAAGGACATGGAGGGGCTGGAGAGGGGGCAGAGAAGAGCAACTGGGCTAATTCAGGGTCTGAAGAGCAGGTCTGACGGCAAGAGGCTGAGAGAGCTGGGGCTGGTCAGCCTGAAGAACAGGAGGCTGAAGGGTGTCCTCACTGCTCTCTACAACTACCTGAAGGAGGCTGGAGTGAGGTGAGGGTCACCCTTTTCTCCCTAGGGACTAGCAATAGGACAGGAGGAAATGGGGTCACTTTGTACCAGGGGAGGTTCAGACTGGATCTTAGGAAAAACTTCTTTCCAGAAAGACTGGGAAGGCCTTGGAACAGGCTGCCCAGAGAGGGGGAGGAGGAGGCACTGCCCATGGAGGATTTCATCAAACAGGCAGACAGGATGTTTCACGAGATGGGTTAGTGCTTGGGTTAGTGTTGTAGGGCAGATGGTTGGACTTGATAATCTTGAAGGTCTTTTCCAGCATTGAGGATTCCCTGATTCTGTGATTCTATGTGCGCATATGGAGATTTGGTAAGAAAGCTTCTCCCATCAGATATTCCATGTGGTCATGCAAATGATTTAATAGAGTTGGAATGTTTCAGGGCATCTACAGACTTTTACCATGACACCTCCCAGTGCAGAGGCACTTTATTTTTTGCTAAAGTTTCCACAGACATGCCATGGTCAAACCTTGATTAAGATCAGAAAGTAAAAGTACTGAAGCAGTTGACACTATTGATATTTAGAAAACTAAACCATTGTTGTGTCTGTGATAATCATCTCAGTGAAGCAAAGCAGGAGAAAGAGATCATAAAGCATCTGTCAAAAACACCTTACCTAGAGAAACTTCATGGGAAACCCTCACAAAATCTGCTTTGGAGGGATTCAGCACGCTTGTAAGTGGCTGTGCAAAGACACTAGAAGAATACTGCTAGGAGAAGCTGGGTTTCATAATGTATTGAAGGCTGTGTTCTATGTCAGACAGAGCTACCATTTCGAGTCCTCAGAAATAGGACTGAAATAGTAGCTGTTGCCTTAGGAAATAATCTTGAGAGGGTTTATTAACAAACTCCAATGGTTATGGAAATGTACAGTGTTTTGTATGCAGTTCATTTTTCACAGCATAATGGCATCTCTATGCCAAAAGCAGACAGTCCTGACTTCTCTGATGGACTGGGCCAAGTGATTCCAATCAAAAGGCAGATTTGCTGAAGTTTGACTAAAGCAAATCCAATAAAGGAATCCCAGTTAGTTCATTGTCCTTTGAATGTCACTCCTGCAGGAGATTAGAAGCTGAAAATGTACTTCAGATGACTACACAGAAAACTTTGCAAGTGATCTGCAAGAAGGATTTGCCTGCAAGCAAAAATACACAGGTTTTCATACTTTGCTTAGAGTCAGCCAATAACCATAGAATTAATATTGTTTTTCTTATTTCAAAGAGCTTTGTTTCAGACAGTTGCTTTAAAAAAGGGAAAATGTGAAATTAAGAAGTAAAACCAGTTCAAGGTCAGATTTTACGCGTGATGAGCTAACACAACAGAGCTATGTATATTTAATATGTATTGATCAGCATCTCATGAACAAAGGATTTAGAACGGATCCATACTGCAATCCTTTCTTTCAATCTAATACATTTGTGTGTTTATAGGCCAGATTCATAATTTAGTGGAAGGCTTTACCAGAGGAGCCTAGAGGATGCAAGCACTCGACTGGTTATGAAGTTCAATGGCATTTGAGTGTCCAACTCCCCCAGGCTCTATTACAAGTTCTAGCTGTAACTTCTTGACAATAATCCTTCTGTTCAGAAAGCACTAAATGATTACCCTTTACAATAGCAGGGTATTTGTTCAGTAGCCATAACAATAATCTAGTCTGTTTTCCAAGGAAGTATTTTGTAGTCAAAATCAGGTTAATTGACACAGTTTACCTTAATAGAAAATTCAGCTCTGTGTATGTGAGGACGGTGACTTTACTATCAATTTATAGTCATGAGTTCATGGCTAAAAGATGTTTTCACCTTTCCCAGCTTCTCACAAGCAAAAATCTCTTCCTTCCTGTCTTCTCCCTGACCTCATCTGTCCAGCAGACTCATCATCCCATTGCTGCTGTCTAGCTCTAAGAATCTAAAATACTTCTTATACTATAAAACCTAAAGTTAGATGTGATGGAGATGGATCTGGAGTGTTAGGTGAAGATCCAGGTTTGTTACAGGATTTTTCAGAAGCAAGTTCTAATAAATATTTGCATGTGCACAAAAAAGAACCTCTCTCTACAGGTAACTGAGGCATTCTTGGCATGGGGTCTGGAGAAAGGAGCAGATAGGGCTTACAGACACCATCCACCATCCTATAGTTGTTCTGGCCAAAGGCAGGGACAAAAGCCTGTTTCACAATTCATCATGTGTGATAAACCATATTCAACTTTATAGCTGTCAATGCCTAACATTCCTTGGCTACTGAAATGTCTGCTAAAACGTGCAAAGAGACAGAGAGGAAATTGAAAACCTTTGCAATAGGGCCAAACTGAGGAAGGTGGTAGCTATTAAGGGAAAATTTAATAAGGTCTCTGAGTTGCTCTAGCAGCAAAACGTATTCTTTTGACACAATGCCTATAAACAGTGATTAGTGCTTGACTGAGGGGGTGAGGAGAGAAATTCTAAGACAAAGTCAATTTACATCTTAAAAAACACACCATGGTAACAAAATTCCAGGATTGTAACGATTAATGTCACCACAGTCTTCTGACTCTGCTGCCTCATAATTAAATAGAAGATATTCAGTTGTCTAGCACTTGACTGTTGTGATGGTTTGTGTATTAACTCATTCACCTTGCAGTTTCTTGAGCTATTTTTCATTTTTAGAGGTACAAATGATGCAATATACAGAATAGCACTCATCCTGATTGCTGTCTGGGGGAAGAGGAGACACGGTTGCGATTGGGTTTACATAAGCCTTCCTGGTAACCCAAAATCAAAACCCACAGGTACATTTTCTGAGGAGTTTCTATGTATTTCAATCTAAGTGAGGGACTAGAAACTTAATTCCCAGAATGTGGCCTTAAAAGTTTTCCATGAATTAACTAACAGTAGAAAAGGAATACTGGGAACTATGCTATGTTCCTGGGAATTGCTGGTGTGAAGTGCCACTTGTTGATTGCAGGGCTTGCCTTCACCTAGCAAACCAGAGAACACTAGAGCTCCTGTTCAAACCCACCTTCCCCCTCCCGCCCCAATAATCCAGAGAGTGCTAAGACTACAGTCTGCATTAGACAAAATCTCCACTGATGATGTTTCTCAGCATGTTAAAGCCACCTACGCTGGAAGATCCTGGGATCTGAACTCAGCAGATGAGTGTGTTTGGGGGGTTCACCTGTTTCTGTCAGTGTCTCACCCTATGACTTTTGACAAGATCTTCCAGAACTATTTGAGTGCCTGAAGTTAACCAGTGAAGTTCAACAAGTCACTGAAATAAACCTAAATCTTTCAGAGGTGTTGAGCTCCCACAGTCTCCATTCAAGTCAACCACAAGACAGTTTCACCCTTATCAGAGTCTTGTTAGCAAACATCCAGCAGCTTCATAGCAAGGTGTCAGTTTTTCTCCTCATTTCTGATATAACTAGCTTCTCTACATGAAAGCTCAGACTATAAATAATACTGGATCTTTAGCTTAGAAAATGCATATCCTGATGAATATGTACTCGGCACTTTAAAAATATCACCTCTGCCTGTCTTTCTTTTGGCTCATAGACCTGAAAATACCTTATAGGTAGTATTCATTCAGCACATCAGCAGAGCAGCAGCTAAAGAAACCTCATGTGTCTGTTTAGGATACTTTGTCCTGCCAGAACACTTCATCTTTAGAAGCATTTCCTTGAGACAGGAAGGGCCATTCCCATTTCACAGCTGGAGAGATGTAGTAGGAAGATTTATACCATTTAATTTTCACTAATTCCAGAGGAGGTAGGTGATGAATATCTTGTTAAAATCTGTCTGCAGATAACTTACCCAGGGCCACAGAGGGATCTCATGAAATGTGATTTTCATGGCAGCCAAGCAGCAATCACCCTATTGGGTTACCTCCCTTGATTATTTTCCTCTCTTGTCTAAGTCTGTAAAGCACTATTAGCTTATGTTTTCAGCCCAGGCATGAGCCAAAACTTCCTCATTATTCTTCACCCCATATTGGTAGCTTAGTCCTTGTCTGTGTTTTGGAGTAAACCACCTGGATCTTCAAAGAAGAAACCTTCTCTCTTAATTATTGACCTTGGCAGTGCTTCCCAGCTCCTGTGGTGGAGGCAGGCTCCAGATAGCTTTTGTTCTTCTGTTGGAACAAGATGCAAACACAAACTGTGTCCTCAACCTGAGGTCCTGATTTTCTGCGGAAGAGACACTGCTGTGGTTGGAGAGGGATCTTGCAGCTTCAGTATACTTCAATGTATTGAGCTTCTCTGGAGGTGCAGCACCTTTTTAGTGTGGTTATATCTAGGTTTGCATCACACCCTGCCCACTATGGTGCTCTGCTAACAAGCAGTATTAAACCTTTCTAACTTTAGTGTTGAGTCACTCCAGAATTCTTTATTCTTGTTCAATCCAGTTTGGATTTGAATTGCTACTGGTTTATACTGAGATTTTTCAGACTGTCTGGAGAGGAAATTGCCTAGATTTGACACTCCAGGCTTTCTCAACTTCTGGCATCATTGGGAAAATGTAGCCTATGAGACTGTGTGCTGTTGAATACTTTCCAAAGCTCCCTTTCTTCAACAAGACACATGGTTTCTCCCGTGTAATGTGGCATCTGATAAGCAGAAATTCCTGGTCACAGTCATGGTTACTTTGACCAAGAAATAAACGTGGCCCCATCCTCTCCACTTCCCTCATTTGTTCACACTGGTTTTACTAGAATCATTCTTGATTTTCCCTAACATAACAGAAAGAAAGAAGGATCAGGCACTGGGGTGAGACATTCTTTGCACTGCAGATGAAAATAGGACTTCACTTGTCACTGCTGCTTTCAAGTGAGTTTCTAAATGAAAGTAACTTTTATGCTGTCACTGCTGTACCAGGGAGTAGACAGGTACTGTTGGTTTTCCATCACTTACAGCCTGTGCCAGCAGCTTTTCAGGTTCCAGTATACAGTACAGTTTCTCTATACTAAAAGCCATTTCCTTATGTTGACTTCTTGAGAGGAACAACTGTGAGTGCTAATGCCTTCTATTACAGTAGCTTTGTATTTTCATATAGAAATCTGTAGATGTTCTTCGGATGATTTCTTGGTACAACTTCTACAAACATCTGCTTTTCCGTATCTCTTCTTAATGCAATTCAAGCGGGTTGATGGTGTTCGTGTGAATCTAAGCAGCATTTTTGGCAACATGACAAGATGAACCAGACTGTGGGTTTGTGTTTTAATGATACTCCTGGCCATAAGTGATGTTTCTTAAGCTAAATGTTTTGAAAACAAAAACATGGATGTTATTTAAATGTGAGATTTCTACTTCTGGTTGTGTAAAAGCTTTTATAGGCAGGAGGCAAATACAAGACACAAAAATAACCTTTCACAGATAACCTACAAAATTTGTTGGAGAGAAATTCAAAAGCACAAAGAGTAGTGTTTGTCTGTCAGTGCTTACACTGTGCTCTACACTGTGCTCTGCTTCAGAGTTTAAAATCTCTTGTTTCAGGCTCTACCAACGAACGACAATAGCTGCCCATGCAATATATACAGACTAAGATTTGTTGATGTTTTTTGGAGATGTGATGGTCAACAATTCTAAAACAAATAGATGAGGTTAAGGGTTTTTTTCTTCTCTGTACAAATAGAGGAGGTTAAGGGGTTTTTTCCTCTCTGTTATGTGAATTTGCCAATCTCGTCTAATCTTGGACGTTTTACCTTTATCACTTCCTCGGACTTATTTGAGAACTGAGAAGTATGTCATTCACCTTGCCAGCTGTTTACAAATCTCCCAAAATAACCGAACTATTGCATCTCAGTGCTGATGTGCAACAACTCGACTAACTCAGCTCTTGGCCTTTCCTAAAGGGAAACTCCAACCCTGACATTTTGTCACGCTTTGCAAATGTCTAGAAAGAAAGATGTGAATGCAGAGGTATGAAGATCACTTTCAGCGTCTGCACAATCAGGATTTGACTCAAAGTGCAAGAAGGGGTTTTTGTTCAATTGCATTTCTCCCTGTTTTCACTTCTGGTCAGTTAGCCAGCAACTTCCATGGGAAAGCAGGTTTCACATTTTGTACTAATCTCAAGTACACTTGAATCATCAGGAACTACCGTTTGACACCCTCAGAAGTCTCCCACAATTCAGGCTTTTAAAGCACTGACCAAAGAGAGGAAAACTGATCCCCCCTGATTTTTATATCTTTCTGAGCTATCAGTTACCAGAGTGTGAAGAACATCTCCTCAGTCTGTGGGATTTATAGGCTTGAGTACTGAAAGTATACATAGGAATACATTACCTGCTCATGTGGAAAGTTACTTACTGAAGGCCAGTGGCAAACCTAAATCCCCTTATGTGCTTAGAAGGGTTCATTTGCTAGTGTGAACGGATCCTCCTAGATGTCCTAGACTTTTAGAAATTATTGGAATGAAACCCTTTGGAAAAGCAAGACAGAACACAGTAAAGAGTGGACAAATAGATTTTATACAGTGGATATAGCCTAATGCAAGAAAAAAGCAGAAATACCTTATATATGCCTATAACTGTAGAAAAGATAAATATTTCTATTTATAGATAGATTAAACATTGGCATAGTAGCCTCCTCACATTGCTTGTCTCAGTACTGTCTATAGCTATTAAGTGGTACTTCCCTTGCATGATGCTGATGAGGAAAGGGCCACATCTTAAGAAAGAAAAGTGTTTTGCATCCAGAATATACATTTTTATAAGTAGATTTATATTGAAACAGGGTAATAATAAGTCATTTCTTAATTTTACCTCTTGGTACTGGAAGGTCAGTAACTGGCCTGCTTATGCCATCTTCTGGATAATTACAGAACTGTCTTTACACAGGAAAAGCTCCTATCAAGAAGCCTTAATTATTACCAGTGCCTTGAAATATTTTTTAATGGAATCCCTGAAGTAATTGTCTTTGTTATTTTATAGAATTTAGAACAAACCAAAATCCATCATGTTGGGGTTCTCTGAATAATCAGGAGATGGTACAAAAAAGATCTTTGTAAGCTGGTCCCAGCAGTGCTGATACATTCAGTCAAGGTCTGGTTCATGACACAATACTTCGTCACACTGATATTTTACTAATGAGAGACGTTCTCTCAAAAGAGTTTCTCAAAAGTCATCTGTTGATGCTAGTCTTGTATAACATGTTACTGGAGGTAGCAGCGCTGAATGACACTCTCACAGTTCTCACACAAGTGGTAAGAGAACCTGCAGAAGCAGATGGTGCTGGATGAACTGCCGGAAATTTTAGCTTTGCGCTTCTATCCCTTTATTTGCTCACTGTTACCAAATGTCACATTGGGTGCTTACACCTGTCTAGGGGACAGGGGAAAAGCTGAAGAGCCTCTGCTACCTTCTACAGCTTCAATTTGCCTCACTTTCCATAGCACAGAACAGTGATCTGGCAATCTGGTGGTTTGGCAAACTGGGGTTTACTACAGCATCCTCGGCAGGAGAGAGGTGGCACAGGCAGAGCAGAAAAGCTGTAGAGACTTATCCTCAGAGTAAAAAACATTTTGTGAGTTTGAGTTTCAGCTCAGATCTCACAAGCTGGCTGGAAATAGCAGACTCCTACATGTTTTAAGCAAAAGAAAGTGGGCATCTGAAATATTAAATATTCAAGTTTCAGAAGTGTCTTCACTTTACCAGGCCCTAAGAAATGTGGGATAGCTAGAATGAAGTTGCTGCAGTAGACACTGTGAATTATGTTACTCTGCACACCAACAAAGGACCCTGGTCAGATGCAGGCCAGTGGGCCAAATTTCACTAACAGGGCCAGCACCAGAAAGCAAACATTTCCATGCTGAAAACTTCTCATCACTTTTGCAAAATGTGAAGTGATGGGAGTGTGAAGAGCAGAGAATGGCACAAGATGGCACAGGATGGAACAGCAGTCTTCTTACTTGCACTTTGCTTGTGGCTTCCCTCACTTTCCCCAGCCACCAGCTTGCCCATCCCACAGCAAGCACAGGCTAAAACAGGCAGCCACATGGGAATGGCCTAATTCCCTCGTTATCTTCAGCATCAGCACATGCTAAGAAAGAAAAAGCCCATTTTTGATATCTTTGAAGGGGACAGTGGCTCTGGAACTTTTGAAGGGGATAGTGGCTCTGGAACTGAGTTGGGAAACTGCCACTAGCACAGGTGCTCCAGCTGCATCTTGCTTGCTCTCAAAAACTTAGAGAAAACCCTCCAGCTTGGCCTATGGCTTTTTTAAAAACACTAATCTGTGGCTAAGTGTTTAACTACTGGAATTCTGAAATACATCACCCCCTCTGGCATTAATAGAAGGAACTAGTGCTAGTACTGCTGGACAGCAAACTTAGCATGAGTCAGCAATGTGCCCACGCATCCAAGAGGGCTAATTGCATCCTGGCCTGCATCAGGAATGGTGTGGCCAGCAGGGCAAGGGAGGTTATCCTCCCCCTGTATTTGGCACTGGTTAGACCGCATCTGGAGTACTGTGTTCAGTTCTGGGCCCCTCAGTTTAGGAAGGCTGTCGAGGTGNCTGTCTATAACTACCTGAAAGGTGGTTGTAGTCAGGCGGGGGTCAGTCTTTTCTCCATGGACACTGGAGACAGGACAAGGGGTCACAGTCTTAAGCTCCATTGGGGGAGGTTTAGACTTGACATGAGGAAAAGGTTTTCCACTGAAAGAGTGATCCAATTTTGGAACAAGCTGTCCACAGAGGTGGTCGAGTTACCGTCTCGGGAGGTGTTCAACGTTGGTCTGGATGAAGTGCTGAGTGGCATGATCTAGATGTCAGATGTTAGATTTACTTGGTTTAGTTGGATTTAGGTTGGACTGGATGATCTTTAAGGTCTTTTCCAACCTTATCATTACTACGACTACTGTAACCTATACCTTGCTCAGCACGTGGTTTACTCTTCACTTAGAAAACCTCTTGTCATTTATTTGTTCTTTAAATGGCTTCTTGCAATACCTTAATCAGGACAAATGGGTCCTTCAGAAGGGAGAAAATGACCCCAAACTGTCACAGGAAGTTTTGATTAAAAATTATACCCTTCTGTGGCAGCCTAGCGATCCCAGGGGATATGCCCTTGCTCAAAAGAGGGGAGAGAGCAGCAGCCACAGGAGACAAAAGGATTCAGTTCCTAGCAGGCTGACATCCCCTCTCTCCAGGACTATCCTGTGATCAGTCTCTCTGGTTTCCTTCAAAACTCAGTGTCACAGGTTTGGTTCCAATGTGATTGATTTCCCCTTTACTGATTGCATGGCACTCACTTTTTCAGTGAGATTTTTATAAATGAGGCAAAACAAAGGCAGAGATGAAGACTGAGCAGAGGTAAACATTTGTGCTGCTGGGACTCCCACTGACTTGGGCTCAGCGGGGGCCAGAAGTAATGGGGATTCGCAGGACGGTGATTAGACTTCTCACTGCTAACAGGTAATTGAAACACTATAGCCCATCGCCAGCATTTATGAAACAGCAAGTGATGAAGGTTTAAAAGAGACCCTGAACAAGCCAGAGGCTTTACACCTTCTCTCTGCAATCATGTATGAGTGCAGCATCAGCCAAGGGCATCAATAACATGTGGTTGTGTTTGCACAGACATCTCTGGGTCTGGACAGTGTCCCTTGAGCGGTTCTGTGGGTGATACAGAGCTGACTGTATGGCTTTGCACCAGCAGAAAGACCTTGGCAATACCTGTGGCAAGTGGCCTTGTCTAGAGGTTGTGTCCCTCAGCCCAGGTTTGATGCAAGGTGCTGATGGAGCAGGGGGATGTGTCAGACAAGGACAACCTTCCTGTGAACATTTGATAGCTTCTTCAGTGACTGGGAGGCTGATGGTTCACTATCACCCCCAGTGGAGACCGGGAACCAGCACTTCTGAGCCCCAAAGCCTAATTGGGGTATCATCACGTTTATTCACAGTGTTGTGCAACACAACCCCCCTGCCTGCAGACACCTCTGTGCCTGTCTCCTGATGTACACATCAGCCTCCCATGGGTAAAAGCCCTTTTCTGGCTGGCTTCATGCAGTAGTGTCTTTAAATGTGTGATTGATGCAAATGTGTGATGTCAGAGATTAATGCTCTGATTTGTGGTCATTTTTACTACTCAGTAGTCATTCTACCTCATGAAAGCTTTGTCGTGGGTTAAAAACCCCAACAACAATTAATTTATCTAAAATGTTAATGGGCCACAATAAAAAAAATACAGAGAGGATTTGAAAAAAACCCCTTAGGAACTGCAGGCAGAAAACAAAACTTGATTTGGGGGAAAAAGCAACAAATATTTAATTCACCCCACATAAAGACTCTGCATAAAAACACACACACGCAAAGACCTACGGAGGTTCATCACCATGTTCTTACACAGCTGAGATGAAACTTCAGTGTCCAAACTCTAAAAAGGAAAAGGGACTTCCAAGCATTCTGTGCTGCTTACCAAGCTCATGTCACATCCCTCAGCATCAGTGGGCAATGCACAGTCCAGTTCCCTATTCCACAGCTTCCACACCAGTGCTCCATTTCCAAAATGCCAATTCCTGCAGTCATGAACAAGCGGAGTGCAGTGGTTTAACAAGAGCTTTTTCAGCATTAAAGCACCACTACTAATATTTGAGAATTTGGTAACTTTCAAGCCAGAACAGGGAGGACTCTCTCCATTTCAGTGGAGAGAGTGGAATCCAGACAAAATCTTCTTTCCACCAATCCCCAAGGAACCACTCTGTCTCTGTACTCACCCCTTCCCAGGGCAAGATGGCTGTGGCATTCAGCACTCAGTGAGACAACTGTCCTCTCCAGAACACAATGAGGAGTGAAGAAGATGGAGTAAAAGAGGAGAAGAGAGTAGAAGCCCAAGACTGAAACACCAACCCCTTCTGCCAGCCCAAAGCCCTCCATTCACAGAACACATGTAGATGGCCTTGCCAATTCGGCCTGCAGTTTGCAAGCTAAGCCACTCCAAATTTCAAACCATCTCATGCCTCTAAATAAGTATTTTTGGTTAGAGTAACTCAGTGGGGAAGGTGTAGCTCATCTACTTGGACCTTCCTTCCCCCAGATTCCACTAGAATGTTACCAAGGGTCTCAAGCAGATGGCTATGGTTTGGAAGACAATGGGAGATTGATGAACAAAAGTGACATGGAAAAGGCTGAGGTTATCAATGACTTCTTTGCTTCAGTCTTCACTGCAAAGGCCTCCAGCCACACTCCTGGAGTCATGGGAGACTGGAAGGAAGAACTGCCCATTGTAAATGAAGATCAGGTTCATGATTACCTGAAGAACCTGAAAGTGTTCAAGTCCATAGGGCCTGATGGGATACACCCGTGGGTAGTGAGAGAACTGGCAGATGAGGTGGCTAAACCCCTCTCTATTCTATTCCAAAAGTCATGGCAGTCTGGTGAAGCCCCCACTGACTGG